>CM076243.1:16281478-16831478 GCA_038380765.1 Odontothrips loti | reverse complement strand
AACTTAAATGGCTTTATTTTGAGTGAATCTGGAGGTTAGGTCCCATATTAGGTGCGGCTCTTGTGGATTGATATTTCTCATGGTGCCGGGAGTTTTCGGTCTGGAAGTGTTTTGGTTCTTCAGTTTCCGCTTCCAAGCCTCGTTGGAAACCTCTGCATATATTCGCGATCGTAAGGTAGGCAAATAAACCTCAGAGGATGCGGTTTGCCGTCTAGCTGCCAGATAACAAAATGCCAGGCTTTCCGTCGACTGTCCTACCACCGCCAAGCCGACATGCGCCCCCAACGGCATCTTGGCGAATCTCACAGTGGTGACACTGCAACTGCAATAACGTTTTTACTGCCCGGGAACGGCGCAAGTGAAGTCATTACAGCCCCCAATACGAGTCCCGTGGGGTGCCCCGGTCCCCTCTGTCCATCCCTTCAGCTGGCCCCCCGGCCCCGGTGGTGGTGTTTGTTTTTAATAAAGCTCCCTTCTCCGCCGTGGCGTTGACGGTGGTGCCCAGTGGTGCCCAGTGGTGCCCAGTGGTGCCGAGTGGTGCCCAGCCCGGGTGCCGGGCCACCACATGGCGGGACGGGGCGCTCACCGGAGCCACGTCACAAAACCTCGGCGGATGGCTTTGAAAAACTTAGCCTCCCAAAAAGTAAGCTGAGCGAGATTTTCTCGACCGGAGCGGGTTAGGACTACCGAAGCAAAATTCTAGACCGCGTGCGCTCAGTCCCTCTACCCGGCGGCCGCTCGTGCGCCTTGAAGGAGAACATCCGGAGAAGTGAACCGCTGCCGGGCTGCCGGGCGCCACCACTTCTGCTGCCGCCCGCCCCGCCCCGCCGGCCCGCGCAGCAGCAGAGGGAGAGAGAGTGTTCTCCAGCAGACAGACAAGTGCCTCGTTATTTTCCTCCGAGTCCGCCGTGGTGTATACTGGCGGGCAGGAGCATGGATGGGGCTGCCCCCGGGGGCTGCAGCGCCCGGCAGCACGGCCAGCAGGGGCAGTCAGGTGAATGAGGAGGGCTGGGGAGGAATAAAAACAGCTGAGAGGGGGCGGAGCAAACACGGTGTAGGGGTGGCTCGGGGGCGGTCGGGGGTGGCTGGGGGCGGCATCATCTGGCAACATGCTTCAGCAAGACCGCCACTGCCGGCCAAGCATAGTATGCGGCCGGTCCCTCATGGGCCCTCCGACCGCGGCCAAACTGGGTCACGTGACCGATAACTCGATCGTGTGTTATGTATCTAATCCGCGGCAGCAGCGGCAGCAGCGGCCGATATTTGCGCGCGGCTGTGGGCGGGAATCTCACTCGCGTCGTGGTTAACCGAAACAAATGGCGGGGGTGACGGCGGTGGGTGGTCGTGGCCCGCGGCCTGCGCGCAGGCGGCGAACGGCGGTCTCAAACATAGAGAAATAAACGGGTGCGCGTTCCGTTTCCAGACGACCCTGCATACGACAGGACCGGATATTTTAAAGACACAAACACGAACTACCGAACCACTCGACTGAATTTTGGGATTTGGGGGGCGACTAAAATCAAGATCCTCTTGTCTAACACCTTTTGATTTAACAATTTCAGACGTTGCCTTTAACCTTGCGTTAAACTGCCTGGGCTGGCGCACGCATCTCCGCTCAGCGCGTCGACCTTGACGGTATCTGCGTTGAGAAAGGGGCTGTCCGCCGATTACCCCTCCCCTCCGGCGAAAGGGCGGAAGTGGAGCGGCCAGTACAGCGCGGGGCGGCGCGGGGCGGCGGAGAAGGGAGGGGGCGGGGGCGGGGCGGGGGCGGGGCAGGCGCGGCGCCCCCTGGGGGCTGCACGGCCCAGCAGGGCGGGCCGGGCGATAGCGCGGAGGGTGCGGGCTGTGCGGGCTGTGCGGGCGCAGCGCGGCGCACACTCCGATAAGGAGAGCACTGGGTCTGGCGACCCATTCGTATGCTAACGTGTGCCGCTCTTATTCTGCCGTCACGTTGGAATTAGAGCAGGAGCGGCCCAACTGCCGCCGCCGCTTCTGTTGGCTGAGAAGAGCTCTGCCGCCGCCACCACCGCTGCCACCGCCGCAGCTGCTTATTTATTATTCAGTTCCTGCTGCCAATTTGTTTCCGAGCGGGATTGCCCCGGCATATACTGCAAAATAGGCCCCGCCGAAGGTCCGCGCCGGAGGGTCCTGCCCGGGGGAAGTGGAGCGCGGCGACCGGGAAGGCGGCGGCCGCACAGAGTCCCTCGGGGTCCCCGGCGGCGCTGCGGCCGGGTCGGGGAGCGTTCGCGGGAGCCTGTACGGCGGCACCTCGGCTGCCGCCTCCGAGGAGAAATGTAATGGGGAGACACTGGCAGCGACGAGCAACGGCAATGGGCCAATTAGATATACCGGCCTGGCCGGCTCCGGGAGGCTCCCTGATGAGGTAGGTCTGGTCTGCGGGGCAGCGGGGCGCGGCGGCGGCGGTGGCGGCGGCCGCGTCGCGTGGCCAGCGCTAGCGCCCAGCGGCCCGCACTCGCCGGACGGACGGGCGGAAATGAAGTAGCCAGAGGGCGCGCTGCCGCGCTGCCGCCCCGCCGCCCCGGCCTGCGCAGTGCACACATGCTAGTGAACGCGACCATCATGTCTTCCTGCCGGATAATAGCGTGGCGGAAGAATTTCGCCGTAGATGAGAGCGCAATCAGCCTCGTATTGACGGGATCGGCGCGCTCTCTCCTGCCGCCGCGCCGATGCACATCCGCGGGCCGACAGCCAGCGACTGCCCAGTGTGGCGCCGGCGGGAGCCATGATAGGCCCGCCCGCGCGACACGCGTGCACGGAGAGGACGGGGCTGCCTACGGAGAGGACGGGGCTGCCTACGCAGAGGACGGGGCTGCCTACGGAGAGGACGGGGCTGCCTACGGAGAGGACGGGGCTGCCTACGCAGAGGACGGGGCTGCCTACGGAGAGGACGGGGCTGCCTACGCAGAGGACGGGGCTGCCTACGGAGAGGACGGGGCTGCCTACGCAGAGGACGGGGCTGCCTACGGAGAGGACGGGGCTGCCTACGGAGAGGACGGGGCTGCCTACGAGAGGACGGGGCTGCCTACGGAGAGGACCCGGAGCGGAGGACCCGCAGAGGACGGGGCTGCCTACGCAGAGGACGTGTTCGCCGAGAACCCACAGGACCCGGAGCGGAGGACCCGCCGGAGCGCAGCGCCGCGCATCGCTTCGCATCGCCCCCAATGTCAAGGGCAGCGCGGCAGACACGCGGCGGACACGCAGCGGCCAGACGCCGGCACGACACCCTGCTTTTACCTCTCCTTATCGATCGCGCGGAAAAGCCGCCAACAAGGGCCGGCGGGGCGAGGCGTGGCGGGCCGGCCTCGGCGGTATCATTTCCAAGTCAGCAGCACCCCGCGATTTGCGCGGCGCCCGGCTGCAGGTGCGCGAGTCCGCCGGCCGCACCCCGCGCCTCGCCTCGCCGCGCCGCCGGACCCGGCAGCCGTCGGGGTCGAATCCTCACGTGAAGCGCGCGGCGCGCCACACATAATTTTATTATTTTCAATATTTAATTCCGGGCGCCGCACATGCAGCGCACGTAGGCGGCGGTGCGGTGGTTCGGGTGCTCCGCGGTGGCGCCGCCGGCGCCGGCCCGGACATCTGATGCTCGTCGCCGCCGTCCCCCATAGACAACCGCCGGCTCTCAACGGAAAATAACGTACCTCGGTCACGTACGGGGGACACTTCCTCCTCACACGGCGCCCGGCGCCCCTCACGGCGGCCGCCCCTCCGGACTCCGGACTCGGGGCCCGGACCGGAGCTCTCCCCGCAGCTCCCCCGCAAAACAATCTTTGAATGTTGATACCCAAGACGCTGCCGTGGGACAGGGCAGGCCGCGGCAGGCTGGCGGGGCGGCAGCCGCCCTCGCTCCGGTGCCCGGCTCAACAAAAAGCGAACAGTCCGAGCGGAGCCGAGAGGATCCGAGAGGAGCCGAGCCGGGTGCCGGGTTCCCTCTCTGATCCATGAAGCCCGTCCAAGGTCCCATCCCCTGCTGGCTGCTGGACCGGGCTCATATGCTTTTATATGGTAGGGCCGGCTCGGCTCCGACTATTAAAAACGTCCGACCGGGCCCGTACAATATGAGGGAAGGGTTGGGCCGGCCGGGCGATGCATATAAATGTTGGGACAGGCCCGGAGCCACCGGCTGCCACGCTATTACGGAATAAATTTAGAGGCCAACAGACAAATCTGTGAAGAATGGAAAGTAGCGCTGCGACTGGCGATGCGCGTAGCTGCCTGCTGCTGCCTGGCTGCCGGCCGGCCCTGAATGCGGGTAGGTTGGGTACCAGCTACCCGCTGCGCGGACGGACTCAGCGGGGCAGAGGGGCCGGGGGCGGCCGGGGGCGGCCGGGGGGCACTCGTTCGGTGCAGCTGCGGCGCTGCCGCTGCGGCTCACACACTCTCCCTATCCACCGCCTTTACTTTCCATAGAACAATCGCGCTCGCTTTATATAGTGCTCTGGCCACGCCCCCTAGAGTCCCGGCCGCGAGTTCACTCCCAAAGTGGCCGTTCTCGTCTCGTGACACACCCACGGCGGGATTCGCCCGGGCGTTTGCGCTGGGCTGCGGTCACGGCGGCGGGCTCTGTGGGGTCAGTCCGATGACTGCCGAACTTCCGTTCATATTCATTGGATGTGGTCGCTCATGAACCGCGCCCGTTCGGCCTGGGTGAGAGGGGGGGGGGGGGAGGGGCGTTAGCTCCAACTCCGCCACTTCTGTCTGTGCCGCCGAGGTCTTTAGCCGTGGGAAGCGCAGCGCAGCGCTCGCCAAGGCCCGCCTTAATCTGGCCACAGCGAAATAATATGTAAACTAAGAGAGCGAATCTAGGATGCACGCGTGAGTTCAGCTGTGTTGTCCCGCAGGCCGGCGGACAGGTGCGGAGGGGACCGCAGGGGGACCGCAGGGGGACCGGTGGAAACGCGGGCGAAAATAAGGAGGATGACGTCCGCCTCCTCCCACGGCAGGCCGCAGCGTGCAGCGCAGACGCAGCGGCCAACTTTCATACCCGCGGGACGGAAAACAAATTGCAGTTTGGTACGACAAGCTCCTCATACTCCTGCACAAATGAAAACCAAGCAGGTGAGCGTACATTCCACAACTTTTAGCCGCCGCTAGGCGCCGGCGAGATGTGTGAACGAGGCACCTGCGAGGGGAGCCGGGTATACCGGCGAGCACTCTGCGCGCGCCAGCAGCAGCGTCTGGGCGGCTCGTTGTGGGGGGTCATGAAGAAAGCCTTCGCGCCTCACACACTCAGGCAGCCGACGCTATTTCCATCAGCCCCTTGGCTTCTGACGCTCGCCAGATAGAAGCCGCAGAAGGCGCAGCAGCAGCAGAAGATGCACCAAAAGGGGTAGCAATGCTCGGCCCCTGTCGTCTACAGATAGCGTGGGAGGCGACTGCAGCCCCACCGCACTGCCAGCAGAGCCAGCAGAGCGAGCGAGAGAGCAGCCGGGGCGAGGGAGCTAAGTCGCCTTTTCATAAGACGCATTAAGTTTCACGCCTTGCGAATCCCTCACCCCTGAAACCTATGCTGCCTCCTTGCCTCATGTTCGTCAAGGGGGAGTTCCGTATCATAAGACGAGGAGGCAATTTGCAGAAGATGTTCATAAATATCTCAACTGAGGCCGAGAAGAGGGTCCTGAGCAGGACACGTCCGAAGACACCTGTCCACCGTCCGGCAGCCGGCGCCGAGGGAGGCGGTGGTACACTACCGGAGGGGGCGCGGCGTGTTTGGAGGAATGCTTTAATATCGGAGTGCGCGGTGCGGCCAAGTGGTCGTTGGATTAACGTCGCTTACGTGCGTGGTGGCTGCGCCGCTGCACGTTGCGCCGCTGCGCCAGGGCCAGAGCCGGGCTCCTAGACGCCGTTTTTCGGTCTCACTTCTTCTCCGCCCTTTCCTCCCCTTCTCCCTTTCTCGCCTTGGTGGGGCGGGCGGGGCGGGGCGAGGCCCAGCGCTGCGCTGCTGCCAGCAGTATTTGTTGGCCGTATCCTTTTCCGGTCACGTCCTTCACAAGAAATAGGGGCGACAGGGAGAGAGAGAGAGAGAGAGAGAGAGAGAGAGAGAGAGAGAGAGAGAGAGAGAGAGAGAGAGAGAGAGAGAGAGAGAGAGAGAGAGAGAGAGAGAGAGAGAGAGAGAGAGAGAGAGAGAGAGAGAGAGAGAGAGAGATCGCCAACATAGCGCGCTCGGCGTGCAAAAGAAGGCACGCGGCTCCTCGGCGACGAACACCAGGAAGGCCCCCGCCCGTTCGCTGGCGTGCGCCGCGCGAAAAAGTTTTCTGATGTCATCTTTCGCCTCTCCTCCGAAGTTGGGGGGATAATGTCCCTGTTGAGTCACGTTCGACGCTTCCTCCGGCACTCTCTGTTTGCACCGCACCCGTCTGTTGTCGGCCCTCTGCCGTGCTGTGGCGATTGTGACCCAAATACAACCCCCAAACAGATCTACCCTAGTAGCCTCACCTCCGGCCGGCCTCCTACGGCCTCACACCCATCCTCAGCAGTCAACGGTGGGAGGGCACCTGTACCGTATCAGCGGCCGCGGGACCAGAGCTCCTCTATCGCGGCGCAGAACACCGTTTCGAACCACGGTATCTGTAGGACGGGGCATTGCCAGGCCTCTGCCAGGCCCAGCCAGAGAGCACCGCAGTGCCCAATTACTCGAAACAAAATAATAACAACAACGAGCGGCACTCGCTCCGCAGGAAGTGACTGGTTGGAATTCCACATAATTGACGGTTTTTGTACTTCTGCCCGCAACAGTGCTAAGTGGCGCTGCGCCCGCAGGAGCATTGAAAGGACCGGACCCTCTACCCTGCTGCAGTCGCGAGGAACGCGGGCAAACGCGGCGAGCGGGCGAGCGGAGGAAAACGGACCCGGAGTACACGTGAAATAATTACCGCTCCGATTCGATCCTGTTACGACGGCCCGAGCTCATTCATTCGTCCTAGACCTGTTGAAAGCTGGCCAGTGGCGCACGCCCCCATGCCCCTCCGCTTCGAGCATGACGTCACCATCTGGAGGTGCGCGGGATCGCAAAAATATCTCTCTCTTTATATTATAAAATTCTTGGAACATGCGAGAGAAGGAGAAGAGGAGGGGACGAGAGTCAGAGAAGGAGGGAGAGACAACAGGAGCAGACGTTTTAATAATGCGCTCACACACACACACACACACACACATATGCAGACGAAGTATGGTGGTGACAACGGCCGGCGAGGGGGTGCGCGGGTGGGGGAGACTTTGTGGGAGCACGCAGTGCACGATGTGCCCCCGAATGTTGGGGCGGGAGGGGGCCGCGGAACGGGGCGGCGGGGCGGCGGGGCGGTGCAAGTTTATGTGTCACCCGCACCGTCCATCAGGGGCGGTATCACCCGGCTACATCTGGTATGGAGCGGGTGACGGTGCGCGGCGCGGACTGACGGCCCGGCCTCCGCACGGCGGGGCTGCGGGGCTGCGGAGCCAGAGAGCCCCAGACCGGAGGCCCAGACCAGAGGCCCAGACCGAATGGCCCGAGCGGAGCGGGAGGGAGTATATTTATCGGTGAAACCGCGTGAAACAAAAACAGATTTTCGGGAATGCAGGTCTCCAAACTGGTCAGCCGCGCGGTCCGATGGTCCGATGATCCTCGGGAGACGACTTGATCTCCAAGGCCCTCAGCCGTGTCGCCACACCACTATTTCACGCAGCTGCTCCTCCGTGCTGGAGTGCGCCGTGCGCCGTGCGCCGCGCCGGCTAGCCGCATGGCTGACTGGACTGCGGCTGACGGCGGCTGGCTGCCTGCGCCGCGGCTCTGTGGCCGCCTGGCTGGGAGCTCCGGCTGTCGGCTCTATGACCCAGCGACCGACCACCACGACAGTCGAAATTTCCATGCCGGAATATTCATCAGAGCGCGCGCGGGTCGCCATATCGTCTTAGCAAAATAACTTTCTCATTATAAATGATGAAAAGGTTTTGACAGTTGTATAAATAAAACAGCATAAAGTAGGCTGTGCGGCCCGTGCCCGGCCGCGGACCGCGCGCGGGTTGAACCGGCCGGGTGGTTGCTGCTGGATCAGAAATCCTCTGGGGGAAAAAAAGTTGGAGAGGAAGTTGTTAGAGTTGCGAAACTGTTGGCGCGCCCGCCGTCGCCATGTCTGCCGCGAGGCCAAGGCCCTGGCCTGCTGGCTGCTAGTGCACTACCCCACCCACCCCCTCTAGGGGAGCCGCGCACAGAGGCCTCGTGGCCCCCGGAGCCCCCGGAGCCCCCGCAGCCCCCGGAGCCCCCGGCCGGCTTCACGCCCATCCGCGGCGAACCAGATACCGCTTCTACCTTATTACCGTTCGAGTCGTCCCGGCTCAGCCCGGCCCTCCCTTATCACGGCCTCCCGCTTTACGACGGCGGCGAACCTCGCGGCGAACTCTGGCGGGGCCGCAACAAACAAGAGCGTAACGAGCCCGGCGGAGCCCCGCGGTATGGAATCATGCAAAAACAATGAAAGCCTTATGATGAAGATATACCTGTTCCGCGGCCGGATAATGAAAACGGTCCGACATATCACCGCCGGCCGCCGGCTGCCCGTCCCGGGGTGCCTCCGAGTGCGGAGTGCGGCAAGAACCGAGGCGGGAAAGAATATAAACAGCAGAGCGGCGCCTCGTCCCAAGGTGCTTCTGCGCCTCCTGGAGGGCAGAGCCAGCCGGGGGCAGAGCCGGGGGCAGAGCCGGGGGCAGAGCCGGGGGCAGAGCCGGGGGCAGAGCCGGGGGCAGAGCCGGGGGCAGAGCCGGGGGCAGAGCCGGGGGCAGGACGGGCTTGCCGACGCACTCGTGCAGCCGTGTGCGAAACAGCGCGTAGCTAACGCGCAAATGTTGGCGGCGGCGTAATTCGGGCGGCGCGCTGGCTGCCGCGCTCGCAGGCCTGCCTGCCTGCCTGCCTGCCAGCCTGGGCTGGGGAGGCGCGAGACCGTAACACAAGGAGGCGGCGCGGCGCCCGGCGGCAGCATGGCGGCAGCACCACACCAACGCCTTTCATGTGCGGATTTACTCTACTTTGTTGCGCCCCGTCATCCGTACCTGCCGAGCCCCCGCGCCCCCCAGTGGCCCCGCCGATAAGGAAGAACAATAAACGCGGTGCGCGCGGATTTCCCGCACAAAAGCGAAATCACACCATCATCACACATCAGGCCCGGGCCGGCCCGCTCTTCCCGGTACGTGTAACGCTGTACTGTATGCGCATTGTGCCGACGTAACCTGCAGCGGCAAATCCGCACGGCCACAATGATCCGTCCATCAGCAGCCGGCCGGACAATGCCGCGTGCGGCCGCGTGCGTACGAGGCGTCGGGGCGGGGCGGATCAGCCCCCGACAGTGGTGAGCAATACGTCGACAAACCGTCTCGGCACTAGCGGTTCTCCCTTTCGCTCGCACAGAGTGAAACGTTATAGAGGGCCTCTTAAAAAAAAAGAGGGTAAAAAAAGTCCACACGAGCTTGAAAGGCAGCCAGCACAGCGACGAAAGAAAGGCGAGGCGGAGGAGAGTGTGTGCGCGAGCGCGTCTGTCATTACTTCCATCAGCATAGGCCCGGCCCGCCGTGGGCCCCGCCGCGGGTCCGTACGCGCGCATGTGTGGAGGTGCAGGTGAGGGAGCGGGCGCCGTTCTCTCCGAGGAGAAACCCATTATGTGAATGGAGTGGATATGAGCGCCGGCAGCAGGCGCGGCGGTGGCGGTGGTGGTGGCGGCGCGGCGGCGGGGCCTGGAAGACCAGCAGAGGCGCCGCGTGGCGCCGCGTGAAGCCGCCGACATGCGGACGTCCGCGGGGGCCTCGAATGGCCTGGCGCCGGCGGCCATCCGGTCCGCCGTACGTCTCGCTGCCTGCCTATAGCTTTGCGCGCGCTCGCTCACATGCGCATAGTACAGAGACGAGGGGTATCGCTGTCTATAAATTACGTAGCTCCCCCAGCAACTTGTCCTATTCTCCCGATGCGTAACGCTCCCGGACGAAGCCCTGGGCTGCGTAGCCCTTATTGGCTGCCCCCCTTACCCCCGGCCCCCTCCTCCACCTCGCCAGCGGCAGCCGTAACGCAAAGCATACCGCTCGGTGGCGGCGCCGCCGTTTAAATCTCTCCCCCGCCGGCCTTCGCTGCCGACCGCGTATCAAACGTCCAAACGAGGTAAGCAGGCGACCGCTAGCGACCCGACAAGCGAACGCCGCACGCGAGTAGGAGCGACAGCCGGCCCGCCGCCACCCCCTCACCGCCCCTGGCGTCGCCTGGCGGCCGCTGGGTTGAGTTACGATCTCAGCGACGCACAAACGTCGTCTGCGAAAACGGCGGAACAAGTGCCCGCGCCGTCTGCGGCAAATAAAGTGCGCATGGCCAAGCGGCAGCAGCGCGGGGCGGTGAACCGAAAACCACGAAGCGGCCGCCCCACCGCAGCTAGGGGCCCGCGACACGTCATAAACGTTTTAATGACGCCAAACAGGTTTATGGCATTGCCGGTGTTTTTCTATTCCCGGTGCGGAGATCCCGCGGAGCCTAGGAGGGCGGCCCGGTGCATACGCCCAGTGCCTGGGCCGGCGGAGGCCCAGGGCGGCGGTGGCTGCTGGGCGCAGCGCGCTGCCTGATAACGCCCGCTGCAGTCCATGCATGGTAACAGGGCATTTTGCTCCGTGAGGGGGAGGAGGGGGAGGAAGGGGGCGCCCCTTGATGCGATGGCTCCGCGATAGGCCGGGGTGGCGCGGCAACTCGCGCGGGCAAACACATGAGGTACGGAGCGGCCGGCCCCGCCGAGACTTGGCGGGGCTGTGCCATGGCTGAGGCCGCTGAGGCGGGGGCGGTGCGCGGGGGCGGTGCGCGGGGGCGGTGCGCGGGGGCGGTGTCAGGCTGAGCGCGCGCAGAGGCCTTGCCGGCCTCGCCTCGCCGCGGCCTCCGGATTGGGCTAGGCTCTGGCCGAGGGGAAGTCCCCGTCTCGGAGATGGGGCGCTGGGGTGAGAAATGATTAATGGCAGGCCAGCACTCCCTGCCCACTCCCTGCCCACGGCTGCCCACGGCTGCCCACGGGCCGCCGGACACGAGGGAGTGGCCGAGCACTGACCGCCGTCACAGGTGGCGGGGTGTCCGGGAGGTGTCCGGGAGGTGTCCGGGAGGTCGGCGGCGCTGCGCATGGGGCTGCCAGGGGACTTCCCCTTCCCCAGCATGCGGCGCATGTTTGGCCCGTCAGCGCAGAGGCGCGCACATCATAACACGCTGGATTCCGTTTCTCTCACACCCACTGTCTCCTCCGCTCTCCTTCTCTTCTCTCCCTCACACCCCCTCTCGCTCTCTCCACATCGCCCTATCTTCCCCCTTTCCCATGCCCCCCCCCCCCTCTCTTTTATTTTTATTATTGAATTATCGTGGAGGGCCCGGCTGCCCGGCTCCGCTATCGCCCCTATCTCGCGTGCAGCGGCTAATAACAGTTCTAATGGAATAGAATGGATGTGAGTGCGACGACGAGGTGAGGTGAGGTGCAGTGCACGGCCATATAACCCTAAAACTGTCTTCCTGCTCTCTCACTCCTCCACCTCTCTCTCTCTCTCTCTCTCTCTCTCTCTCTCTCTCTCTCTCTCTCTCTCTCTCTCTCTCTCTCTCTCTCTCTCTCGCGGTACTCCGCCTGCGCCAAAGCCTTACGCCGTGCTTTCCATTCTTATTTCATTACCCGCCGTGGCACCCCGTGGCCGAACACTCACAGCGAATTAGAAAAGAGCCGAATTGTTTTCGATTGAGCTTCTAGAGCTGGGCTGCTTTGCCGTGCGGGGCGTGGCCCGTTGCGACAAGGGCGGCAGGGTGCACGGCGAGCACACACACCCGGCCCGGTCGTTGCACTGCAGCAGTACGGAGTTACAGCACTCGGGACGGGGGCGGCCGGGGGCGAACGGGGGTGGGCCCCTAATAACACCTGTCTTGCTCGGGGGCCGCTTCCAAAACGCGTCTGACGTTGCGGCCACCGCGGCTGCCGGGGCTGGGCGGACGGGCTTGCGGGCGGCTGCGGCTACCCCCCCCCCTCCCTTCCCTGCACGGGATGCGTGTGAGTAATTCATTCCGAGGCCGGAGGGCCACCAGGGCACAGCCAGGGCGCAGCCAGGGTGCCGCCGGAGGGGTGGATCGAACGGTATCCGAGTGGCAGTGTGTGCGAGTCTCGGACGCGGCCGGGACCACCCCATCGGCTGTGCACTAGTCGTCGCTCTCTCTCTCTCTCTCTCTCTCTCTCTCTCTCTCTCTCTCTCTCTCTCTCTCTCTCTCTCTCTCTCTCTCTCGCACTGGGCCAGGTGCCAGAGCCCCCCTGCGGATCGGTTTTTGGCAGGGGCTCGAGAGAGAGAGAGAGAGAGAGAGAGAGAGAGAGAGAGAGAGAGAGAGAGAGAGAGAGAGAGAGAGAGAGAGAGAGAGAGAGAGAGAGAGAGAGAAGGTAGGGTTGATGGGTCGTGGTGGAACGGGGGGTAAGGGAGGGGGATCACCGAAGTGACCGCAAGGTGTTTGAGGTGAGAGCGACCACGACGGCTGGGTCTGGTGAGGCCTCCGGTGAGGCGGTGAGCGTCACGGTAGCAATATGCTGGCTAGGTAGGTCTAGAAAGTTCCCGATTAAGCCGTTCCATCAGCCTCGCTGAAGGCGGACGCTCGTTTGGGCCGGCAAATTAATAGTTCGGTCTGAAAAGTGTGCGTCACCAAACGCGTTGCCTGTCGCGAAAATTGGTCGAGTCCCCGAGGTCGTTTCCCTTTTTCTGGGGCGGCGTTCCGCCCGGAGCAGCACGTCGTGCCCCGCGAACCCGCCGAGGCCCCCGCCGAGGCCCCAACCGAGGCCCCCGCCCCCTGACACCACCCGGGGCATATTCATGTGCGTGATGGGTGCCCGCCCGCGCGCGAGTAGTGGGCGTGGCGGGGCGGGGCGGTGGCGCCGCACATACGTACACGAACACCAGACGGATGAAGTGTGACCCTGGGACACGAAGAGCCGCGGAGAGGGAGGGAGACAGAGAAGGGGGTGAGATGGCAGGGAGAGCGAGAGCGAGAGTAGAGCGGGCTCTCTGTCTCTCTCCCTCCCTCGGTCTGCGTGCGGTGTGCGGTCGGTTGCCTACCCTCTCGTTGGCAGGCGTTTGACGCAGGGTCTCGCAGCAGGATACAAAATCACTTGTAAAACAGAGCCTCCCTCCATCCCAAACAATCGGGCAGTGCCGGCAATGCCAACGGAGTGGCGCTTGGACCTGAAATGACCAATGACCACCACATGAGTGCCACTGTGTGCCACTGTGTGCCACTGTGTGCCACTCATGCTCCTGTCCTCTCAACGCACCCTCCTGCGGCACCTGTTGTGTTTTATACGTCCGACCCCAAGTGCCGCGGCGCATTCGACCAATTTTCATTTCCTAAAAGTGTCCTTTGATTTGATTTTAAAAACTCTCGCATAAATTCACTTCTAGAACAGCTTGCCCTGGCAGTATAGCTGTTCGCTCACTGTAATAAAAAACTACGGAAATTTCCGTTATTGACTAACATTGGCTGTCCGTGATTTGCCACGGAGCACGGTACGGAACCGTATACCATTTTAGACGCAGAAGTGAAGTGGACAGTTAGCAGACTAAATGGTACGGAGCAGGTTTGAGGACTCCAGCGTGGCCCAGAACGGAGGGCAAATGTACGGAACAAGTCACAGTTTGGCAAGTTCCGTACATTTGCCCTCCGTTCTGGGGCATGCTAGAATCCCCAAACCTGCTCCGTACCTCAAAATCTCCGTCCGAAAGGTTCACCGAAATGTTGTGCCAGGTCCGTTCCAATTGCGTCCGTAGCATGTATTTGGGGAGTGTGGACATTTTTTACAGTGCTTACCAGTGCGTCTCTGTGCTTGCTGCCTGGCCAAAACGTGTTCCCAGTGAGTTTGGTTGCAAAGCAAATTCCGCACGCTTGGACTCCACGAGTTAGCAGTCGATGTGCAGCAACTCTAGCTGTTGTTTGTGTGATGTGTGTAGTAACCATATACTCATTACGCGCTCCGTGCTGCACTCTCAAAAAAGTATGCTTGAATCAGCGCAAGTTTGATGCCTACCCTGAAATCTTGGGTAACTTTCCCCAATTCAGCAACAGGATACTTGTACCAACCATCACTATGCCCGATACAGGCATACAATTCGGCACAATCTGATGCCTGAGTTAGGCATGTAGACTGATGCCTGAATCGGGCATCCATATTTAGTGGCATGCCTTGATTCAGGCATAGCTGCATAGCCACTACGAAATTCTTGTTTCGAGCATATTATGCTCAGGGAAGATTTTGAGGTTCAGGCATAAAATCTGCTTTGAAACAGGCATATTATGCGTGAGTCAGGCATATTTTTTTGAGAGTGTGTGTTGTGCGGCGTCTGCGTGTGTGCGTATATGTGAGCGTGTGCATGTGTGAACGGTGCACTTTCACCTTTCTGCTTTAAGTTCCGCCTCTGAGACCGACTCCTCATCCCCCCCGACGGACGGATAGTTGGATAGTCCATCCATACTGATAGGATTCAAGCCGTGTGCTGGTGCACAGAGTGTGTGGGGAGGCGGGGTGGGAGTTCAGCGGGCGAGGGGCGAGCAGCGCGCGCTGTGGAAACAAATGCGGACGTGCCAATCAAAAGTGCATCACGTAGCCATATTCATATCGCCGTTCGACTGAAAATTACCGCTCCCCTTCCTCCGGGCCTCCGGCTGACGTCCGCACTGACACCCCTACACTGCTCGCACCGCTTCGCTCTTGCTGTATAGTACGGAGCTTGACGACCCTGACCCTGTAATTACCACTACTTTATACACGGCGCGTTGGCCCCACTGGATGCTCGCCGACGCCGTGGCCGTCACCAAGCAGCAGGACGTTATGGCCGTGGTGAGGCGGCGGCGGCGCGGCCGAGACGCGGCCAAGGCGCTGCCCGCAGAGAACAGGCTTTTCCCTGCCCCTCCTGCCCTACCGAGTTTTCTGCGCGGCAGCCGGAAAAAACCTTTTTAATAATCCGGCCGTGTACAGCCAGGTCGCCCGACTCCCCGCCCCCCGCGCGCACACACACACACACGCGCGCGACACACACGTGCACACACACACACACACACACACAAGAGGGGGTGCCTGTAGGGGTTGGGGCCGATCTCGCGCGGTCATATCAGTATAATACCTCCTGCTTCCTCGGACTCTTACAATGCGGCAATCAAATCATCATTCGTCTAATTACTTTTTAGAAGGATTTGTTGATGCGGCGGGCAAATGTCGAGGAGCAGGGCAGCAGCGTCCGCCCGACTCGGGTGTATTGCAGCGAGAACCCCGGCTGGTGCGCCACATGGCACGCCTCTCTTTTTGGGGGTGCAAGTGAATGAATTTGTAATTCATGGCACCACCATGTAACGCGAGCGTGCGCGCGTGTGTGAGTGTGCGTGTGTGCGTGGCCCGGTATTTAGTGCGGAGCGGAACCCGTCACCGCCCGCGCGCACCGAGTTACGTGCGCCTGAGGCCGCCGCTGTGGAAGCCGATAATACGAGCGTGAGCTTTCACGCAGGTGATATGTGTCTGACGCGCACTTCCGAATGCACAGCAGAAAAGGGTTGCCAACCCCTCCCGTGACGTCACGTGCTATCGCGTGACGTCACCCCATGCATCACAACAAGTAGTGTATAATGTATCGCATGCGATGAATGAAGCGGCGGCACCGCACAGGTGTACCCAGGGTTTTACCCATAGGGGTGTACCCAGGGTTGTAGTACCAAGGGGTGTACCCAAATGTGCACCCAGGGGTGTACGCAAAGGTGCACCCAGGGGTGTACGCAAAGGTGCACCCAGGGGTGTACGCAAAGGTGCACCCAGGGGTGTACCCAAAGGTGCATCCGGAGGTGTACCCAAAGGTGCATCCAGGGGTGTACCCGACCCGGGGGTGTATCCAGCTCGGGGGTTTCCCCGGCCCGCGGGACTCGTTGGGGACCCACTGGGTGGCTGGTGGTACACCCCGGGAACTGCCCATTACGTTAGGGGGTGCACCACTATTTCTTTGCAATAACCATTGTATTACAATTTCGAAATTAGTGATGCAGCCCAGGGTTCGTACACGATCGAAACTCTTGCCGCCCTACGGTGCCCGCGGAGCCCTCGGAGCCCGCGGTGCCACCTCATCCCTTATGCGGCCTGACGTCAGCGTGCAGCCGAATGACGTCAGAGCAGCCTGCTTATTGGACACGGCGATGAATGTTGGACACGTACGTCTCGAACGTCTCGGTCGGCTGGTTGGTGCGGATGCGATTGCACCCGCGACCTCGCCGCGAAAACCTATCCCCCACGCGGGAACAATGCAATCAAACGGCTCTCGAGGACATCGTCGATGTGTCGATGAGTTTGTGCGGAGGTGCACGGAACTGCAAAGCTTTTACCCCCCCCCCCCCCCCAAGGACATCCCAGAGGACCGCTCCGCGGAGCACAGACACCCCTCCAGCACCCCGCCCCCGCCCCGCCCCCGGTACTCGGTGTCTGCCCGCGGCGCGCTGCTCCACTATTTCACCCGGGATTCATGGAATCCCCCCTCGGGCCCACGCGGGCGGGCGGCGATGCGAAATACACGGTGCTTGGTTCATGGCTCGGCCCGGGCTGTGGAGGGGTATAGGACGAGGAGAGACCTCGGCTCCAGCCCGGCTCCAGCTCGGCTCCAGCTCGGCTCCAGACTGAATAGTCGGCCAAAGCCACTTGCCGATTTATCGCTGTTCTTGAATTTTCTGGACGCCTTGGCTCGCAGGCTTTGGTATAGGCTTCTGCGACGCGCGCACACTGTCCCAGCGGTTGTGCCGGCAGCCACCGGCAGCCACCGGCAGCTGCAGGGGCTGTACACACGGCTCGGGGCGGGGTGTCGGGCTGCTACACAGAAGGGCGGATCACTTCGTTACCAGGACTCCAAGTTTTTCGCAAAAATGTAGGTCGGCGTCGGGAGTGCGAGGCGTCCACGTACGGGCAGCGCTCCGTGGGGGCATGCCGGCGGAGGGGCGAGCCATGGGCGTGCCATGGGCGTGCTGATGTATCAGATCCATTGTGGGCCCGTGGACCCGCGAGCCCGAGCCGAGCTCCCACGACAGAAAACAATCGAGTTGCGGGCGCGGCGGAATCGCACACACGCGCCTCCTGAGAGCCGGCGGGGCGGCGGGGCCAGCGGAGCAGCGGAGCAGCGCAGCCAGGCGGACAGCGGAGGCGCGGCGGCGGCGGCAGCGGGTCAAGCGGCTGACCTGCACCCGTGCCGCCCGCAGCCTCACCTGGCCTCACCTGGCCTCACCTCATCGGTGATTACACGGTCGGCCCCCGCTCGGCACGCGGGTGGCACGCGGGCGCCACGCCCGGCCACGCCCCCCGCAGACACACAGTCTCCCACGAAAGTGAGAGTCGGGCCGGGCGTGGGGATCGGGCCGCGGATGACGCCACGCGCGCTGTCGCCAGAGTGTCACCGCGTCTCTAAAGCGCGAGCCGAGGCGTCCGGGCGGCGCGTGGCGGCGCGTGGCAGCGCGTGGCAGCGCGTGCTGTGCGACTCGCCGCCCGCTGGAACAATGGGCTGCTGGGAGACGGCAACAAGTCCCTGCGCACGGCCCTCGGCATGGCACGGCCAGTCCTAGTTGTTGTCGGCGCCAAACTTGGCCCGGAACCACAACCACGCAAGTGGTGAGCGCAGCGCCAGGGCCGTGGACCTGCTGCCTGCTGCCCTGCTGCCTGCTGCCTGCTGCCTGCCGCCTGCTGCCGCCTGGGCTGGCCCGCGGCCACGTCCCGCGCCGCGTCGCCTTTCACGGTCCGCACCGCCGTGCCCAGCCGCCCCCGCCATCTCCCATTGCAAGCAGCAGCAGGGGGCTCTTTGGCCTTCCATTTCTTGCCTAAATTAAATTAGAGAGGAGAGAAGGCTTGGCCGGCTTGGCCCGGCTTTGGCTGCGCTGCTGCCGGCTGCTGCCGTCGCCCCCTGACCTCCGAGGTAACTTTGTAATTTTCTTTCTATCTCTCTCTCTTTCGCAGCGCGCGGAGCGGGGCGCTAGCCGCCGACAAGCACTGCACTAGTCGCCAAGCTCCAGCTACCTCTTCCCCACGATTCACAATTTATTCTTGGCGAAGCGAAACCAATCATCGAGGCCGTTATCTTCTGCTCGGGGATGAGGGAGGGAGGAGGGGAGGGGGGCATATGTGGGGCACCTGCATGGCGGAGCCCGGCGGAGCCGATCACTCGTCTAGCGTCTCCAGTCGTAAAAGCCGAGCAGACGACCCGAACTGGATGCTCTGCTGGTCTGTCTGGGGAGGAGACCGGAGGAGACTGCCGCCTCTGTGGACATAACCTATGGCCGATGTAGAAGCGATCGACGGCAGCAAAAAAGTACACTCTGCGCGCACCAAGCCACGAAACTTCCACCATTCTATTCCCCCCACGCTTCCACCTTTGAATTTTAAATTTTTGGATGATAATTTGCGCACAGGAGCGCAGCCGCGTTCCACAACGGGTTCCTCTTCAAACCTCGGCTTGGGGGTGGTCATGAGCAGTCATGAGCAGAGGAAAGAGCTTCTCTCCCCGGCCGAGGGTGCCGCGTCAGCTCAGCGCAGGCGGCCACTGCTTCACACGCAGCCTCCGGCCCCTCCGGCCCCGCTGGCCCCGCCGGCAGCCTCACCCAGGCAATCCCGGCCGCGAAGACATTCCGGACCTTATGGGAACACTGCATGGCCCGTGACGGAGCCGTGCACTCCCACACACACACACACACACACACACACACACACACACACACACACACACACACACACACACACACACACACACACACACGCGCGCGCGCGCTGGCTGCTGGCTGCTGGCTGCTGGCAGCCGCTCTGGGACACAGGAGCAGAGTGCACCAGTCAGTGTTCAGCTCTGCTGGCCTTGACAATTTCATGTCTGCGTTTCGCTTGCATTCGCAGAGGACGAGGAAGGGGATTCGTATAGTTCGGGCGACGTTCCGCTGTCGGGAGTAGTACAGGAAGCTGAGGGTGGGGGAAGCGTGTATTCCTGCTGCAGGTGCAGCACGCCCAGCCCGGGGACTTGCCTCATCAATTGATAAGAAGATGAGAACGAGCGTGAGAGAGAGGAGAGGGGGGGGGGAGAGTGACAAAGAGAGAGAGAGAGAGAGAGAGAGAGAGAGAGAGAGAGAGAGAGAGAGAGAGAGAGAGAGAGAGAGAGAGAGATGACGCCGAGCTCCTTCCCACGCCCGGCAGCAGAAGACGCGCGTCGTCCGACGCGACGCGTCGCCAGTAGAGATAGCGAGGACGGGCGGGGGCCGGCGGGGACAGGGCATCGAACCCGCGTCCCATCCCAATCCCGTATCGCGCCTCTCTTCCCCTCATCTTTCCGATGCCAGTCTTGTTTCGACCACTTTCCAAAACTGGCGCGCGCAGATCTTCCGACACCGCAGGGGAAACAGCGCCGCTTCTCGGATCGATATACCAATAAGGACCCGGTTGGTGTGTAAACGGGAGAAGAAAAAAAATGGCAATATGTTAAAGAAGCGGCAAATTGGTGCGCGGCTCTCGGGCTGGCGGTGCTGTCCTTTAGTACCCGACCGACCGCAACTAGGCCAGCCCGGATATTCGCAAGGCGCCTTGATGGGGGTGGCGCCCTGGTCTGGCGGCCGGCAGCGGCCGGCAGCAGCCAGCACCGCGGCAGCACGTGCTTGTAAAGGCGCGCCAGGAACCACGTGCACTTTATGGGAGCACGGTGTGTGGCGGGGCCTCCGGGGCCCCACCAAGTAGTACACGCCGAGTGTGAGGAGGGAGCTGCTCGAGCGCCTGCCAGTACCAGGGTAGGCGAGCCCGCACTACACGCCTGCCGTGCAGAAGCCCTGGTTGCCTACCTAGCAGGCGCCATTGGTGCGCAGGCTTGCCCCGTCTTGACGTCGGCGCCTCCATCGTCACCATGATGGCAGTGTCCTGCTTACGGGGTAAGGGGGCGGGGATGCCCGGCAAAGCAGCCCCGCTCCGCTGCGAGGCGAGTGAACGCGACAGTGGGGAACGCCAGCAGCACCCTTCAAAGGATGCGTGAGGGGCGCGTGTTCTGCGAATTCCAAAGACAGAGTCAAAAGACGCAGGACGGTCTCCGGCTGTGCGCGGGGCGGCGGGCGGCGCGGGGCCTTTGGCTTTGTGGGTGCGCGCCACCACCACCACCACCACCACCACTACAACCGCACGCGAGCAGGCCGAGGCGCCTCGCCAAATAGGCGGCCAATTAAAATATCAGGCTCCGTCTGAAGCGGCGGCCGCGGAAAGTTTAAGCCCCTCCGCTGTGCTGCATGCTCGTGTGTGGAGGCCGGGGGCCGGGACCGGGGACTGAGGCCGGGCTGTAATTTGGCTCCTGTTACCAGGCCCAGCCCGGTGTGTCACGCCGCTGCTACCGCCAATTCTGGCTTTGATGTTTTGCCACGCGGGACGGCCTCTCCCCGCTGCCCCCGCTGCCCCCGCCGCCCCCGCCGGCCCCCGCCGGCCCCCGCCGGACCCCGTCGAAGTTTGCTCCATCAGGCGCGTTACTTGTCATCAGGGAATCCGCCGCTGCCGAGGCCTTCGCGGCCCTCGTCGTGCTCCTGGGCAGGGGAGGGGACGCGGCTACGGCTCGGAAAACACTCTACAACATGGCTGGGGACAGGCTGAGCGTCTTGGATTACTCATCGGCGTACTACGTATATGCGCACCGCGGGAAGACGTAAAAATAGTTAAGAGCAGCCCCCTCCTGGGGTACCGATGTCCCCACCTCCCTGCCAGCACTCCCCGTCGCTGTTCGGTTCATCCACGCCCACGCCCCCCCCTCCCCCCAGCACGGAGTAATTTCGGGGCTGCCGTGTCCCCCACCGCGACGCCAGCAGGGGGACCCGCAGAGCCCCACAGGGACCCCGCAGGGGCCCAACCGGAGGACCCACGTGCCCGCCGCCATCGCCACAGATACGCGGCTCTGCCGTTCAAAAAGTGGCGCGCCGCTCGCGTGGTAATTAGAACACGGCAGCCGGCGCGGGCGGCCGCGGGGGCTGCAGGGGCTGCGAGGGACACGTTCGGAAGCCGTCCCCACGCTATCTCTGGGGCTCAGCGGCACTCAGCGGGAGAACGCCGCCGCGTTTCGGACGCCGCGCGAAAGGGCGCGGCAAACACCGGCAAACAGGCAGGGAAGCGCCGCCACCAGGTGACATAATTAGAGGCTTGTTTCATCTCACTGGTCGAGCCGAAAGCGGCAAATTGCCCCGAGCCTGTGCCGGGGGCACCGCCCCCCCCCCCCCCACGGTCCCCCGCAGCCCCGGCCTCCCCTCACTGGCGGGGAGGACGGAGCGCGCGCATGAAGATGACACGACACGACTCTGCGACTCGCGGACCCGCCCCACCAAACTCCCAAGTCACACCATGCCTTGGATGTTTGCCTCATATTTCTTGGTAACGCGGTTTTCAGCCCTGTGGAATGGAAGAGCGTCGCGCCGTAGTGACAACTTGAGTGAGTCCCCGGCAGCCCCCGGCGTAAGCTCTGTGCAGGGAAGTCCGTCCTATCGCAGCGCACTCCGCCGTGCCGCTCCGTGTAAGTTCTGGGTGGAGCGAGACGTGCCTCGCCAGGATCTCCTGCGGACTAAAACTAGAGGAAATACACAGGGAATCCGAAACAAAGTTTAGCCTTGCCATTTTGACTGAGGAAAGTATGATTCCCACAACCTTTTATAAAAGTATTTTATTCGACACTTTTTTTCAACCTAACCGGCAGCGGCACTTATTTGTCCTACAAACCATTTCCCTCGCATTTTAGAGTGAGCTTGACTCGTCGGAGACAGTCTGCCGCCCCCTGCCTCCCCCTGCCGCACCAGTGTCGTGTCGTCCTCCAGTTAGGACGTAGACCCCCCCCCCCTCCTTTTCCCCCTTCACTTCCCTGCACCCCCCCCCTCCCAACAATCTGCAAAGTATTGTTGTGAGTCGTAATTCTTTGGAAGCGTTGTCGCTGACGAGAAAGGCCAACTTCCCCCCCCTCCCCTCCCCACCTTCATGGACTGCGACGCGTCCTTCTGGCTCTGGCCTCCACTCCAGCCCGCTCGACTCACCCTGCTTGAGCTCTTCACCTCGGGCAAACCGTTATCAGCCGAAATTTGCCCTTAAAGCCCTTCAATGCTTCTGTACGCCCAACCTGTCCGTGCGGCGGGCCGAAGTGCCAATGCGATGTGACGTGCGTCTGCGATATGCCTCTAGGCGGCGGCCGGAGAAAACTATTTCCCTCCTCCCACCCAGCCCCTTTCACTCCGAAAATGCAACACGCCGCCGATGTCGTGTGTAAATTGTAAATAGTGCGTGATCCTGCCTCGGGGGTAAAGGACCCCTCCGACTGGAGGGGGTGGCGAGGGCCGGAGAGGGCGGAGGTGGGGGCGGAGGGGACCGGAGGGGACGCGTGCGGTGGCGAGCCGCACGAATATGGGCCAGCGCCAACGGCTTGCCGGCACGCACACCCGGGGGCTGGCAGCCAGCACGCGGGACAGGCCGAGCTGCCAGGCCGCGACAGCCACGCGACAGGCCACGCGACAGCCACGAGACGGCCACACGACAACCCCCGCGAGAGTCCCTAGCAGCCCCCATTACGGAAGGCCTGATGCGTCCTCGTGGAGTGGAGCGGACGAGCCGGGACGAGCCGGACGGCCTCGGCTAGCGCCTTAGAGGACGCGGAGGCCTCACTGTCACGCAGTGTGTGGTCTCCGTATGTAATGCATTCAAACAGTAGACCTTCACCGCTACCAGACAGTCCGCGCACAGCTAGCTACACTGCAGCGGGCAGCACAGCGCCAGGCGATCCCCTGTGTGTGTGTGTGTGTGTGTGTGTGTGTGTGTGTGTGTGTGTGTGTGTGTGTGTGTGTATGTGCTGATAAAAGTCCAATAAGGCCGGTAGTATAGACCCTCCGGCCCTGCAGCCCTCGCCCGGCCAGCCCAGGCCGGACCAGACGCGCGCAAGGCCGTGTGATTGATTGCCAGCTAAGCGATACTCTTTACTCCGTTTTTACTACGGTCCATCGTGTTAGTTGGCCGGGCTGCTGGGGGTCGTGTCGTGGGGGTGGCCCGGCTCCGGCCCGGCTCCGGCACCGCCAGGCTCCGGCTACGCAGCTCCCTGGCGGCGCACCCTTCCACCCGGCCTTATAGAGATTTACAGTCGCATGCGGCCGCGAGCCTCGCGCCGGGCCATGAGAGGCGCCCGGAGGCGCCCGGAGGAACCCGGGGAAGCCCCGAGGATCCCCGGCCCCCACCGGGGTGCCGCCCGCCCGGCTCGGCCCCCGCCCGGCTCGGCCCCGGGCTGTAATTTGATCATGAGCAGCAGTAGCAGCGTTCGGCCGAGTAGTTTGCAGGCTTAACTGCCGCTAGTCATCAATAGCGCTGCCGGAGAGGCCAACGGCAGTACGGCGGGCACAGGGCACAGGGCCCCGCCGTCTTCGGGGAGAGGGTGCAGCGCCGTGGCCATGGCCCTGGCCGCCACTCCACTGAATGAGGAGCGCGCCCTCCCGGCCTGCCTGATGGGGTGGAGCGGCAGCGCTCGGCAGCCCCAACGTTTGACGCGAACAAATCCCTCCGCCCGCGATGGTCAGCACGGCTGGCACGCACTTGGTACGGACATACTCCGGGTGCCAAACAGGAACTGTTTTACAGCGGTGCGACCTTCGGTGCTAAGGCTAGGCTAGAACACCGGATCCGGGGGCAGCTGCGTTGGCGGCAGGGGACGGCACTGTCACCGGCAGACTGTATCGTCCGGGCTAAATAGCGCAGTCCGGTCTGCGCGCCCTTCGGGGCCGTAAACGGCGACCAGAGGGTAGCCGCGGCGGGGGCGGAGGAGGGCGGCGGGGTCGCCGGGGGGCGGCGGGGGGCGGAGGGGGCGGAGGGGGCCGACCCATCTCGGCGTCCCAACGGCTTGTTTTACCGCCCATTCTTACTTCCCCGCCGTATTCCGCGCGGAAATGGGTCAACAGGCCGGCCAAATACTACAGTGCCAGAGCCACGGCAGCAAGTAATGCACACACTAAAAGGCCTGTAATTTGGTCCTGGGGACGTTGCATGTGCGGGGGGAATCTCGGCCCCTGGTGACTCCTCCGTCGCCGCGGCGGTTCCCCGCCATGGACTCGCCCCGCGTTTGCTGCGCCGGCGGATTAGCCTCTGCCGTCTCCCTTCCACGCGAGGGATATGGGGCGTGCTTTCTCTGTCGTTTCCGTCGATTCTTCCCCTGCCAGCCGCGAGACGCTTCGCCGAACCGTTGTCCACGTCAGCGACGTCAGCGAAGCGAGCGAAGCTGGCCGGCTCTGCAGCACTAGCACAGCAGCACGGCGCGCGCAGACCGCCCGCTCCGCAGAGCCGTCGGCGCGCTGCCTGCCTCCCGGGCGGCCGAGAGGAGAGCGCAGCGCTGGCGACACGGGCTCTGTGGGCCGCGGCACTGGTTTGGGGGGCAGTCGGTGACGGGCGGCTCGCTGCGCCGCTGTGCGTAATCCCCCTGCCAGGACGATGGCCTGCTTCGACAAGGCGGTGATGGATGGCCGATGGGGCTCTGCCGGGCTCTGCAGTCCCGTCATCGGCTGCCACAGCAGCGAGGGCAGACTCCCCACGCGAACCAACCTCCTCTCAACCCCCGCTCGGCTTGACCGCTACACACACCGCATCATTACGCGCTTCTGATATTAAAACGTGACCAATGTCTCACGGTCATCGAATGACACACCCACGGTCACACACGCACATTTAAGTTCACATTACAAGAACGTGTCCGCCCCATCTCGGCAAATTAATTAATCATCTGATTTTATGCCTCTTTCCTTTGCGTCCTTTAGCCCTGCGTGCGCAGTTCCCTCATATTTCTTTCCAGTGAAGCCTCGCAAACGGACTGCGGCCGGGGTTTCGGGGCCGCGCGATAATTTCAAGGTCGCCGCGAACGGAAACTCTCTCACACGCCGGGGGAAAATGCCTTCTTGCTATGCTAGCTGCCGTCACGACAGTGCCTCTCAGTGAAGCCTGCGAAGCCTGCGCGCCACTTCTTTTACGTGTTTTCTTTTTTCTCCCCGCCTCTCCAAAGGAAGGAGAACTCGCTCCCGAAACAAAATCCGGCCATTCGTACGCACACTCCCATTAGAATTGCGAGCGTAAGCTGCCAGTCCGTCTCCTCCAGATAGCGCGGGGAAGGTCGTGGCGGTAGTGGGAATGCAAGGTGTCGTGCCGGGGTCTCATTACTTACATTGTGTTACAGCTGCTGCTTTGGCGCCGGCTGCGTTTCTCTTGCAATCTCTCTCGTCGCGAATCCTTCCCGTCTGTCCGCCCGCACGTCCGTCCGTCTGTCTGCCTGCCAGCGGGGATGAAGCAACTTTACAGCGAGCCTGTCACTATAAAGGCTCAAGATTTGCCCCCAGCTCTCATGAACAACAACAACAGAAAAAAAAGAGGAGGAAGCGGTCTGGTAACGTAATTAGTTCCAACGAACCATATTATCTCCATGGAGGTCTTCTTTCCTTCTTTTTCTCTACGCTCGTCTGTCTTCGGATGCAAATGTGCGACACAAGCAAAAGTTTCGCTCCAAGAAGTTGAACGGCTCTCAGCCCCGGCTTCACGCGCGCGTAGCTCTGAGTGTGTGAAAAAGTTTGGTTGCGAAGCTGCCTGCCGCGTGTGTGTCGAGTGCCCGCGAGTGTCCACTGACGGCCTGCTCGTGCTGCTTGGGGCTCAACTCAATCGGAACGCAGTCTCACCGACCGCAGACATTTGTCCAGGACTGTCCACGGGTCAGCTGGGGTCGGTCAGCACGCCGGTCGCAGCCCCAGACCGTTTGCAGGAGTAGGACTTTGGTACACCGCGGCCCCACGCCACCGCGGCTCCTACACCCAAAAAGCCTTTCTCTTTCAGTCGGAAAAAAGGGGGACTCGGCGAAAAGGAAAGGAGTGAGACGAGGAGGCGGGTAAGGTCACGGCTATGCGTCACCCGGACCTCCCAGACCTCCCCTTCCTTCTCCCTATCGCGCCGTCTCTCTCGTCCTCTCCTGCCTGGAACTGGACTAGGGTCAGGCGGAAAGTTTGCTGACATGTGTGTCCACATGGGCTGTCCGGGCTGCGCGTAAGGTGGAGCTGGGTGCTCTGCGACAGGGAGAGGGAGAGGGAGGGAGGGAACGAGCGAGCGAGAGCGAGAGCGAGAGAGAGAGAGAGAGAGAGAGAGAGAGAGAGAGAGAGAGAGAGAGAGAGAGAGAGAGAGAGAGAGAGAGAGAGAGAGAGAGAGAGGCCAACTTGAGGCGAATTTCAAAGCTTAATCCTGGCCGCTGCTGGTCCGGCCGCTCCCGTGCGGTTTGTTTGCACTGGACGCCGAAATTGGAGAGTTAGAGAGAGGAACGAGGAGAGAGAGGAGACTAGGGGAGGAAGAGAGAGAGAGAGAGAGAGAGAGAGAGAGAGAGAGAGAGAGAGAGAGAGAGAGAGAGAGAGAGAGAGAGAGAGATGGCTAGAAGATAAAGTACGTTTTTTGGACACTAGGTGGTGCAACAGCGTGTCTTGCCGATTCAGATGCACGTCAATGTGGACAAGCATTTTCTTGGTGTGTTACGTGGATCCTACACTGCACGGGCACTGCCGCTGCCCCCGCCTGACACCCTCCAGTGCTGTTTGTAATGAATTCGGTCTCGATTCCAGAAGTCTCTGTGTGTTTGCGGGTACTACGGAAGGGGCGTGTGCATGTGTGGGAAGTATTCAGTGTCGTAACCCAGTTCGCAAAGCATGTGTGTGCGCGGATGGGAATGTGTGTGTGTGTGTGTGTTGCAAACGGCGCGGACCAATTCCGCCGGTTCTCGACCGTACAACCAAGTTGTGTCCCGGATCTATACTCTCTCCCACCCGGCTTCCGCAGAAAGTAATTTATTAGATTAAGCGCAGCAGCCAGTCACTCGGTACCCGGCTGGAACAACGATGGGAATCACTGTTGTTCGCGGCACCGCGGAAGGTAAATCAGTATTGCAATAATCTCCAAACGATGTTAAACTTGAGATGGCGTTATGACCGTGCTGGCGTTAGTTTTAGGGGTGCGTAAGTGTCAGTTCCGCGGAGCATCGCCATAGCCGGGTCCGCCGGCCGGCCCGCCCGCGTGGCGGCAGGTGTAAACCACGACGGGAAAAGGTAAATCTCTGTTAAAAACGGACATTTACGCCGTCATTTACCGTTCTGCCGGCCGTGCGGGGGGGGGGGGGGGGGCGTGCCGGGGGAGGGACGGGCTGCGTGGCTACCAGCTGCTCCCGATCGATGGCCGCCCTTCACCCCACCCCTCCGTCTGGACAACCCCCGCCGGGGCGCAGCTGAGTGGGACTCGCAAAGAGTGAAAGGACGGTGCGACAGCAGCGCACGTCCAGATGCAGGCCGGCCGTCATTGAGCGCGAGATGCGTTGATCTTGCTGCCCTTTCTTCTGCTTGCCTGAACTGCATTCTTTACTCGTCTCCCGTCGCAGCTGCTGATACGAACGCTAGAAGTTGGAAGACGCATTCGTCAACGCGGCCCTCAAATAATTCTAACTTTGAGCAGAGCAGCTTCTCGCAAAAGTTGTTAGGCGCCGTCGGAGTCCTAGACTGCAGGAGGGCGCGACCTGCGCCTGCTAATGCAACCGGCAGTCCTGTCTAAAAGGTACACATAAACTCAATTAAAGCCAATTTAAGACGTCTGCGCTCATTTATAAAGTGCGTTTACGCCACTCGCCGAGTCGTCGCCAGCCTTTCACCCGTTAAGAGCATGATTCGCCCCTCTCTTCTGGCCTCGTCTCCCGTCAAGAGGGAAGCAGGTAAAATAAAACTTTCTTCCGCGACATCTTCAAGTTGCGGCGTATGTCATTTCATCCCCTTTCCGTCTCTTTAATTCCCTCGACGCCTCTTCCGTCTCTCTCGCTCTCATCCCGCCCCCTCCATTTTCACTTTTACAACCCCTACGCCGCTACTACTACTACCTTGCCAGCCACCCGCTCCTCCCTTTCCTCACCTCACTCCTTCCGGCTGCCTCGTCAAATTGTCTCTTGCCTTAGTAAACACGTTTGTTGCCAGTTTTTCTCCTTCCGTTTGCACTGTAAAAAGGATAAAAGGAAGTTGATTCGCCTCCACAAACGGAGCGCTGACGAGACTTTTTAAGTCGTTGTTGTCAGTCAACCCTATTTCCCCCTCCCCTTCCCACTTTTCCTCCCGCGCAAGCACTTGGCGGCTCCGTCTTGCCTCCCCCCCCTCCCTTTTGCCCTTTTTGCCCCCTTCCAGTCAGTGAAGGGGGAAAATTGTTTGCCCGGAGAAACTGATGCTCTAAAAGGCCACAAGGGCTGGACAAATGGCCCCCAAAATGCGACCTGTGGCTCCGTACGAGGCCGTGCTGTGCTGCTGAGATGCCACGCCAGCGAGTGTCCACACCACACAGCCACTGGAGGATGAAAGAACTAGAAAAAGTAATATGTGTCGGTGGGTCAGTATTGGCACTCCTGCCTGGGCTCCTTCCCGGATGCCGGCCACAATGGGGCGTGTCGCCTGGGGACGACTGCGGCCTGCGGCTGCCTGCGCTCCGAGAACCACGTGCAGCACCGTGTGCAGCACCGTGTGCAGCACCGTGCGCACTCCCCACTGTCCTGTCTGCCTCTCCGCTGCTCCGTCCCGCACCTTTTCTCATGACATCATTTCCGCGGTGTCTGGCGGCCCGCAGTCCTGCCCTCCGCGCCCTCCGCGCCCTCCGCGGTCCGACTGGCAGCTCGTTGCCGCCGATACGTTCCGAGAAAGTCGCTCTCATTAGTGTGTAGGTGGCGGGTGCACACGCAACGCGGGCCACACGGTCAACGGCCCGGCGCGGCAGGGAAACACGGCGCGGCGCTACCCCTCACCGCAGAGGCGCGCGTCGCTACCCCCTGGGCCCTCGGGGCCCTCCCTCCGGTCAGGTGGTGGACACCGGACTCCGCGGCCACTCCGGCAACAAGAACAACATCGGCCACCCTCCACCGCCCCGCTCCGGTCGGCGCGTGGTGTCCTCGGCGCACGCCGCGACCACCGCAGCGGTAACGCCGCGCTGCCCCACGCCACGCCCCGCCACGCCCCGCCCCGCCACGCCCCGCCCCGCCACGCCCCGCCACGCCCCGCCATGCTACGCCGCGCTGGCGTAAGTTATAATTATAAGCAAACTTTATACACAAACCGAAGCTTGACGCGGCACCGACGGTTTGGGGGTGCGGCGGGGGATACGAAAGTGAGGGGTGAGTTCGGCACGGGGCACACGAGTGTAAAGGGGGGCGGGGGATAGAATGGGGGGGGGGGGGGGCGATTGGGGTGGGGGATGGGGGGCAAGAAGTTTCACAGAGGGGGAAGATTCCGTTAGGCTTCCCCCAACACGTCGTTTCCCTCTAAGTTGTGAAGCATGGAAGGAAATTGGAGAGGGGGTGTGGGACGGCGTCGGTGTCAGTCTACCTGCAAGTAAGAGCATAACTCGATCAAAACACACTGCGCTGATGGAAGGGAAGGTGGAGGACGGGGAATTCCCATGAGTGTGAACGATGAAATATGGTTGTCCTTGTAGGGTAATTTGCATCTGCGGAGCAGTGAGGAGACATCGAGGGTTCCCGCCACCGCCCCTGTAACCGCGGCAGCGGCCACTCGATATCGTGGTTCGCAGAAGGAAGCGCGTGACACCCGGAGGACGGACGTCCCACTCACCCACGGCCAGCACGGTGGCGGCCCCGGCTGCCGCGGATATCACCAACCCGATCGGACTTCCACTCGCCACCCCAAAGCAAGCGCAGCGCGAACGAGCAGCCATCGCCACAACGAGAGTACGCGAATCGTCTTGCCGGCCATAGCGAGAGGTACTTTGCCACGACCAGCAGCACTCTTTTCATTTTGCGGCGAGGTCACTCAGCTTCCGACGTCGTTGAGCGGCGAAGCGAACATGTTTCTCATCCCACAGGACCGCGCCGTCGGCGGGCCGTCGGGGTGGTCATGGGTGCCGCAATGTGCCAGCATCGCCATGACGAGTGGGAGTGGCCGACAAAGCCCGGCCCGGCCCCGGCTCCGCCGCCCACAAACGGTTATCCCCGCCGGAGGGCCGCGCGGAGGACGTTCACAAGGGACGCCGCGCGCTATGGCTGCGCCCTCGGGCCCTCGGGGGACGACAGAAGATAATGCTGTCTGGCCACTTTCGGGAGGTCATGATTACGTTTTTGTGAGCTGTGGAGGACAGCGCAGTTACGGTTACGGCGATGGGAAGAGTGCGCTTCTGTGAGGACGTTCCGTCGCTGATGAAGGTTCGGGTTTCGCGGGTCGCTCGTTCGGACAGAGGTCGAGGGGTGGGTGCATAGGTTTGGGGGCGGCGTTGGTCGACCACAAGGGCCCTACCAGCCCCGGCGGCCCGGCAAGAGGCCCGGCCCGGCAGCCCGGCCGGCCGGTCAGCGCGCGCTTCGAGTGGCCCCTTGAGTGGCCGGGGGAGGGAAGTAGAAGCCTTTCGCCATCAAACCCCTTTCACGCTGGAGAGGCGGGCCGGGGGTTAACTTTCAGCAGCACAAAGGGGGTGTAGTGTTGTTACCGGGCGACGCGGCGACCCAACGGCTTTTCCCAAACCTGCTCCACGCTTCGGGACCGCTGGCACTCGCACTAGCGCTGTTACGCGTACCCAGCTCCGCCTAGTAAATTTTTCATTGCATTTCTGCGCATCAGCACTGCAGTCCTGGTGGCACCCAGGCTGCTGCAGGCCAAGGGCAAGAGGAGGCCACGAGAGACGGCTGGGGGGGGGGGGGGGCGCCTCCCGAAGGCCCGACGGTTCCACAGTTCGCGCGCGAGTTGGCGAATCGCTTCAGGCCGCCGTGGGCCGACACGGCAGTACAGCCACCGCCAGCGGTCTTCGATTGAGTGGCTGCAAAACACTTTAATAGCTTTCCCACTTTAAATGGAATCGATTGAGGACGGGACGGGGGGCGCCTGCCGACCGTGCCCAACTCTTACTGTAGCCGAGCACGGCGGGCCAGAGGGCCAACGGCCGTGAGCCGTGAGACCGGCGGAGTAAGCGCAAGAGGCACTAGGTCAGTGCTGCAGCCCTCGGCGTGGTGGGACGGTTTGTGTTAACTTATTTGCTGGCCACTGACAGTTTCAGGTGGAATACATACAAGACAGGATGCTAATGTAACCAAAAGTTACAAAAACGAGCATAGCGAGGTGAGAATAAACCTTCTTGCCCTGGTCCCGAGCCGATTGATCAGCGGTAAAAATAGGTCGGGTGAAAGTGAATGAACAACCAATTATTCTGTGGGATATTAGAGAAGTGTGAAAGTCCCGCCTCAGTGCCAATTGTGATTTATTACTTACGGATTATTACTTGCGAAGCAGCACCGACGGAGCGCAGTGCCTTACCACAGCGCTGGAGCGGTGGGGGCGAGAGAGCGCGTATTTGCATGATACGTTTTTTCCACGGAGAAGGCTTCCTCTGCAGACTGGATCTGTCTTGAGCTCCACCGCTGGCACACACTTTGTACAGATTTTACGCACATATGTAGCAACCCAACCGCGGTACGAGAAAGTCGGTACGTAGCGGCCTTATGCTTACATACTTGTTTGCCGCTCCCCGTCGTTGTTGGAGAGTTGTGTATGCGGTATGTACTGTACAATACTGCATTGCACCCAAAGGTTTGGCATGACTATCTTGTTATTTCAGAGGGAATACCTAGAAAGTAATTCTGTTCGGCTACATTGAATGTTCTTTTGCATTTCGTAGCCCGTGCGCCAGAATTGTTGGCGCTTCTTTTTCTACCTAATGACGAACGGAGAGAAGCCCGAGCAGATCCGGGTGAGCTAGAAGGTGGTTCCGTACCAGCACGGGCCAGCGGAGGTATGGCAAGGTAAGGGAGCCGCAGAAGGGGGCGGGGCCAGAGGGGGCTGCTCTTGAATTACGAGGAGTAGTGGGTTGTTTGTCCCCATAAACTGGGTCGCTCGTTTATTCAGGGGATGCCCACCCCTTCAACATCCCTTACATCTCCACCTCCGAAGTCGGCCGCCTCCCCCCCTCTTCTGCGCGGAAAGAAAACGCTCGTCGCGAACCATCGCCCGGCATCGCCTGCTCAGATAGGGAATTGTGTTGCGAAATACGACCAATCTTTAGAGCCCAGCCCCTCTTCCACCGACCCAGACCGCGCCAACGATAAAAACTTTTGCGCGTGCCCAACTGATGGTCCGACTTTAGACCGAGCCAAACTCCCGCCAGAGACCGACCGACCGGCGTGCTCGCTCGTCCGAAATTCGTCACAACGGCGAAACTTTGATTGTTTGTGTGAGGGGCACGCACCACCCAGCGTTCGTTAACAGCCAAGGTGACAGTTCACCCTCTCGTGTCCTTGGGATCGTTTACGCCCTCTTGAGTGGGAACCTCAAATTCGGAGGCTCGTGGCCGACGCGGCGACCAAAACCACGCGAATATAGTTTCATTCACGAATGAGGAGGCACAGGTGCAGCCAGCGCAGGCGCCCCCGTCTCCAAATAAATAAAAATAATGGCATGCATTGCTCTGCGCAGATTACTATCTGGACACAATGGCAGGGCGGTGCGGTGCGGCGGGGCACTCCGCTGCGGGCCGCTGGGCAAAAGGGCCCCTGCGCCGAGATCTAATTAGCGATTTAATTGCAAAATTTTACCCTCAGCATGATCTGGTCCGCTCGGCAGCCGCTCGGCTCCGCGCTTGCGCCGCGGGATGCATCGACACCCGCCCCGTGTCGGCCCGTGTCAGCCCGTGTCGGCCCCGTGCCACAATGAGTTGCCCGCAGCCGCGTGTTTTTGTTGTTTCGAGTGCTCCGGCTTCCGGTCGTCTACCCCCTTCGCCGCTATGGCCGGCGGGGCCGGCGGGGCCGGCGGGGCGCGGACGCTATACGCCGACTCACGCCCGGTAACTCGGAGACGCCGACCAGACCCACGTAGTCTGCCGGGTCCCCCGGGGCCGTGCCGGCCGAGCTGGGCTGGGCCGGGCGACGAGGCGGCGGTGGCGTATCTTCGAGTGCACTTGACTATCGGCGGCGCCGACGCTGCCGCCTGCTGCCGCTGGACTCGTTGAAATTACGGCCCCGTACGTACAGGTCTGCCGTACCTACCGAGAAAGCTGCCATTGATTCGCGATCAAATTAATCTGTTTCCCGAATGAGCCGGAGGCGCACGGGCAGTAGCAGCAGCAGCTGCAGCAGTAGCAGAAGCAGCAGCGAGCCGAGCCGCGCGGCCGCCTTGTTGGCAGCAATGCGCATGCAGCCGGGCTGGTTTCCCACCTCCTCATTTGTTCTCTCGGTTCTCGTCTCGGCGCTGGTGAGTGCTGGTGTCACTCTTTCTCTTTCCGCGCTGCTCCAGGCACAGTCAGCCCCCCCCCCCCCCCCCCTCCCCCCCTCCCCCCGCAGCCGGTTCCCACGTCGCCGTGTGCCGGCCGGGTGGTGGTGTCCGTCACAACACAGAGGGGCACATCGGGCCGCACCGCACTTTCGGCGCTCGCGTTCTGCCAGCGTATCAGTTGCGTGACCAGCCGACAAAACCAATCCCGGACGCACGCGAAATGTGTACACACACTCACACAAACACAGGCTAGGGGAGTCGGCATGTTTGCCATGTTTACGTTGCAAATTGACACGGCTACTGTGCTCTAAAAACTAGCGTCCCCGCACACGCCACGGCACGGCACGACTCAGCAGGACAGGGGGGGTCAGCCGCACTTTCGGCTGACCGCGCCTGTAGCTGTCCGCAGTTGACTGCCTGGCCGCCTCAGTGTAGCTGAGCCCAGCCGTAACTGCACGGCCACTCGCGGCTGTTACGTGGGTTTGGTTTGGCGCAGCGAGAGATGAGGCAGTGCTACTACTGCATCAATTCCGTCGAAGCCAGAGCGAACGAGCCGAGCGAACGGCCGGGCCAGCTCCGGCTAGTGCTTTCTCTCTCACAAACACAGTGCGCATGCAGGAGTGACAGAGATGCCCTGTGTCTCTGGCCGGCAGGCGTAGTCGGAGCTTCTCGGCCGCAGGCTGCGTCAGTCAAACAACGGAGACAAGTGTCATAGGCTGTCTATCTCTCTCGACGATTCGCTCGCCACATAGCCTGTCCGCTGCTATCGGCAGGCGGTCAGCGAGGCGGTCACCCGTAGGCAGGCGCTGATCCAGGAGCCACTTGTGGGGGGGGGGGGCAATGTACCACTTTTTGCCTACTTACAGGCGAAAAGTTCGGCGGGTTGCCTAAATTTCAGGCGCCCTTCGGGCGCTTTGGTAGCATCTTGGGGGGGGGGGGGGGGGGCAAAACCCCTTTTTGACATATCATCAGCGAGAGCTAAGCCGCCAATATTTGAGTCGGCTCGTGCGTAACTTTTCATACCGTAGACTTCTGTGATTCTTGTCGTCTTCTCGTTTCCGGTTAAGCTCCACTCCGGAATACCTTATAGAGTACTCCGGGGAGGCTGTGTGATTCTTGATTTCTTCTCTGCTTTCGTTCTATAGTTCCGACGACCCTTCGTTTAACCAGAAAAAATCTTTCTGACGAAGAAACAGCGAGCAGCAGCAGCAGCGGTGGTGACAGCAGAGGCCGTGTGATGGACTCGCCAGCGGGGAACAACACCCATTCCAGTCCAGCCCAGCGTTGTTTTCGCCACTGTAAACAGTCAGAACGTCAGCAGCGAGGTCGGCCGGTGGGCTGCGGTAGCGGCGGTCAGGGTGGGACTCTCTGTGGGCCTCAATATCGACGGAGTCCTCGAACCTCCGCCTCCGCTGCTCCGCGCCGCGCCCCGTCAGATGTGGCTTCCGGCCGGAGGAAATGGACAATTAAATTGCGACAGCGACCCCCCAACCCCCGGCGTGTCACCGCTCCACGGCCTCCGCAGTAGTGGGGCGGCAGCGGCGGCGGCGTCAGCGGCGGCAGCGGCGGCGGTGGCAGCGGCGGCAGGGTTCGTTGACAAATTTCAGTCGCGACCGCATGTCACCACAAAGGCAACACACAAAGTGCGGTGGGGTCCCGTCCCCGTCGGCTCCCGTCGGCCTCCGTCTGCCCCCCCCCCCCCGTCACGTCGGCTCCCGTGTGCCTGCGTTAGTGGCGGCGGCTGCGTCTGCTCGCCCCCGCCGCCGCCGCGCCGCCGCTGCCTGCTGAAGACGCCGGGGTAGTTAGCGCCAATTAAAAATGGAGCCAGACAGCAGCGGCGGGAAGTCGGTGGTCCGGGAGCCGGGGGGATGAGATGAGACTCAAGAGAGCGCGGCGGCCGGGATCGGGAAAGTCGGGTGCATAGAGCCGACGCAGAAGCCGCAGAAAATGTAAAACTAACCTGGTGCAGCTGCAGCCCCGGCCCGGTGCAGCAGGCGGCGGCGGTGCGGTCAGCCTTGCGAGCCTTGGCCGGCCTCGGCTAACGCTCACGACGATGGCCAATGCGCCCCTCCAAGTTTTTCGCTAACAAGAATGGCAGAGCCGCGCAGCCCCCGTTTGCTAATTAAAATCGGGCCCGGCCGTAATACTCGGCAATAGTTCGTAATGGCCGCAAGTTTTCAAATGGAATTAGGGGCCGCGCTGGCCGGGCCGGCGGTGGCCGGCGGCCGCCCCTCGGGCCGCCCCTTCCCTGTCCACAGACATCGCACTAGCGGTACTTCGCACTGCAGCAGTAGAACTTCGAATGCCCGCGAGGCTCACAGAAGAGCTCTGCTTTTGGACGGCTCGCCTCTAATTGTGAAGTAGTCCTATATCGATCACTGCTTATTCCACAATATCACTTCGAATGTTTTCAAATTAGACTTGAAACGCGGCGACGTTTACTCCCTGATTGCACAACGGATGTTGTGCCCCAATTGAAGGTCAGCAAAGTGCCTTGCGACGGCGAGGGCGCCGGTGTGGCAGAAAAGGGTAATTTGGCCGAACGCTCCGGTTGCGCGTCGGCCCGGGGACCCTCATGGGGGCCAAGGGGGCCGGTGTTCAAGGCGGAGGTCACCGGCAGCAGCCTGGCAGCCGTGCCCGTTCCCTTCCCCCGGAGTTACTCCACGTCCATGCAGAAATACAAACCTTGTGCAGGAAGCGAATCGTTTTCGAAGTTGGAGAGATTACGACGATGGCTTTCTACACGGCGACAGTAAAATACCCGCAGTCGGTCCAGTTCCTGTAAGTGGCGGTGTAAGCCTCCGCGGTGGTGTCGGCTCACCGAGCGAACGCGCGCACACGCACGCACGCACGCACACACACACACACACATCACTCATCACACACGCACCTGTGGATCTCGGTGCGCCCACTCTATGCCTCGGTTTTCACGGGCTGCGTTTCCACCTGCACGCCCGGGAGTGAGTGAGTGGGAGCGAATGAGAGGGCCACGGGGGACGGAGAGAGACGCTGTGCTGCGCTGTGCTGCGCTGTGCTGCGCTGTGCTGCGCTGTGCTGCGCTGTGCTGCGCTGTGCTGCGCTGTGCTGCGCTGTGCTGCACTGTGCTGCACTGTGCTGCGCCCGGCCACTGCACATTGCACTTGTGCGCCGCTGTGCACCACCGGCCCGGCTCCGGCGCGGCGCACGGGCTGCATTGTTTCGCCCCTGGAATCCACAATTCGATCCCAATGCGGCCGCGGCTATTTTTCAAGTTTAATTTGCATCTGAGTTCCGCGCGCGCACACGGGGCCTCCGGGGCCCCCGGGGCCGGGCCGGCGTCTCCCAGCGGGCCCCAAGCGGCCTCTGCACCAAGGTATCCTTCCGCCATTACCGAGCAGCCTTGCGCGAAGCGTTTCGCACCGTGTCCTATTTTTCCGCGAGTTGGCAGCAACGCGCTGGGCGCGCAGGCGTGCGGACAACGGGGCCTCTCGGCACGCGCAGCGGGCGGGCAGCGGCGGCCCTCGGCGGCCCTCGGCCAGTATGCGTTGGCGCACATGACGCCGGGCAGGTAGGCAACCCGGCTACTGCATGCACGCCTGTAGTGCGGGCTGGCCTATCCCGGGATGCGCAGGCGCTCGGCTCGGCTGTTCGGACGCACATTTAGCATGTGCCGTGGCAGTGTATGCGGCTTTGGTTCTGCCGCTGGCGCCCGCAGCCGCCCGCAGCTTGACCAGCGCCCAGCCCAGCCCTGCCCAGCTCAGCTCCGCGCTCTCACACCTCGGAGGTGTGGTTCCCGCGATGACCCACTGAGACAGGCCGGACGGCTGGGCAGCGCGCCCTTGAGCCCTCGGGGCCTCGGCCTCGGCCACCGCGTCGTCGTGATGGGATCTTGACACCTCCTTGGCGGTGCGCGCTACCCACCCGCGGGTGCGGCGCCCAGCTCAGCCTCCGGCCGACGGCTCGCTCTTAGTCGAGAGAAAAAACTTGTGTGTGTGTGTGTGTGTGTGTGTGAGCGATCTTCACTTTCAATGACATCGGCGGCACCGTGTGGAAAGTCTCTCAACATCCGTGCAAAACCATAAGTGGTAGGTCGGATTTCGGAGTAGAAAATATAGCAGGTGTATAATAATAACTTTGTCATCGTGACGAATATTCAGATGCAAACTGCGCTCGCGAACAATTCGTGGTGGTGTCGCACGGGCTTTACGCGCGTAGGCCGGAAAGCTCTCGGAGCTGGCGGAGCTGCGACGGTGCGGCCGCTGCGGTCTCCGCGGAACCTGTGGCGCGGTGCGGCGCCGCTAGTGCGCTATTGTTCCTCGCCACGTCATTGGCACCATAAACGATCGTACATCGCGCTATTGGGGTTACACGCGAAAGCGTGCGACGCGCACACTAGGCTGAGGCCTTGCGGGCGTGTTCACACTCCGCCGGGCCCCGCGCGTCCGTCTCGCTCCGTGCCGCTGAGCGCGGCATGCGCGGCCCGTGCGGGACAGAGACAGCGGCACGCCCGCGGACGCAGCTCCGCGCTGCTCCCACACTGTGCACCTCAGCGTGCGCGCCGATCCCGTTTCCGTACGCGACTGTAGCGAGTCGTGCCGTCGCTGCAGCTCCAGCTGCAGCACGGACACGCTCGGAAATTTTTCTGCCAGACGTTGTACGAATTGGGCGTGCTGCCATCACGGCCAGGCGGGCCGCTTTTTGTTTTTGCCTCTGAGACCAGCTTTCGGATCACGACCCAGCCTGCTCCGCTGTGTCCGCTGGGCTCGGGGCCCTTCGCTCCGCCGGCCCTCTTGACGCATATGACGCGGCGCCAGACCAATCGGGGGTCGTTAACGATTCGCCAGACACGACAAAGTCCAATCAGGAGTGGCCTGAATAAAGCCCAGCGGGCGGTGCGTGCGGTCCCCGCCACGGCCCACGCAAGGGCGCCAGGCACCAATAGTGTATCCCAGGGGAAGGTCAACGCAAGCAGCGAACCTCAGGGAACATCCGTCGGAAACAACCGGAGGAGTTTGAAGAATTGGTCGTATGTCCGAGCCACAACGCGTATTTCGAAGTTCTCCGTTCCGCTGCCCGGGATACCCTATCCCCTATCCCCTATGCGTGGACTGAGGTTGTACCCGTTGCCCAGCAGCGGACGCGACAGCTGTCCGGGCGGGTCTGCAGTGCGGGAGCCGCATCATTCATCTTGACCGGCCGGCCGCCTATCACTAGCGGAGAGAGAGAGAGAGAGAGAGAGAGAGAGAGAGAGAGAGAGAGAGAGAGAGAGAGAGAGAGAGAGAGAGAGAGAGAGAGAGAGAGAGAGAGAGAGAGAGAGAGAGTTTGCACGGGCGCTCGCTGGCGTGCTGCTGGAAGGATTGAGTCTAATTTCAATCGCGGGCTGGGGACCCCACGCGGACCCTGCCCTGCAGACCCACTTTTCCTATTTCTTCTGTGCCCACGCCGCTGACGCCGCCTAATTATTTTGCGCTTAGTCATGCGGATCGTATCGGAGGACGTATCGCGCCTGAAATGCCGACTACCGTGCCACACACAGTGGCCATGTACATTCTTTTTCAAAAACATAAATTTTCAGAACTTCAATCTATTCTTGCCCGTGGTCGAAGCTGAGATAGGGCAGAATTCATGCCCGCGTCCTTCGCATCGAGGCGGAAGCACTTCCGATATTTCTCTTCAGTCGGGGCCGGTCGGGGCCGTTCGGGCTTACTCAGCGCAGGGGCTGTGCGTATTAGGCTTCGCGTCCGCTCACAGCTGGCCCCAATGTGAACCTCCCTCCATCCATGCAACTCTTTACCCCTTCGGCAAAATTGCTTTTGCTACCGTAGATAAATCCTCCTGTACGACGCGCAAGTCGAAAGGGTCGCACGTAAGTCACGTAGTCTGTGGACGGCCCCTGAGACAATGCAGCGCCAATTACGGGGGGATCGGGTCGGGTCGAATGCAGGCAGCCAGTGCGCTTTCATGCCGGCTGAATGCGTGCAAGTTCGGAGTGTTCAAAGTCCCCCATATCCTGTTTGTAGTTTGATCAAATAAATGCACAACTCTTGCAGGTATACTACCAAGTTTGCTTCCGCTCTTGCATATTTAGTCTGGCGGCGTAGCCAATGAAGTAGAATCCTTTTCCAGGTGGGCTGTCGGTTTTTCTCTTGCTGTGTTGGGTGGCTGGCTCGCTCTCCCGGGTGCCGCGGGCTGTTGGCTGTAACGGCGGAGGTCATGAACCCCTTCTTGTTGTGCGCGCGCACACAGTTTCCAAACCACCCCCAGCGCACCCTTTCATTTTCTTCCTGCACGGATAAGGTACGAGAAAACTACCTTCTTCAGGACTTTCCTACGGAAATTGCATGACGTAGCGTCTTCGCGTTGAAGTCAAATTTGAAAGAACCCTTTTTACGTCTTTTTTTGCAGGGTGGCAGCTCCACCTTTGCATCTCCGCAGTCGCTTTGCGTCCCATCCCTCCTTCCCGCTGCCCTGCCCTCTTCGCTCAATCCAACTCGCTTTCAAATCGCAGCGACGCATGAGTAGGGGAGGGGAAAAGAGGGGAGGGGGGCAGAACCGCCTGTTCCTCCAGGGCACATGGCTGCACAAGCAATCAGGACTTCTCGTTTTGCCATTCCATGCCGGCTGGAGGGGGATCTCCATCCCAGTGGGATCGCGCGCAACAACACTCATTTTTATTCACTGCAATATGACAGTTATTTGAAAGTCTCCGTACGCTCCCGACAAAGCTCACCTCGGCCTCGGGTCCAGTGGGTCCGGCGGTCCATCCCATATGTCTTGCAGCGCGCTCGGAGTAGTATCGAAACCACACGGGGGCAGCCATCACTGAATTACGCGGGTGGCGTGCTGAGCCGGTTGGATTTTCTTTATTATGGCAATAAGCACCCAATATCCCCTGGTGCCGCCGTCGTCCATTCTCTCAGCGCCCCAGTGGCGCCCCAGTTCAGAAGGGCGCAGGTTTGTGAGTGGCGAGGTGAAACCGCCTGCCATCGCAAACCTCTCCTCGGATCATCTCTCAGTGTGCACTCTTTGATACGCGAAACGTCATTTCACTTTCACATAGACAATGGCGAAGTCGGTGCCGTTGCCACCAATTACCGGCTTCTTCACCGGTACCGCCAAGGCATTGCAAAGGCACTGCCTCACATGAGTAATGGAGCTGGAGTTGCGGAGGGAAGCAGGGCCCAGGCATGGCCAAGGCATGGCCCGCGGCCGCACGGCCCCGGGGGCGGCACTCCCAACTGGTCAGGTAGGATCTGTTGATGATGACTTTGCAGCGATGCCACTGTGTAATACACACATGCCGATGTCATTTCGTTCCACCCGCCAAAAAGATATGCTGTCGGATTTTATTTTTTTGAAATGATCAATGAACTTTTGTCTTTCGTCGCGAAAAACCGCAGAGCCATTTGTAACGATACCTGACCATTGGACAGCGTGCTGCTATTCTTTGCGAGGGTGGTCACGGAAGACAGGTTTCCGATCGGCCTCCTAGGACCAGCTGAGGGCGGAAGGAGGACACCAGCGAGCTCTTTTGACCATGACCATAGAAATCAGACGAAATTGGATCACGACAAAATAATCACGCGGAAGGAGTAAAAAAGGGGGGGGGGGAGAAAAGGGAGGTAGGCGGCCATCGGCGAGCAGAAACGCCACTTCTTCAGCCTGCGGACACAGCACTGCTCGCTGGAAGATGAAGATTCGTCTGAGCAAAAAAAAGGAAAACGTCGTCCACCGAATTCACTTGGACTATTGCTGATGGTCTTAAGCCGCCCAGCGGCGGCCGCGAGGCGGAGAAGGGGCTACGTTTGCTGCCGCTCGACACGAATAGAAGCAGTGCAAATCGACCTGCAATCAGGATCAGTAGGTCTGCCCTTGCCCTCACCTCGCATTTCGATTCAACAGCCGCTTACCGATGGCACAGAAACCAGACGGGAGACGAAGCGCAGCCGCAGTGGATCTCTTGAGCTGACAAGTGATGATGCGGTACCGTGGCCGTCATGTCACGCCGACCGCGAAGGCCCGAAAGCCCCTGGGGCCTAGCCTGGGGCCTAGCGAAGGGACCAGAGAAGATGATTCTGCACGGCTGGTGGGTGGAAGCGGTGGAACGTGTGAGGTCGGCCTCCTCCAGGGCGGAGCTGCAGCAGATGCTTGTCCACCCCGGCACGCTGTGCGATGTGAAGCCTCACAGCACCCAAACCGTATTTGGAATTGAAGTAGAAATCGACAGAAAGTCGACAAGTATACTGTCGGTTATACTGTGTTTCACAGGACGCTCGCAGCGGTTCTTACCCCCTCCACGACGCGCCGCCGGCGCGCGGCAGGAGCGTCCACGTCGGCGAGCCGTTTCAACCGGCCGGTAATTCACAGGCATGGGGGTCGATCGCGGCGCTGTCATCAGCGATTTTGCATGCTCCGGATCCCATTCGGCTCGGCGGGGCCCGGAGCCGGCAGAATGCGCTGCCCGGCTGCCTCCGCGGTGCCCTCCGGTGCCCTCCGGTGCCCTCCGGTGCCCTCCGGTGCCCTCCGGTGCCCTCGGCCGTGCACACGACCTCTGCCACCTGGTGGCGGTCCCCTGGAATTGGTCGCGCTGCCTGACATTGTATGACGTCGATACGTCGCCGGACGCTGCTGCCGTGCCATGCGGCGTGCCAGAAGCGCGAAGAAAAGAAGCGTGAGGGAAACAACGTCTTCTGTCGATTTTTGGAGCGCGGGCTCACGCACGTTCACACTGCCAGTCCCATGTTGCACGTGTGTGCCGTAAATTTTAATATCTGTGTGAATTAGCCGACGGATATCTGTGTGGTATCGAAGGTGATGGCAGAGGGTCTGCAACATGGTGGCCACATTTCTGTTGGAGTGGCCGCGTCGGCATTGGCCGTGGTCGTGGGGCATCTTGCCAGCGCTGCCCCGCTCTCCCTGTGTGATATAGTGGACCAGCTCTTCGCCCACACACACACGCAGCGCAAACAACAGGCACACCTATGCAGATCGGTCAGTGATTCATTTCATTTCCATGCCCAACGGTTTGTCGCAAAGCTGGGCAGTGTCAAAGAAGTCCGAGAGGTTGAGAGGACCGACTGTTTTTGTTCTCCGCTAACCTCAGTTAATCGGAGAGCCATTTGGTCCAGGTGGACACAGTAGAAGTCCGGCGCTTTACAGAAGTGGCCTTCTTTTCAAGTGCAGAGCGGTCGCTTCAATCGGAGTGGGACTGGACGCCAGCCGCTCGCGCAGCCTCGAAAAGGTGTCCGTGAGAAACTGCTGCACACAAAAATAAGCTAATTGCTTTGCACTTCTCAGATGTGTGAAAGACTTGCCGCTACGGTCCCCCCTCCTGCCACGCCCCCTCAGGTATAATAGGCGAAATCAGTGACTGCTGCCGGTGTCAAGACTAATGTGATGGGCTGGCTGAAGCGCCGAAGAACGCTCTGACCTTGGATGTGGGGGAGTGAGCAAATCAGCGAACTCCAACAGACAAATCGTAGCGTTGCATTCGCGAAAGAATTTTGAGAGGTGTTATGCGGCCGACTGAATTAGTAAATCCCTAAATGCAAGAAGTGTGCGCGAACTCATGCATTTTAAAAATATTCCTACATTAGCGAGGGGGTTGATTTTTGCTGCATTCTTGCCTCGGACCCAAAAGTCGTCCGCCCGTCCGTCACGGTCCGCAGTAAACAGCGTGGCCAATGGGGGGCGCTATGGGGGCGTGGAACCTGGGGGCGAGGCGCGCTCCCTTGACACCTCGGCACCTTGGGCACCCCGCCTTCAAAGGTGCCGCCACGGCAAAAATCTCCGCAAAGGCACAGGCGGCAACACTACCGGACAAAGTAAAAGTCGTGTGCACTTTTTTCTCTCCCCCTGTCTCGCGCACACTAGTGATAGCGTGCCAGAGCTCCCGGTTTTAAGTCGCTGACCGGCGCCAAGTACTCTCATTTGAATTTTTGGCGGGAAAATCGGAGTAGCTGGCGTTGTTGCCGACACCGACGTCGTCCAACTGTACTGCTTGCCGTATCTCCCTGTTACGGAGAAAGAACGGCCCAATGACTGTATTGCTGCGCGATGTGTGTCACTGCCCTGTTATACGGCCGCGTGGCGGGAAAAGTCTTAGCGCAGACGACGATGGAGACGTTGCAATGGATCACTGGCAGCCGAGCGTCTCCAATCAGGAAAAGATTATCGTGTCGATCGAGCAGGGACATCGTGTGCCAGCTGCGGCCGGGAGGACCCTCGGGAGGACCCTCGGGAGGACGAGGACCACGACGGCCATCTGTCCACCTACGGGACCCTCGCGCCCCTGTACTATTCCGCCACGAAATGCGTGAAATTCCCAAATTTTAGCGCACGACAAAAGGAGGAAGGACGGCTGAGATTGGATCCCCTTCAGCCGCAAGACAGCTTTGTGTTCGGCCCCGCAGGGCCCGCGCGCGTCTCCCATCTTCCTTCTTTTTTTTTCATCGGAGGAAACTCTCCTCTCCGCGGATAACGAATTGGTATTGTAAAGGCAGGTTAGCTGAGCATTGTAGGGGCCTAACCCATACCATGCGGCTCCCCCTTCCGCTTTCGTTATTTTTCTGTGGACAAAAAGGCGTCATTTAGCGCTTGGATTCGAGCCCGTGTCATCATCGCACGTGTGCGTATGTGGGGGCGAGATGGAGGGGACGCCGCGTTCGACTCGCGAGATGAAAAATAAAAATGTACCTCCGCAGATTGGGTGCCTGGTAAACCGTACACAAATTTTCGAACATTTTTTTGGAGGGTGGGTTCAACAACTTGGACCACCACGAAGCCCTCCGCCCCCTTATATCTCAGCTTGTGTGTGAATGTCGAGGGTGATGCAAACCCCCTAGGCCCGGTCAGTATATACGATCGGACCCCGGTCAGGAGCGGACCGGTGTATATTTATTGAAAGGGAAATGTATAAAAGGTCGAAATAAAAAATAAAGTAAGCGGAGTGTGAATGAAAGGTTTGGAACACGCCCCCCGCTCGGCCGCTTCTGACCACCGCCGCGCTCCCGCCTCGTCCGACCTCGCCTGGCCTTGCCCCGCCCCGTTCGGGCCCCGTTGACCGGGCTTCTGTTCACTTTTGAAAAGCGCACCCGCGGTAGGGCATGCCTATGCCGGCAGGCCTCACTGGCCCCGCCACGCCCCCGCCTGCAGTAGCCCGCCTACCTAACCTCACTTTGTGAAAGAAGCGGCATCTCCAGGCGAGCGGAGCGCGTGGGTGGCATGTTGGCAGCCCGTAATTATGAGTTTAGTGGTCGCTTGTCAACGGCGGTCACACGCTAGAGTTTTCGTGGGGGGTAGACGGGGGTGCGGGACCGCTGGGGGTCACCGGCCGGTCGTTTATATAGAGGGCGCGGCCTTTCTGGGCGATCGCTGGCCGCGCGAGAAAAGGAGCGGCGTCGTGTGGCTTCTCCATTCAGAGGTGTTCAGCTTCAGGGCGGTCGGCGTGTTACTCTACGACCTGTCGGCGAGGTCTGACTGGGGCGGCGCGGGCATGCGGCTCTCGATTGGCAGTGCAAGCGTGTTGGATGCCGGATTCTTGGCTGAATTCGACCATAATCTCTCCGATGACGACGTCCCATGCGGCCTCCACCCGCCGCCCCCTCACGTCCCCGCCAGTCATGCTCTTCCCTCACACGTCGTCTGCAGTTAGCCGAGACGCCCCGTGGACGAGCGGCCCGAACCAGCAGTGCCGGTGGCAGCGGGGGAAAAGTTATTGGCACTGACAATCGCCACGCCGAGGGGTGTGGAGACACAAGCGACGAAATCAGCACCGACTGCCACCACTGCCACCCCTCCGGCACCTCCGGGCTCCGGTGTTATGTACCACCACGTGACGGTCACGTTGCCCAGCCCTGCTGTACGCCTGTCTTCAGGTGCGGCAGCATCGGAGGGGACGTGGTCTTCTGCTGGCTGCACTGGTCTGCTGGGGGTACAGTGTACAGTAGGGAGAGGTTAATGCGGTAGTAATGGTCGGGCAAGCTGAGCACGGACTTGACGGGAGGAAATGCTGAGTTGTCGGTCTAAGGCCGTCGGCGGACCGGCGGACCCGCTTTAGGGGTGGCAGGGGCGTCTTCGGCAGCCACACGCTGCGAGCGCTGCGTGCGTGGGCGTGGCGGCCAGGACCACTGCCACCTTTTCACCGATAGTAGTTTCGCTGCAATTTGCCATTAGGACGGGCGGGCGGGCTCTGCAATGGAAGCGCCGTAACTGCGTCGGGGTGGCTGCACCCTGCTGCGCGCGCTACACAGCAAAAGCTCTCGGAGAGGATAGAGCCCATTGGATTGATTTTTACGATTATAGAACGACCTTCTGCCTGCTCCCGTGAGGTCACGATCCGCAGGGCCCGGTAGTTAGTGAGTGGAAAAGAGAAGGGAGGGAGAGAGAGAGAGAGAGAGAGAGAGAGAGAGAGAGAGAGAGAGAGAGAGAGAGAGAGAGAGAGAGAGAGAGAGAGAGAGAGAGAGAGAGAGAGATGCGGAAGCAGAGAGGGCCCAAAGTGTCACTGGAGAGACGCAAAGTTAATCAGTATGGATTGGTCTAATGGCACAGAATGAACGTGTAATTACGCAGGTGGGATTTGCGGGTGATCCGCCCGGGTCCGGCGCTCGGCCCCTGAAGGGAAGGCCTGAACACTGGGCACGTGGTGGCACGCAGTCACACCCGGTCACACCCTTCCTGTGTAGCCAGAAGGAGCCCTCGCCGACCAGCCAATCCGGTAGCGCCGAGCGCGACCCGCGGATTCCGGAATTCCGCGCCGCTGGAAACGGGGCGGGACAACAACGCGTCCGCATCAAAGAAAAACCTCGCACCCTGCGCAGCCAGCGCAGCCAGCGCAGCCGTGCCAAGACCCCCATGCCTGCACACCCCCGCGGGACCTCATGGCCCTCATGGGGCATCACGGGCGGCACGGGGCCGGCCGTGTATTATACTACAAGGGACGCCGTACTCAGCCCGTATCGGGAGCAGATTTTTCATGCCGCGGGCGGAGGCCAGCCGGGGCCCGGCAGCCCGGCCACCGGGCCATGGCAGGGCGCACGACAGAGGCCGAGTAGAAGCACGTATCTGCCACCCCAGCAGACAGCCCAGCAGGCAGCCAGCATGCAGCCAGCCGGCCTCGCTGCAGGAGGGGCTGCGGAGAATGAAATGCGAATCGCCGTCCGCCCGCACCCTTTCACCCCTAACGCGGGGAACTTTTTTTTGCGTGCAATTATTTACATGACCTGTGTGTGTGTGTGTGTATGTGTGTACGTGTGTGTCTGTGAATGTGTGTGTGTGTGCGCGCGCGCATCCAGCACGACGCGGCATGTGTTTGGAGAGAGGGTGTCCATTAGGTCCACGACCACAATAAGAGCGCGAGGACGGCAGCCGCTAGCAGCAGCCGGGGGCGGCGCGGACAGCGTCCGGGGGCACCCCGCCCCGCTCGGCAGTGCGCGCCGCCAGCCCGGCCAGCCGGCCAGCCCTGACGCGGCGCTGTGTGGCACCCGCCGCCCGCACGACTGGCCGTCCGCCAGCACTGCCGCGCCACTGCCAAAAAAATATTAATTTTGATGAAAGAACTGTGTGCTGCTGCTTCCCACACCCCGCGAACACTGTGTGCCGGGTTAGGCAGCCTGGCGGCTTCGGCACGGCCCCGGCGGCGGCACGGCGGACACCTGCATCACCTGGCCGCCGTCTGCACGGCACTGCGCCTGCCGCGAGCTTTATTACCCGAGAGGCGACGTGCCTGCACGCTAATACGCAGCGCCAGCCGCCTTGTGAGAAATTTACCTTTTCCGACCGCGCGCGCGGCCACGCTTTGTGAGGTAACCGCCCCGCGTTTTTAATTTCTTTCTTTTCGGTGTTTTGTCGGGCTGCAGCAAGGCGTCGGGCCGACAGCGCCGCGTGGGCGGGGCGCGAAACGTTACGGCATATAGCTGATTCTCGCGAAACGGCCATTTTGGACCAACAAAACTTTTGAAACATAAAAGTCGTCTTTTGTCGAAATCGCACTTTTTATGGATTCGGGGCTCTCTATTCGCCTGGACAGGCTGAAATTCCCTACTAATTTGACCAAAAAAGCACAAATTTTTGAAAATGATATGCCACTGTTGATCGTAAATGCGATGAGACCGGGTGCTACTTCCTCCAGGGCGACAGTCCGACATCGTCAGACACCATTGAGTTCACATTTTGACCATTTCAACCAGCGATGGTGCAAGGATGGTTAGATTTTGAGTTGGAACCATACAGGAAGTATAAAGACACAATTTGATGGAAAACTTGGTTAGAAATACGGAAACTCAAACCGTCGAGGGCCTATGGAACGCAAGTCGCCCGTTGTCGGAGAATCACCCCCAAGGCCGCTGAGAGGTCATCGACCCCCAGACCAGCCTTAACCAACCCCAGCGACAATGTCCATTCAACCCTCCGTCAATTTAAGCCCTGCTCTCCGGCTAATTCACCTGAATTCTTTTCGAGCACAATAGCACTGCTGCCCCCCCCTCTCCCACCGCCCACCGCACGCCACCCACGCGCGCAAAGCCTCAAAGGAACAGGTTAATTGCGTATTTAATTTGTATTCCAGAGCGTCTCTCTGCGAAGCAAAGGCTTTGGTGGCCAAACGCACAGAGAACGAAGCGCTTTTGCGCAGAACGCGGCTAGGGCGGGAGAGAGATGGATGCCTAAATAGTAGAGCGAGTGGGACGGAGAGGGGTTGATAAGGGAACGGAGACAGGACGCATCCAGGTCGAATTCATCTTCATAAGCGGGGGCGGCTCCACTCGGCGCCGCTCGGCTCCGGAGCTTCTCTCGTCCGCGTTCAATTAAGACGGCTCTCCTATCATTTGATGCGAACTGGAGCATCGCTGACCCGGGTGTCCCGCAGCCCACTCCCCCGGCTCATGGGGGGCGGCTCGGGAGCTGCCGTGCGGCCCCACTGCCGGACTCAGCTGACGGGTGTGACGCCGGCCCGTGTACACAGCCGTGCACCTTGCCCTCCGCGAGGGGTGTGCCGCCGGCCGTGTTTGTGTTGCCCAGGTACACACACTTCTGCATGTGTGCGTCCTGCTTTTATTGTCAGCAGCAGCGACACGGCTGGTGGAGGTGGACTGGACTGCCGCCGGCCGCGGGTGCCTCATAATTTAATCCCCGAGGGACAAAAAATAATACAGCATATATATATATATATATATTTGTCACATCGCCCGCGAGCGCGGAAAGTGTTACAGTTACTGTACTCGGCGCGGCGTGGAAGAACCCTCGCGGCCGCGGCGCTCTGGCCGGCCGCTCAGTTAGGGGTTGGCGGACTGGATTGGAACGACTCTAAGGACAAAGACAAATATTTTCCCCGTGTGTTCGCTGGAGGCTGTGCCCCCCCCCCCCCCACCCCCGCTCCCTAACTCCGGGGGGCCCTCTCTCCGGTCCCGGTCCACTGGCTTGGTTTGCACTTTGGCTCATCCCGCTAAACACGCCAAGCTTTTTGCGCGCCAATTTACCCCGTACTGCGCGCCACGCCGACCGCCACCCCCTCCCTGCGGCCCCCACGGCCCTCGCACACGCGTTTTTCGCCCCGCAATATTTCCTTGTTTTGCTTTCCCCCGCCCCCGCCCCCCGCCCCCAACTCCGCCAACACCCGCCTTTCCGTTTTCTTTGCCGAGCTGTACAGTGTCGAGGATCAGGGATGCGATTCCGAACCTGTAATGCCACAATACTCTACTATTTTTACCAACAGGCTAACAACGTTACATGCTAATGATCAGACCATTACTCATAGATATTTACTAACTTCCAGCGCGAACAACTATGGGTACGCGGTCGTCGGCTTTTGCTTTCATGGAAACGTCCAAAAGAAAACTTTGGATGAGGTCTCCCCCCCCCCACCCCCTGCTATTGAACGTGCAAATCGAATATCTTTTCCTCTAGAAGACCATCCTCGTTGAAAAGTTGCTCTCCCTTATTTCTTGGCTCCATTCATCATTTTTCTCCGGAAAGTCAAGCGGCAGGTCCGTTTGCAACTTTGATTCAGATTCTCGTCCAGCCGGACGACGGCCCCGCACAGCCCCGGTAGGGCATCCTGAATACTACCACCCCCTGTCTGACCGGCCGTCCAGCCCCCGGACAGCCCCCGGCCTGGAGCAGTTCGTGGCCGACGTCGTTATATTTCCGTTCTCTCCTTGTTTGTTAAAAGAAATCTGTTTGTGTTTTTTATACTCGGCACGGAATATCCGGATCAAGGGTTCGATGACGCATTCGTTTGTCTGTGAGCTCCGCCAACACTTTGCCCGCTTTAGAAAAGTGATCTCGTTCACTAAAAACTCATGATGCAAACTCGTCAGCGAAAGTCCAGCGCGGTGCGACGGGTTGTACAAATAACGAATGTACAGCAACCTCTGAATCTTTATAGGCTTGCTATGATCGTTAGGACACTCCTTTTGCCCGACGCGCTCGCAAAAGATTAAAAGCTGGTGCCCCCGCGCCGGCAATCCGCTTAGCGCACACGCCAAATCCTCCGGAGTCTTTTATTTCCACCCTGCGACTCGCGCGCGAAAAGCGGGAGCGAGAAAAATGGTCAAAATGGAGAAATGCGCGGCAACGAAATCGAATTTAGCCGATCACCGAGAAACGGCAGATGAGTTGGTGGCCGGGATAAGTTCCCGCTGGCCCTTGCGCTAGGCGCACTAGCAGGACGGATCGGGAGCGCCGGAATGACAGAGACGCGACTTTATCGCGAGCCAAAGGCAGCGCGGGGAAGGCAGCGGCAGTCCGGCGCGTGCGCGAGGCCCGGCGCGAGGCTAGGCTCCTGTCGGGTCGACCCCGGCCCTCCGCCCTGCCTGTGGGCCGGCCGTCAAACGTCAGGTGGTAGTTTTCTTCGTGCCCCCTCCCTCCTCCCTCTCCCCTCCCCCTTGCGCTCTCTTTCGCACCCTAGTTGACGCCGCGCGTCAATTAGATCCTTTGATTGGCTGCCAAGAGAGGGAAGTGGAAGAGGGGTGCGGCCGCTGGCTGGCAGCAGTGGCTGGCTCATGAACGTCGCCGTCGGAATATTAATTTCTCAAAGAAACGCAGCGCAGCAGCGCACACCAGTAGGCAAGGGCGTGGCGTGGCGGGCCGACAATGCGGCGCCAGCGGCGGGGGAGTTTTCTGCTTTTCCTGCCGGGAATCGCTAAAGGACACAGCCGCGCGTTCATCGCGGTATTCACACGACGTCCGATGGACGCCCTACGTGAGGCGTCCGCAGCGCGCCGAGCGGGCCGGGCTGTTTTGGACGCGATCGAATCAACGATAGTAGCCGGGCCCTGCAGGGGCCTGCGGGGGCGGTGGGATTTGGTTCGGAAGCATTGCTGCTGGTGCCGCCCCGCCCCGCCCGCCCCGCCCCGCCCGCCGCTGCTTCTGCCGGCTTCCGCTCGGCCGCGCTCGCTGCGCAACTGTCACATTCGTGGCTGCTGCTCGCTGCCGTCGCCGCTGCTGCTGGAAGGGAAGGCCTCTTTTTACGTCCATCATCCCTCCCTTCGTCGATGGTCGCTGTCGTCGAGAGAGAGAGAGAGAGAGAGAGAGAGAGAGAGAGAGAGAGAGAGAGAGAGAGAGAGAGAGAGAGAGAGAGAGAGGGGGGGGGGATGAGGGAGAGGGAGAGAGAGAGGAGAGAGGGAAATCCTCGATGAAGGGATGACAACTGACGGCTGCTTGGGTGATGATTTCCTCGTACGTCTGTCACCGCGGGACGGGAAAGGAGGGGGGGGGGGGGCATACTGTACATGGACCGTTCCAATCTTCACCTCTGTACAGACGGATTTTTCATATCCCGAGGACTCTAGAGAGCAGAGGCAGACGCGGGTCTGGCGGCCCCTCTGGCGGCGCGTGCCGGTACCTCGGTAACGTGCACCACGTGCCCAGCTGCCCGCCCGGTACTCCCCGCGCACAGTCATTTCACAAATCGAGCGGGCCGCTTCCTCGACGTGCACACGAACGGCAACCGCGTTACCGAGTGATGGACAGCTGACATTTTATTTTCTGTGAATCAAGGAAGTGGTTTCCCCCCTCCCTGCGCGCACCGCCACGCCACGCTGCGCCACGTTCGATGCATGTCCCCCTTCCCCTCGGCGATAGTTTTGTGCCCCCCACCCCTTCCCCTCTTTTCCCCTTCGCTTCTCTTCGTCCTTTCCTCTGACTGTCATGTTGTACTGGCTTCCCTTCTGAATTTTGTATCGAGTCCGTAGGTTCGCTTCTTGCACGAGCCGGGCGGGCGCGTTGTCAAGTGACTCGTCACGTGACTCGTGCATCTGCTTTGCTGTGTTTCACCTCTGACGCGGGTTCTACTCCCGATCAGGTTCTGTTTTCTTTCTGTACAGGTGTCAGCCCCGTGGTCCCGCTGCAGGATATGTCCGCAGGGCATCGACGGATCCGGTAGGCCCCCGGTTGTCCAGGGGCGCCCACGGCTCCGACCACTCCAGCGGCCCCAAAGGGCACACCTTTCTAACGCATTTTCTTACATTTTCAAGAAGAAGTATTTCTGCCCAGGAATGATGCATTCAGCGCTTCGGTTGCTCTGGCGTTTCGCAGCGAAATGTACTATTTCAGTGGCAGTTGGTAGACGCTCGCTGCGTTCGCGTGCGGGGGAGGGGTGTCGTTGGGAGGGGTGGGTACCATGCAGACGGTACCGGACGGTTCCCTACCCTGTGGGCCATTTTATTTATTTTTTATCAGCTGGTTGTGCTGCTCACGAGACCAGAAAAAAGTTACCCTCTTCCCTCGGTCGGCTTTTTACACTTTTATGTTGTTTGTCCGCCGTTGTCACCCTCTTATGACCCATAAAGCACACGCAGTTCGGACGGCACCCTTATCGATCACGCCTTAGCCGGATCGGACGGCCCCGCGGCGCCAGCAGGCCCACGGCCACGGCCGAGTTTCTCATAGCCACCGCGAGTGCCGGAGGGTGTGTCAGAAGCTCGGCTGTACCGAGCGCCACATCGAGGCAACCCGTGTAAGCGCGCCGCGACGTGCCGTATGACGTATGCGATAAGAGGGCACGCTCTGCGTAAAATTGGCACTCTGGTCGAACTCGTGTTTTTGGCGATACTCCAGAGGCCGGAGCGGCAGCATCGGTGAGGCCCCTTGTGCGCCCTGTGTTTGGCTCGTCTCCGCTCGGGCCCATCCTGTCTCACGGGCGCCACGGGGGCGGCCCGGCGTGATTCGGGGGGGGGGGGGGGGAAGTTTGCCAGCAAGAGGTGCACCGCAGAGCTTATCTGTCACAAAAATTCACTGAAATTTTTGTTGCATACCTTTTTTTTTCCTTCGCCTTCCGTGAGGTGAATGATCAAATTTGGAAAGGGAAGGTATTAACCTTCCCCTCGGCGTTTTCATGGCGAGGGAGGGAGAGTGGTTAGGTTGAAATTGAACTCCAGACCGACCGAGGACAACAGCGTAGGGGAGCCGTGTTTACGAGGAAGCTCAGGGAGGCCCGGCGATGGACTTCCCTTTCAGTCTCAAAGACTGTAATATTTTTACTACGGAGCTATGAGTGGTATCTGGCTGGGAGCCTCTCGGTGTACGGATTGGGGAAGGGGAGCCCAAGGCGAGCCCAAGGCGAGCCCAAGGGAAACCCAATGGGAGCCCAAGGGGAGCCCAAGGGGAGCCCAAGGAGAGCCGGGAGCCCCCTGAAACCTCACCCGAGACGCGAGATCTTTTTCGCTGCCACGAAAAGGCTCCTTCTCCGGCGAATCTTCTGCTGCAATAGCGGAGATAACAGCGAGACAGTGCCGTCCGATGCATGACATTCCCTGTTCACCTTCGCCCTCTCACTCCCACCCCGCATCGCTTTCGCCGAAGTGCTTTGCGAGCGGGCCGGGGCGGGGCGCACGCCAGCTTATGTACGGACGGCTGCCCAAAGAGGGATTCGCAGCGGGAACAGGTTGGTACAGACGGCGCGCACTTCAAGGGAGTACCAAATCCCGTCCCGGGGCTCCCAACCAACCCCCTGGCCTGGCTGGCCTGGCTGCCCCCACTGCCAACACATCTGCTCTGCTCCCGTTTTCTCATCATTTCCCCAAATACACAAAATGTTTGTTGTTGTCGTCGTGGTTAAGCCACCACGAAATTTCACCGCTGCCAACTGCCAAGCGCTTTTGCCTTTCCGTTTAAAAAAACCCGGTCACGGAACCGCTCCAGAACACGACATTCTGCAGGCGGAACCGCACGGCAGCAAAGCCCCCTCTTATGTTCCCAGAGCCCTGCGATTGTCACCTCATTTCCCTAAACGGCGATCGACGATGACACCCCTAAGAAGTGAGAGCGAGAGAAAGTAATACGGGACGGGATGGAGACGGCATCGCGAAAAGGGAAGAGGCTAATCGAAAGGCCTTTCCCCGCGCCGCAGGGTCCCAGTCCGTCCTTTTTACCCCACGTCCGCATTATCTGTTTTGTAATTCGAATCTCGATGCGAAGCGTTCCCTCTCTTTCGCGCTATCAATCGTACCGAGCGGAGCGCCCCCCGCAAACCCGACCCGGTACGACTCCGACCAGGGCCCCGACCAGACCAGGGCCCCGACCAGGCCCGCCCCTGGCCCTAACGCCGTATCGCAGTTTGCGCCCCCTCTGTTCAATCGTTCTGTCTCATTACACCGAATCTGTTCTGGCTCTCCCTTTTTTTCTGTCGCCTTTCCCTTTCTCTCCGTGCGCTGTAGCCGTGTTTTTCTCTTCTTCTCTGTTTCTTCCCGCCGAGTTCGCTTTTGTCTCATGTCCCGGCTCATCCCGCCCCCGCCGCACCGACCCCTCTCACCTCTTTTATACCAAGCACCCGTCTCGCTCCCCCTATTGCATCAGATTCGTCCCCAGCGCTTTTTGTTCGGCGACAGTCTGCTCAGCGGTGGCGGGAGGGGGTTGCAAGGGGGGGGGGGGGGGGGGTTAACGCCCCCTCAGACCGGAGAGTTCACGAAGCACCGTGTTTCGGGGAAGATTTTCCTGAGTAATGGTTGTTGTCTGAGGTGCTCCCAATTTCCTTGATTTCCCGCACATTCGTACAGCCCCGTCGTTCGATTTCGCATGCCTTTGTAGTGCTGCCGACTCGCCCATCCAATTCTCACTTCATTTCTCTGCGGGACGCGATTGATGGGAGCACTCATTTCCCTCCTCGCTAGTGGGATAAGAATTGCCTCATCAACAGTGGTAAAGAGAAAGAAGAGGGGGGAGGGGGGGGGGTGTCAGTCATGGGAGAAATGGAAGGGCTGAGGGAAGGGAGGGGCTGTAAGATTGCGGAAGGCTGGCACCCTCCCCTCGCGGTGTACTGTGAGCCCCCTACGAATCTCTCGTCTTTATCAGCGGCGGCTCGTTTTTCAGTCCATTTTCTTGGGTCTTGGTCGACCTGTCCGTCGCTCCGTCTTTGTCACTCGGCGGCTTCCGAACCAATTCGTCTCCCGGCCCCTTTCACCCCGCCACTCACCCCTTCTCTGCTGTGTGTGTGCGCGCGCGCGGGCTCGGCCTGCTTTGGGTCGCCCCCACACACTCGTACTACTATACCGCCGTGTGTCAAAGGAGAAGGACACTTTACCTTGCTTTTCTCTCCCTCTTTTCCAATTTTTCTTCCCCGCTCTCGACCCCATTTACTCCCCTTTCTCGTTTGTTATTTACCGTCATCGCCCCTCCTCTCGCTGTCCTTCGCATCGCAACCTCTGTTCGCCTTACGTCCTCTTCCGCGGTACTTACGGATGAATCGAGGATGCACGGATGATCTTATTAGAGGTTTGGTACAGTGGCGCCCTCGCACGGCGGGTAGCAGCCGGGTACACACCAGTGGGACACCTGTTGGCCGTGGGCGTGAGGGCCGTGGCGGGGCCCGCGGCGTCACTGGGTGGCCGGTCTCCTGCAAAAAGCTTCCCCATTCTCATTCTGCCGGGTTCGTCGCCACCCCGCTGCCCCGCCAGCCTGCTAAACCAGGTGTCTCCAACTCGCGGCTCCCGAACCACTAGCTCCCAGTCCCCACTCCAGGTGCCAGTCCAAGTCAGCCTAGTCGCGCTGTCACCCATACTCAGGAGGCGCCCTAGCAGACACCTATTGGCTGCATACCCCGCCAGTGGCTCGGCGCTTCGGCGAGTTTGAGACCCCTGTGCTAAACACATGCTGCCCTCCCCAAGTGTCAGCAAGTGTCATCGTGTGGAGTTGATGCCGAAAGTGCCCACCACATGCGTGCAGTATTTCGCGCCCGCCAAGAGACAGTGCGACAGAATGGCTCTACACAATTAATGGGACTACGTATGTTATTTTTGATCGGTCAGAAAGTCTTATAATCAGTGGGTGCGTCAGAGACCTCTGATGGAACTTTGCACCCGCCCTGGCGCTTTCTGACATGCGTGAAGCAAATCGATATACTACTGCGTGTGCTGCTCGAGGCATGGGCAGGACAGACGTCTTTACAGGCGATTGAAATGTCATAAAAGTTTGCGTTGGCGCGCGTTGGAAGTGGCAGGAGAGTAAGTGTTGCAGTTTTGACGTGGCGCCACCCGGGGTGGACGCGGGCGGTGGCACGCGGGGTAGGCGCCCGCGCCACTTCCCCTTTAAGGTGGGGACTACTGGCAGCGGCTGGAAAGGGCGTCGTCGAACCACCACTAATTGTCTGTCAATCATTTGCCTTGGAAAAATGCTGCTCTGCGCCCCAGTGAGGGAGGGAGACCCCCTCGGGCCCTCGGGACACCCTCCCGGGAAGAATAGGGAGAAATGATTTAATCTTTCGATGAAGTCGCGCGTCATTTAACTAGAGCAAAGATATTCGCACCGATCGAGCCCGCCAAGGGTGAAAATTGCATTTGCTGGGGGCGACGAATAGATGCGCGGCGCGGAAAACGGCAACAATTTTCCCGCCCCAAGTCTCTCTTCTGGTCGTGAAATGGCAGCGATTTGTTAGCGGCGGCTTCAAAAAATCGCAACCTCCACGGTTTCTTTTTTCCCCCCCTTGGTAGCGCCGCACTGTGCTGTTGGCTGCGCTGCTCGCTGGGACGGAATTCCCGCCGAGTGCTCACTGACGTCGGCATGATGGCGTTGGCGGGGCGTTATGGCGGCCTCGGACGCATTTTAATGACACCGGATTGATATTTTGCCATATTTTTCGTTCAGAATTCCCTCTCACAGTCCTGCCGGGGGCGAAATCCAGAGAGGTTGCTGGACTCGCAGCTCGGAACAGACACCCACTCGCACTGAGAAAAATCTTGGCTCCTGGACCAAAGGGTAGTTTTGTGCGTTCCACGTGGATCCTACATCTAAAACGTTTAATCCGTAGGCCTAAACACTATAGTGCTGTGCCTCGAGAGGCTAGACACGGGAGCAAAACTCTTGACACAGGTGCTAATCGTTTAGTGCATTCCTAGACTTTCGGCCTGGGGACTAAACGTCCTGTGGCAGTGCCAAAAAAATATTCTCAGTGCGCCTCATTTCCCTGGCTGAGATAGGGTATTTCGGAGAGTGTCCAAACCGATATGAAAATGAAGTCAAGAAGAACATCAGCGGAAACAGTAGAATTAATAAGCGGGCACCATGAATGGTATCGCAGCAGAGGGTATATCCGCCATGGCGTCAGCCACGAGCCAATGTCAAAGATTTGGGCGCGTAGCTCTGCGGTACCATTCATGATACCCGCGTTTTGTTTCCGCTGACGTTCTTCTTGACTTCTTCTTCATTTCCGGTTTGGACCTTCTCCACTGTCGTGAAATACACTCATGACCCAACCTAGGTCATCGGACGATCAGCTGATCAGCCCCGCCGAACAAGATACGGCGGACACCGGCATTAGGGTACCCCTACCCGGCAGCGGTAATGAGATGCGGGTCCGCCTATATTTGCTCAAGTCTCGCGTTACAGCGCGGGGCGAACGGTTTTAGAATCCAGGCATAACGTTAGAGAAAGGGAGAAGCGTCATGGAGAGAGAGAGAGAGGGGGAGGCAGAGAGCGACGCATTCACGCTCAAGCCACCTTATTGATGTTTTCACCGCCGTGATACAGACAATGAGGTTAAGTGCTCCTTTTGTGGAGTTAAGTACTTCCGGTTTTCGCCGCGTCGCCGCCGTTTAACAACAACTACTGCAGCAACAACACCTGAACCCACGAAGACGCTGAGGGGGAAAGGGTTTGTTATGCCAGCCGCGCACAAAGAGACCGGCCGGGTCCGGGCTGATATATGCAGCACGACAGCACTGCACGGCCCTGGGCTGGGAGTGGGGTTGATGAGTGTCGCCTGCGCTGTTCCACTGCTATGGGCGCTGGGCGGCGCTGGGCGGCGCTGGGCGGCCGTTTGAAGATCGTCATCTGCACGGTTTAGAGACGCTGAAATCCCTCGAGCCGCGCTGCTGTCTTCGGCCATCACGACGTCGCCGAAGTTGGGCGCGTGCGGGCCGATCCGTCGTAAATCCCCTGTGACAAAACACGGCGGCGCGTGCCGGCGGCAGCCAGTCGGCGGGGCCGTGCCGGGCTGTGCCAAGCGCGGCGCCTCCTGCCCCCAAACTTGGACGTGGCGGACGCGTCAGAACGGCGACGTGTCGACGGCGGCTTCGGCGAGGCCGAAGGCCGGGGACTGACGGGGGACCGGAGCCAGGCGCCGCTCCAATCTCAACTGGGCTTTGCGGACATGCATGCCAATAGTACTCACGTCCGGTCTCAAATGGCGCGCCTCCGTCGTGTGTGCGAGAGAGACAGTGCTGCCATCGTCTGCTGCGAGTCGTCTCCGTCCGATTGCCCACTATAGGCAGCTCCAGCTACGGCGTCGCCACTCGTGTCTCGGATGGGTCGGGCGTCTCGGGTTCGATACCCGCTCATTTCATTTTACTCTTTCGAAAAAAATTGCTTGCATGCTCTCGGGGGGCGCCCCTGAAATTAGTAAACCCGGCACTGCTAAGTCAGCATCCCCAAGCTCAGGCCGTGTGCCTCTGATTCTTTGTCTACAGTAGTGATTCTAAGCATACGGCCCGGTCGAGGAAGAGAAACAACCCGGCCAAAACGTCACTGAGTTTATTCTAACACACGTTATATATATGGCTCGTCGGGGGGGGGGGGGGAGAACATCATTTTATGAACCGCGTGTGCAAGGCGGCAAGGTATAACAATTCTTCATCATGCTTCGCTACTTTTCCTCTCGCCACAAAAGTGAATTACTATATGAAAACGTATTTTATTACAGTTTCCCCCTCGCCGTCCAACACCTTTGCATTCTTCATCGCCGCCCTCCATTTCGCACTCTGGCCCCCGCCAGCGGCCTCCATTGGCCACCAGCACCGCGGCGCACAGGGCTGCCCCTCAGAGATCGACTCCGTCTCACGCCGGAGCGCGCAGCCAGCGCAGCCAGCGCAGCCGGGGCAGCCAGCGCAGCCAGCGCAGCCAGCGCAGCCAGCGCAGCCAGCGCAGCCAGCGCAGCCAGCGCAGCCAGCTGCAGCAGCCAGCGCAGCCAGCGCAGCCAGCGCAGCCAGCGCAGCCAGCGCAGCCAGCGCAGCCAGCGCAGCCAGCGCAGCCAGCGCAGAGCGCAGCAGCCAGCGCAGCCAGCGCAGCCAGCAGCCAGCGCAGCCAGCGCAGCCAGCGCAGCCAGCGCGCAGAGCCAGCGCAGCCAGCGCAGCCAGCGCAGCCAGCGCAGCCAGCAGCCAGCGCAGCCAGCGCAGCCAGCGCAGCCAGCGCAGCCAGCGCAGCCAGCGCAGCACACCAAAGCAACAGACTAGTATCATGGAAGTCGCATGATGCGAAAGCGGGAAGGAAACGGGGACGGAAAATGTCCTGAGGGGTTGTTGTTCAGATTCCGACAGATCTGCCGCCGCTGCTGCCGACACGAGTCGAGTGGGGTGGGGGGTGGCGGCGCCCGCGGCTGCGGAGGGAACATCTCACACCGCTCCGGCACACACACACACACACACACACACACACACACACATATATATATATATATATATATATATCTTGTATTAACTTCTGCCGGAAGAAACGTGAGCGTGAGCCCGCCTGGTCCGCGACGACTTGTGTCGGCCTCCCGACCACAGTAGTAAACCGCGGCTGCCAACTGGCATTTTATATTGCGACACACGATTTTCAGCCACACCGGGGATGTCGTCATAGGGCTCGTCGCGGTGCCTCCCGGGCCTCCCGGGCCCCTCGGGCCCTTCGGGGCCCCCGAGCCCCCGGCCCCCGGCCCCCCTCGGGGCGTCTCCATAGCCGACAGGCCGCAGGGCTTGGCGCCTGGAACGCCCTGCGCGCCCGCTGGCACGGGGACTCAACAACTTGGTTGACGCATGGACGCCAAAGTCCCGTCGGTAGTCGGCGTTAGTTGGCAAGCTCCCACTGCGCTAAGCAAGTGTGGCCCGTCCTAACCGTGCCCTGTGGTGCCCTGTGGTGCCCTCCGCCGGCGGCCCCGTACCGTGTGTGCCAGCAGGCCGCCGCAGCCCGGGCCGTTCCGGGCCGTGCCTCCGGGCCGTGCCTTGTAAGCCCCCTGACACGCTGCTGCACCAGTTCAAAGGTGGCGCCTAGTGGCGCCCGGGCCGCGTCGCACAGCAGGCTAGGAGGCAGCCCCGCGACCCGTGACTTCTCCCCTCGCCCCCAGTCCCACACCCCACCGCTGGGGACGGAGGAAGAAAGGTCCGTTACATTCAAAAGGGATCGGGCCACAAAACGGCTGCTCCACCCGTCAAGGGCCGGAATTGATTCGAGAGAAAAGGCTTTTGCAAAAAGTATGAAAGAAGAGTATGAAGCAAAAAACGGCATGAGGCGACTGCTTCCGCGGCCATGACCGCCATACCTGGTTAGCGTTACCCTTGGGTTGCCCGCAGCCACAACCGTATCAGGTTGCGAATCGACCCCATAATGGTGGTCGAACGAGGGTTTCACAAGGTTTCCGTATCTCAGGGGGTAAGACATCATTTTTATTTTACTGTACCAACTACGCCCTGTCAAACTTTTTCTCGCGCTCTAGTGAGGGCCTAACTGAACGACAGATCGTTATGCTATCTAAGACTTACTGAACTCTGCTCTATGCGCGTACACGCAATTGCTCCAGCAACCCGCCCTTAAAAGAATAAATTAATATGATGGCGCCATTAACACTCCAGGAGGAAAACAAAAGCCTTGGAAAAAAAACAAGGAATGACAGAAGAAGAAAGTGCGAAAAAAGCGGAAAATGGCACTGTCGTGGCCGTCGCCAACAGTAGGAGGAAGAAAGGAGAAGAAATAAAAACATAGCAATGCCCTGTAGTGCCATCATAAAAGGCCGAAAAGTGGTGTATGTAGCGAGACCGCACGGGTAGGGGGTGGGGGAGGAGGAGGTGCGCTCTCGCAGCACAAAGCACGCGGGCCGGAGAGACAGGGGATGGGGCAGTAGGGGTGCGTAAGTTCAAGGCCAAGAGAGAGATAAAGGCGAGGAAGAGACAGAGGGACAAAGATAACGCGCTGGGCGCGGCTAAGGTGCTAAATGAATCGGGGGGAGGGGGGGGGACTGTGGCCTTGCGAAGGGCTTAAGGCTGAGAAAGGGTTGACAAGAGGGCGTCAGAAACAGAAAATCAGCAGAATGTCGGCCGCCTCCTACACAGTGTGCATAAACACGAGCGGGACGATTCTTTATTGTTTCACTTAGAGGCATTTTCGTCGTACTTTAAAACGAATTAGCCATGGCTCCGGCGTCCGCCCTGCTTTTGGGGGCGGGCCGAGGGCAGGGCGGCGCGCGGTGTGCAATAAACGGATAATGTCATGAGCGCAATAAGAGCGGCGAGGGCCTCGGCGAGGGCGTGGAGACAAAAGTTTGGACAATTGTATTATTTTGTTTCGAGTCGTTGTGTTATTTCGCCGTCCCGCTGCGTACGCCCGCGGCCCGCCCGAGGTCCCGCCAGAGCTTCCAGCCCCGGCCCGCCACCCCTCTCCGCCGAGCAGGGGGCGGCGCGGACCCGCGCTTTTCGAAATACACGAGCTTCCAAGGGCACGAATGGTATTGCTCAACGCGCGACCAGCCCGGCCGTGTCGTGCCGTGTCGTGCTGTGCCATGCCGTGCTGTGCCATGCCGTGCTGTGCCGTACCGTGCCGTGCTGTGCCGTGCCGTGCCGTTCCGTGCCGTGCCGTGCCGTGCCCTCGGCCAGAGCCGCCCAGTAAACGATGGTTATCAAAGCGGGCAGCACCCCCTCGACATCATCTATCAAAATACATTCGCGGCGGTAACAACAACAACAAACGTCATGGCGGCCTGGACGGTCCCTGACGGCACCCCCTCCCCTCCACCTGGCGGCCCTACCCCCTTCCCGTTGTAAACCGCCCCCCCACACCACGACGCGCAGCCGGGGGCAGACGAACACTCCGGCGATTACTAGCGAGGCAGACGTCACCGTGCCCTACATCTGCGCGCACACTGGAGTGAGGACGGAAAAGTATTGGGAACAAAACGTGTGAGGGGTGAGGGCGGGGCGGGCCGCAGCGCCGCCGTCATGACCTGGGCTGTAATAGAAACATTTTTCTGGCCGCGAGCCCGGCCTCGGCGGCGGCCTCCTGCCTCGTGGCATCCTCCCTCCCCGCGCCGCCGCGCTGGGCTGGGATGGGACCCGCTGCCTCATCCGTCCTTCATCCCCCTCTCCGCCGTCACGTAGGGCTGTGCCCGGCTCTGCACAGCCCCGCACAGCTACTCCCGGAGGATCCGGAGGACATGGGAGGGTTCTCGATGGTCCTTTCGGAGCTATTTCGCGCAAACAACGAGCGGGCCGACAAGTACTACCCCGACAGATACGAGACGCGCTGACGGCGCGCTGGACGGACTGGAATCCCTGCTGCCCCGCTCCGTCATCCCGGCGAGATTTCGGCAACTTTCGGCGGCCTGCCGAAACTGCATTACACGGCCCTCCGCGCACAGTCCGTTTAATATCTCTGGCGCGCCATTTTAATTCATTTCAAGTGCCAGGCGTCTGTCGGGCTCTACGACCACCACGGCCACCTCGGGTACTTTTACCGCCGCGCCCGCCGCGCTGCTGGGTGGGCGGCCGACCCCGGCCGACCCCGCATAGCCCCCGGGCCTCCGCCGTGGCGTCCGAATAGCGGATCCTCCACCTCCACCCCGTCCCTGCAGCCGCCACCGTCTCTCCCCGGACGCGGCCCCGCTGGGGGGCATCGCTCATTACTTTCGCCGATCCCAATCTTCAAAAGGACAGAGTCGTCGTGCTGTTGATGCTGGCCGCTGGATGCCAGGCGGCCGCCGTGCCGGGCCCGGCCGGGGTCCTGGAGCCTGGACCCTCCGAGGGCGGCTGGGGCGCCTGGGCGCTTTTAGCTTTGAAGCCGACCAGCGGCGTTAGCAAACGGCAAGAGGATGAGCTGTGAACCAGCCCGCCGCGCCCCCCGCCCCCCGCGCCCCCGCGCCCCCGCGCCCCCCGCGCCCCAGACCCTCCGAGACCGTCCGCGGAATCCACAAGCCGGCACAAGCAGCGGCCTGTATCCGGCCGCCGCAGCTCCGCAGCCGTCGCGTTCCCGGACGCCCGCGCATTTCATTACGTCAGGTGTTACAGACGCCGAGTCTGGGGGGAGTCCAAGGTGTGCCATCTCTCACAAACGGCTGCCTATCTGACGAGCAAAGAACCTTTACATGGAAGAGAAACTTTGTTTTCCTTGTGAACTTCGGCGCGCTCGGCCCAAAAAAGCTCGCCAAAATACGAATAGGCAGAAGTCGCGGGGCAGCTAAAAAATGACATGCAGCGAATTACATGAAGTTGTGCCACGCTGGCCTGACCTGGACTTGGCGGGGGCTCAGAAGAATATTTTATGTCTGCTGCGGCGGCCGGCGGCGGCCCCTGCCGTACTTACGGTCCGGTAGTCTGTGGGGCTCCGGGGGCCGCAGGAGGGGCCGAGCCGGACTGGGCCCTTGGACGTCCCTGCGATGCCGCGCATGACGCAGGCGGCTTCTACGCGGTCATAACCTCCGGACCCCCGGCCGACGGGCTTTATAATGAAGTAATGGAGCCGGGCCCAGCCCTGCTAGGAAGCAGAGCAGCGTCTGCTGCGCACGGACAGAAACACGCTCGAGTTATTTTTCGCTGTGTGACCCTACGGAATGGTCGTGACATATCGTTAGCGAGAGCTAAGCCTCCAAATTTTTGAAATTGTCTTCTGTCCGACGCCGCGGACGGAGATACTCGCTGCTGCGGTTCCCCTTATACTGGATCCGCTTTTCTGATTCTTCATAACTTCTTATTTCCGTTTCGGCTCTTCTCCGGATGCCGGAATACGCTATCGAAGAGAAGTGGTCAAAAATGTGAAATAAATATGTGCGCGTCGGGGTCAGAGCATTCCATTTCTGCATTCAATAAAGTTTAAAAATATACATAAATTATAGAATCACTTGGGAAGCACTTACTGATAGCAAATTACCCTCCGAGTTCAAATCTGTCCCCGTGTTCCTATTGAAGTGTTTCTTTGGTATTTTTTGTGATGGACAGCGTCGTACGTGGCTCGCTGCGGACTGATGGTGGGGCGCATCGCTTCACGCCAACCCGAGAGCGTTTCATACCCGCCTGGCATCACAGATTGCGTCACACCTCCAGGGGCAAGGAGGGGGGGGGGGCCATGTCAAGTGTGACAGCCCTATCTTAAATGTATGGGAAAGTTAGGTTTTCCTCGCGACAATAGGGGGAGGGGGGGTAACAATTATCGACCAAAATAGTGTGACGTAATATATGAACAGTCCCTAGTCCATACGTTCCCCACGCGGCCACTCGCAACAAGTGCACCACCAGCCTAGCAGATTTCCCAACATTTCTCATAAAAATCATTCATTACACCGGGCGGGAGGGTGTGAGTGCTGTGCGGTGCGACCAGCAGGCGGTCGCGGCGGCGGCGGCAGTGTGGCAGCGGCCAGCGCCGCCGTAGTGGTGCGTGAGCCCGCTGGGCAGGGCTGCGAAGCGGGTGGGGCTGCCTGTCAGCGCCTGGCCGTCAGCGCTCAGGGCACCGCGTTAGCTGTGCTGGCTGCGCTGGGCTGATGTCTGCCTGTTTGAGGGCGTGCTTGTGCGTGGCCTGCAGGGCGGGGGCTCTGTGTATGAGACTGCCCCGGTCTCGGTCCCGGCGGACCCGGCGGCGCCGCGGCATCGAGCGCAGGGGTAGGAAAGGGTTAGAGGAAGAAGAGAGAAGTTCCGGGAAGTGGGGGGGGGGGGGGGGGGGGGAGCAGTGGCAGCGTGGTCGCTTCGGGGCCGCGGCGTCGTCGTCACACGCATGTCCTTATCTTCCGGCCGCTCCCGGCCGCTCAAAGTTTTTGGCCGATCCCGGAACAGCCTTTTAGAGAGACAGAGATAGAGGAGGAGGGGGAGAAGGGGGGGGAGGGCAAAACTTTGGGGCTGCTTTTGGCGGGTGTGAGCGCTGACGGCACATCAGAGACACCGCCGCCTGCTTCCTCTTTTGATTTTGTTGCGTGCGACGACTGTGCCGGCGCGGCAGCCCTCGGCGCAGCCCAGCCCGGCCCGCTCAGGGGCGGCGACAGTTACCTGGATGTTACACCGCAGCTCACCGGGGGCCTGATTGCGTCCTTGTTTATTCCATTACGTTTTACGACGGTGGACGAGGGCGGGACGAGCGGCGGCAGTGACGGGCTCCGGTGTCGACGCGGCCCTCCGGCCCTGGCCCTGCACTGGTCGTGACCCTCCCGGTGCAGGCCGTGCAGGCCGTGCAGGCCGTGCAGGGTGTGCAGGCTGGCGAGACAGTAAAGTTACCTGTCCGGCGCATATTGCTCTTCTTTTGTCGGCTGCACGGGACTCTCCCTGCCGCTCCCTCTTAACCCGTCGGGAGCTGAGCTTCCAACCGCGGACTGGCATTTTTTCCTCTGTGCACTCGCGCTGTTTTCCCCCAATGTTGCTCTCAAAAGGAGGAGAAGAAGAAGAAGAATGGCCGTTAAATCGTGGAGGTACTACCCCGCCCATGGGCGCGGCCTATGGCGTGCCTTTGGTGTGTGTGTGTGTGTGTGTGTGTGTGTGTGTGTGTGTGTGTGTGTGTGTGTGTGTGTGTGTTGAGGGTGTGGACTGGAAGTGGACACAGCAGCCGCGGCCTGGACATCCCCCTGGCGCCCACGCCGACGACAACGGCGCATCGGGGGACCGCCGTCGTCCGTCCGGCCTCAACCCAAACAGCAATCGCGGGGAGTGCTGGACCAATATTTGCCCCCGATGCACTGCGCAGCTCAGCTCAGCATCCATCTCTGCCTCTCCTTCTCCTTGCTGCCTCCTTCTCATTTCCCCCCGTCATGAAAACAAGGCGGTATTTGAACCCGGGCGGTCTGCCCCACCTTCCCATTGACCGGGGAGGCCTCGGAGTCAGCGCGGCCGACCCGTCCTCACGTATCTCAGGGCATCCTAAGGCACCGCCGCAGGTCCCTGCCGTCCCCTACATGTGCCCCCCTCTCTCCTGCTAAAGCTCTTGCGTTGTCTGGCGGTGTGCCCTTCTTTATAGTTCATTTCCGGAGCGTGCGGGCGGAGTACTTCGAAGTAAGCCCTTCCTGGGTCGGCCTACTGGGGCCTACCAGTCCGGTCGACGCTGTCGGCCTGTCAGTCGTGGTGTTGTTCACCACAGTTTTCGTTAGCAGTCGAGGACCCATCGCCGCCCTCCCACGACATCCGCGAGTTGGACTCTCCATCCCCTCTCGTGTTCGACATCGCCGCAGCCGTGCGGATCCCGGCGAGTCCTGGAGGGTCCCGGCGGGTCGGCCCGGCCGTGTGTCAGGCGAGCAGCGTAATCACGTGTGCGGTTCGCATTTCAGGAGGAAGTCAGACAAAGGGAGTTGCGTTGTTTGTCGCTTCGTTCAGGTGCGGTTTGGCCGGTGTTCTGTATCGATGCCGCCCCGCCATGACATCTCCCTACCGGCACTTCCGGCGGCGACAAGCCGAGTGCGGTACACCTATGTGGCAGTATGCCGTGGTGGTTGTCAAAGCGGTGGTGGCCGCGGTGTGCCACAGGCGTCCCCAATCTATCTATCTACCTCCTCCCCTGCTGCCGCCCCCCCCCCCCCCTCGCTCGTCCACCGGGTGACTTTCATCTCAAGTTTTCCTTTCGAGTCGTGGTGGGTGCGGGGAGCAGCCCCGCCCCAGCTCGGGAGGCCGGCTTTGCCGTTGTCTTTGTGTCAGACCGCATTCCGCGCTGCGCAGGTTCTCAGGACCCTGCAGGACCCCGCAGGACACACAATCTGGCCCTTACACCACGCAGCCCCCTCCAAACCAATATGAGGACCTCTTTTAAACTGACTGGGGCAATGCCCCTCGGACGAGGGAGGAATGGCGGGGGAGAAAAGTGCGGTTCGGCCAAGCGGGGTCTCTTGCTCGCTCTCTCTCTTTCTCTCTCGTCTGTCTGTCTGTCTGTCTCTCTCTCTCTCTCTCTCTCTCTCTCTCTCTCTCTCTCTCTCTCTCTCTCTTTTTCTCTCTCTCAATAACGCTGTCTCACATCAAATCCACGGGGGGGGGGGGGGGGCAGCGGCAGCGCGGCGCGGCAGAGCAGGGCTAGGGTCAAGCGGCGACCTTGAGGCATCCGACCAAGGTTTACTGTTCCGGGCAAGTTCAGGGAGAGGGTACTCACTGCCCTGTCAAGGCCCCGGATGTGGCGAGGGCACGCTCTCCGGGTGGGGGGAAAGGGGGCAGGAGGCCTGCAGGGGCCTGCAGGGGCCGGCAGGGGCCGGCAGGGGCCGGCAGGGGCCGGCAGGGGCCGGCAGGGGCCCAGGGGCCGGATGGGGCCGGCAGGGGCCGGAGGGGCCGGCGGGGGCCGGCAGGGGCCGGCAGGGGCCCAGGGGCCGGCAGGGGCCGGCAAAGGGGCCGGCAGGGGCCGGCAGGGGCCGGAGGGGCCGGCAGGGGCCGGCAGGGGCCGGCAGGGGCCGGCAGGGGCCGGCAGGGGTCCCTTCCGCACCCAAAGTCCTGCCTGGTAGGACCCCACCACGGGCCGCCCCTTCGGAGGGCAGCGGTGCGGAGCACGCCCTTCTGCTGACCTCATATTGCATGGAAGTTTCCCTCGTCCCTTCCCATTGTGGTGCACATCTTCTTTTTTTTTTATATCGCATATATCGGGCCGCTCTCCTTATTTTGTTTTGCTTTATTTCCCCTTCCGTCTGTCCTCTGCCGCGTGTAGTCCGCGGTGCGCACGGCGAGGGAGGGCCCCGCCCCGCGAGCCCCCGCGTCCACCTGGACTGGTCGGGATTGGCATTCAGTCACCACACAAACTATAACACCGTGACCTTTGGCCCCCGGCGCTGGCTCCGGTGCCTGCGATGCCTCAACGCACACACACACACACACACACACACACACACACACACACACACACACGCACAGCGTACTCGCACCGGATGGCCGTGCGGTCTGATCGCACGGAGAGGACCACAATGGATCGTCGTCCTCCCCCTTTTTCCCTTGGGGGGACCACGCCCCCAAACGCAGGGGCAAATATTTGGAGCAGGAAGATGAGTAAGGGGACACCTCAACGCACGCACCACAGTAGTACGTATACTGTATATGCGTCTCCCTCGCACTGCAGCGAAAGCTCGAAGAAGTGCGACTGAGAGAAGGGGTGGGAGGGGTCGGGGACGATACCGAATACCCTAGAGCGCACGCTGGTCGGGTGCAGCCCAGCCCCCGCAAACCCAGCGCACAAAGCCCGGCGCACACATGCACGCGCATTGACACACCCCTTCATCGCCGCAATGGCGCACCGCGCACCGCCGCGCTGTTCCTGGTTCCACCCGCCCGTCATGTGTGGGACCGTGGGCACGGTGGGCCAGCACTGCGTTCGCAGCCCTCCGATACGAAACGAACTGCAACATGTTGTCGCATCGCGGCGGATGGAGCCACGCAGAAATGCGTCTGTGCTTCTCATGCACGTCGACGGCCCGCAGACCCTGGCCAGCACCATGCTGACGCCGCCCGTCAAACGGCGGCAAACTGTCAACCCTGCTGGCCAAATTGGACGTCGCTGTGCTGCACACCATGCTGCACACTGCATCGGCCCGCATCCCCGCTCTGCACTATGGACCGGTTGATTGGTATAATTGTCCCCAACTTACCTGTCAGTCGGGGCCTCCATTATAATCCCTCTGCCGGGCCGCCGACGACCGCCGACGGCGACCTACATTCCCATTGTCCTCCCCTTCCGTGCTGCGGCCCGCCCGCCCGGGTCGGCCCGGCCCGACGGCGCGGCGCACTGTCGCCCGTCGGCCAAGGTAGTAAATGAGAAAGCGGCATGTTTTGCCAACACGGCCCGGTTATCGTCCACACGGAAGAGTTTTGTCTGTAATAAAGAAGGTGGGGGCGGCGAGTTCCGCCCCCCGGCCCCCGGCCCCCGGCCCCCGGCCTCCGGCTGCGGCCTCTGCCCCGACGACGGGGGCGGCAAGAGTTTGGCGGTTTGCCCTCTTCCCTGAAGTGCGACGGCGGCGGAACGCATGCGACAAATATGAGGGTCACCCGCGCGGCGCTCGGCGAAAAAACAAACCTCGTTCACACGATGACTGACGGCGATGCCTCCGCTGAGGCCACCGCTGGCAGATGCTGCCGCTGAGGCTGCCGCTGAGGCTGCCGCTGAGGCTGCCGCTGAGGCTGCCGCTGAGGCTGCCGCTGAGGCTGCCGCTGAGGCTGCCGCTGAGGCTGCCGCTGAGGCTGCCGCTGAGGCTGCCGCTGAGGCTGCCGCTGAGGCTGCCGCTGAGGCTGCCGCTGAGGCTGCCGCTGAGGCTGCCGCTGAGGCTGCCGCTGAGGCTGCCGCTGAGGCTGCCGCTGAGGCTGCCGCTGAGGCTGCCGCTGAGGCTGCCGCTGAGGCTGCCGCTGAGGCTGCCGCTGAGGCTGCCGCTGAGGCTGCCGCTGAGGCTGCCGCTGAGGCTGCCGCTGAGGCTGCCGCTGAGGCTGCCGCTGAGGCTGCCGCTGAGGCTGCCGCTGAGGCTGCCGCTGAGGCTGCCGCTGAGGCTGCCGCTGAGGCTGCCGCTGAGGCTGCCGCTGAGGCTGCCGCTGAGGCTGCCGCTGAGGCTGCCGCTGAGGCTGCCGCTGAGGCTGCCGCTGAGGCTGCCGCTGAGGCTGCCGCTGAGGCTGCCGCTGAGGCTGCCGCTGAGGCTGCCGCTGAGGCTGCCGCTGAGGCTGCCGCTGAGGCTGCCGCTGAGGCTGCCGCTGAGGCTGCCGCTGAGGCTGCCGCTGAGGCTGCCGCTGAGGCTGCCGCTAAGGCTGCCGCTGAGGCCGCCGCTGAGGCTGCCGCTGAGGCTGCCGCTGAGGCTGCCGCTGAGGCTGCCGCTGAGGCCGCCGCTGAGGCCACTAAAGCTCGCCGTCGCCTTCGCTGTTTCACGCCGCCGTCCGGGTTGAGGCTTGCCTTGTCTTGTAGACCATAGGCCTCGAAGATCCTTGGGTGAAACCGTCACGGGATCTGGCATACCCGTATCTAGGCATTACTAAAACGCGTCTACTCTACGCGATGCAGCCAAGGAGAAATGTGCGGAGTGGCTTGCGGGGCGGCAATGCGGCAGCGGGCCGAGGGCAGCCAGGGGCAGCTAGGGGTGCTCGCGTGAGCGCCGGTACTTTGAACGAGATGGCTTCTTTTGTGAGACCGCAGTGTCGCAGGACCTGCGGGACTTGTGGCACCTGCGGGACCTGCGGGACCTGTGGCACCTGCAGCACCTGTGGCACCTGCAGGACCTGTGGGACCCGTGGTGCGACCCTTGTTTGCGGAAACAGTTCTGTGACGGGGCTGGCGCGCTGCAGGACCGCTAATTCGCCCCGCTGGCCTCGACGCTGACCGCATGCCGGGGACGGCCGTGGCCGGCGACCAGGGGCGGCGGGGGCGGGCCGGGGACGGCCGGGGGCAGCCGGGGGCAGCCTGGGACAGCCGGGGGCCTGCAGGGGAGTGTCTCAGGCGCCAGGGGCGCCAATACACACTTGGCGCTCCACCCACCTTGCAACCGCAAGGCCCCTCTTCAAGAGTTGCGTGGTTCTGTCCCGTCCGAGCCGCGGTGCCGCTGGGCTCTCTCACACATGCCTCGTCGGGGCTCTCGCTCGTCCCTCTGTTTTACGATGTCCTGTGGATACTTTGTGGACGGCGCAGTAAACAGCAGGCCATGGCCTGGCCCAGGGCCGGTACGGGTTCGGGCCGGGCCTGCCGGAGGCCAGGGGGGGGGGGGGCTCCCCTAGGCCCTCCGCTGCATGAAATCAGCCCCGCCGTAGTGCCAACCCCGGGTGCACAACTGGTGCCAAACCGAAACCCACCCCAAGACTCTGCCGCCGCCTTGTTAGAGCTGTCCGCACCTGTCCCAGGAGCCACTCTTATTCGGCATGAAAAATACGGGCGTCCTGCGATGACAAAAGGCGCGGCGGATCGGGGGCTCGGAAAGGCGCCGCTGCCATTAGAGCAATGGCTGTGTCAGGTGCGCGAGCCATTGGCCCCCTCTGGACCCCTCCGGACCCCTTTGGTGTTCTGGCCCCGGTCCACGGAATCAGAGGCAACCGGAGGCAACCCTATAACCCGGGAGCCGAGCCGGCGAGGCCTAAGCCCGGTAATGCGGCGAATTGCCGCCATAAAGCCCCACCTTTCCCGAAAGGGCTGCTGGATCGGGTGAGCAAGGGCTACGGGAGAGGGAGCGAGAGGGCTACCGCGTGAGAGAGAGAGAGAGAGAGAGAGAGAGAGAGAGAGAGAGAGAGAGAGAGAGAGAGAGAGAGAGAGAGAGAGAGAGAGAGAGAGAAGGCGCCGCGCCCTACCTAACAGGGCGCGGCGCGGCGGCACCTCTGATGTCCCCGCGGGGTCCAGGGCCGCCACTGCCGCCGGAGCGCGCTTCGTTTGGGAGACAATGTCGCTTTGTCTCTCTCGCACTCAATTACAGGACCAGGCCCGTGACAGGGATAAAGAGAGATGGAGCTGGCGGAGTCGTATTTTTCGGAGGCGGCCCAAAGGTGCGCGCCGGTGCCCTGTCCTTCTCCTCCTAGTTTTCGTCTCAATTTTTAATGGGCCCTATAAAACGGGCAGCCAGTGGCAATGTTGTTGTTGTTGTTTTCGTTGCAGCGGATGCCAAGATGTCCCCTTTTTTACTGTTTTCAGGTACATACTCCTGGTGGAGTTGTTTTATCTCCTCGTGCCGGGCACCGTCTGTGCGAATAAAAAATAGACTCAGGGGTAGAGCACAATGTGGGCCAAGTTCACCGAAGGCAGTGTCTCTAGAAAACAAACCTCGTGTTGTTTGCTGCACACTCTTCGCGGGGCAGTTCAATGGGGAGCGCCGGGCCGGGCAGTGCAGTGAAGCTGCAGATGAAGCCGTGGACCCCTGAAGCACTGCCGTGCTGCGCCGCCGCCAGTCGGCCGTTCGCTGCAGCAACGATACCGCAATTACAGGTTAATTGTCCCCGTGCGGGCCCACCAGGGGCACTAGGGGCGCTTGGGGCACCAGGGCCACCAGGGCCACCAGGGCCACCAGGGCCACCGTGGTCGTGCACGAGCCTCGTCGCTGCCTGCATGCGCTGCCCGATCCCGCGGCACAATGCAGGGCCGGAGTGCAAGCGGAGGATGGGAAACTGCTGTCCTTGAAAACTAAATGGAACAGCAGGGAGGGATTCGTGGCGAGGGAGGCTGATTTTGGTTAATCACGATGCACGATTTACAGTGCGGGTAAAAAGAACCAGTGACCACCGACCACCGTACTACATTTGAAGAAAAAGAAGATTCAACTTCCGCCCCAAACTCGGGTTATAAATGTAGGAGCAAGATCAAAATGATGAAATAAATTCACTGAATATACGACTTCATCACACCTCCAATCCTTTCGCCGTTCCTCAATGACCTGCCGTAAAAGGCATCCTTCTTTTTCGCCCTCATCTTTTTTTCTGAGCCTCTTCTCTGATCGCTTTCACACCTCCGCAGTCCGTGTTTCTTTGGTGGGGCGCTGCTGCCCGAATGCTGCTGGAGGGGTAAAAAATAAAAAGTAGTATAACGAACCAAGTGCGGGCAGGTCGCTGTAAAACCGAGGCAATTACACGACGAGTCTCATTCGCGAGTCGATGCATAAGTCGCGGAGGTATGAGAATTACAGTCTGCGCCGAAAAAAAAGGGAAACGACGGCGAACAGCGACAAAGACCGCTGCGAGGATGAACGGTAGGTAATCGCTTTAAAACGTGGGTGGCGATGTTTGGAGTAAAGCGCCGAACGAGGACAGGGGACAAATATGACGAAGCCGGCTGGCAGACAGGAGAGGCTCGGCCTGCACGCCTCAGTGGGCGCACGGCTCCGTCCGACTCCGTACCATTCCGTGCCCAAGATGACCGAGTGCTGGCCAGCGATTACCGCCACCGCGCCGCCGGCCCCCGCCGCCGTGCACCAGTGCCCCCGCCTGCGGCCCGCCACATGGGGCCTTGACTATTGCGCGCTCTGATTCCGGCCGCCGATGCTGACCGTGTTTGGATAGGTAGGGCTCGGGCACTTTTCTGCACTCCTGCGGAAACGAAATTGCGCAGCATTTAAGCCCTTGTTTGTGTCGGCCGCTGCCGCAGGCCTTCCGATGGGCCGACGGCCGCGCGCGGCTTCATTTCTCATACTGCGCGCTGCTTCGCCCGGACGCCCCCGCCCCCGACGAATAAGGCGGCCAGGATTACGACCCTCTGGACCCTTGGGACCTGCGGCTGGACGCTACCCGTTTACTGCTGCCGCCAAGAAAGTTGCCGCGATTAATAACAATATCTGTACAACGTGCTAAGAGCTTTAGCGAGGCCGTTCGGGTGAGATTATGACACAGCTTGTTGTGTTTTCTTTTTCCGCTGCCCTCAACAGCGTGGCTTGGCTGGACACATCGGCAGCGCCGCAAAGCCGGCGGAACCTCGCTTCTTGTTTGCACCGGGCTGAACCTCACGGTGGCCATGCAGGTACAAAACCAGTCCATGTGTGGACTACATTTTGGTAAGTTTTGGCGCTCATGGCGCCTGGCGGGTATGCAATCCGGACTTGTGCACGCACGCGTGTCGTGCGGGCTGGCCTACCCCAGCACTCGCAGGCGCTCGGCATACGAGATACGTACGTAGGCGGATGTGCAATGTGCGCCGCGCCGGAAGATCCCGCGACTGGCGCCCCTCCGGACTAATGGAAAGCGGAGCAGCTCGGGTCTCGCCGGGGGCAGACGGGGGCAGCGGACTGGTGAGACCGGATAGTGGAGGGATCGAAGCATTTCGCATCCACAAAAATTTCGCTGACGAATGAATAATAATTCCATATTATACAACAGGCAGCACGCCGCGGGCGCCGCTGTGACCAGCCCTGCGGCCCACCGGCGCCGAGCCCTGCGGGGGAGGGGGAGGCGGAAGCGAAAACACTTTGTGCATCTTCTCGGGCGGACCACCGGACCACTTTGGTGGCGTTTCCGCGGGAAGCGCTCCTAGAAGGGCTGCCGCGAAGACGCGGGCGGGGGCGGCAGCGGCAGCAGCCGGGCGGGGGCGGCAGCGGCAGCAGCCGGGCGGGGCGGCAGCAACATTCTAAAGATGTCGCCCTCCTCCCCAGCGCGCTCTTCATAGCTCCCCGGCGAGGCGTGTAACCAGTTCCCGTTCCCCGTCCCTCTTCCTTTCAAAAAAGCTGCGAATGTCCTTATCGGAATAAGAGCGGAGGGGTGGTCTGTTCGGTAGCTTTCTATGTCCCGAACGCAGCACTTCTTCCTCGCATATACTGAGGATGTAACCAGCAGCCCCCGTGTGCGGCTTCCCGGACGGCTTCCCAGACGTTCTGAAACGTATCTGGTGGTGTTCGATAGTGTGGCGTACAGACGAGGGGGCGGCTACTCGTGTATTAGTCGGGTCACCCAGCCGTACCATTACGCGTTCTGATAGGAAAAGAATTTGGCCGAATTTGGCGCAACATCGCCCTAAAAACGGATATTTTGGGACGTAATAGGTGTTTGGTAATAAAGTAATTGCGCGTAATAAGGAGTAGTCGGGTCACATTTTTCGAGGGTGGACACCCCTTCGCATATAGTATTATATACCAGGTGTGCCAGCTCAGCCGTGCCACGGGAAGGGTAGGCAAGCCCGCCACGCACTAGCTCAATCTCTTTCTGTCTCGGCTAGACGCGTGAGACAGAAATAGAAGGAGCTACTGCGTGGCGGGCTTGCCTACCTTTCCCGTGGCACGGGCTGAGCTGGTGCACCCAGGTATATACATACCCGAGAGGCAATGCAGGCGATGCAGTCCGAGCCACATGCCGGCTGCTAGTTGACGCGCAGCTCACGGGGCTGTAAAGCCCGTCTGGCCGCTGAATTCCTCATACCCATGCTAACACACACAGGCGTCCGGAGCACGTTCGCGCGCACACATGAGCCTGACGTCCAACACTCGTCCGACACCGTTTCCGGTGGAGGGTCGGCGCCAACATAAGTCCATGTGTCACCGAACCCTGGCAGGCAAACCTCACCATCTCGCGGAAGTCCGTCGGGCCGCCAAGCCTCGCATGACGCCATACGGGCCGATACGGCCGCAGCATCGCCCCGCTCGAACGGGAGGCGTTCAATTCCACTCACACTCCATTTCATCTACTTTTTCACGTGGGCGACGTAACAACGTAATCATCATTCCGCCGTTACAGCAAGCATCTCGTAAAATATGACGTAAAAAAATTCTCGCGTGCAATCTGCGCGAGCGAGCGCGCGAGCGCGCGCGTCAATCAGAAGAGCAGCCAATCTGAGCAGAGCGACCAATAAAATTTGGCCGTTGATGTGCGTCGTAAAATGGAGCCATGAAGGCACACTATCTTGCCTCTTCTGCTTCTTCTCCTCCGGAGCGCCATGGTTCCGTACCGAATAAAGGGTTTCCTGGGGACCTGCGGCGGCCGCCTCGGGACCCGCCTCGGGACCCGCCTCGGGACCCACCGCCACGCCGCCGAATTTCATTCCCAGGAGCCGGCGTCATCGCTGACAAAACAAGAGTTTCAGCGGCGGCGGTCCCCTCCCCGCGCCCCGCGCAAGGGCTTGCCGCTGCCCCGCGTGGCCCGACGCCCCGCTGCTCCAGCTCCTTTCAGCGGCGAGGCAGCTGCAGTGGGTTTGCGCTTTCAGCGCGGAATGTTTGGCCGTCGTTGACTTCCGGACATATAATTTATAGAGTACCCAAGTAGCCCGTGCTGCAGCGACGGCCCCACCCCGACGAGCTGCCAGGGGCTTTCAGAAAGTCCAGCAAGTGGCGCGGAACCCCGTAGGTCCGTAGGTACGTCCCGCACGCTGCCACGCCCTTGTCGGGCACGTTCCCTACCTCAGCCGGCCGGCCAGGTAACGTTTAATTTACTCTCCGAATCTCTGGAAACACGGCCAGGAGCAGCAGCAGCAGCAGCAGCAGCAGCAGCGAGGTGGGCGTTCCGATAACTACCCAGTACGCCTAGTAGCTGCACCGGCATTTTCTCCGGGCACCTTGTTTTGGATGAGCGATTAATTGGGCTGCTGCCCGTGGCCTGTCCCTGACCTTGCCTCAAACGGAGTAAGCTCGAGGGCTGGTCAACCAGTTTTACAAGTGCGCCCTGATTTGAGGGGTAGCTCGATGGGGGTTGGGTCTGGTAGGCATTCGTGAGAAAGGACGTCCAGCCCGTCGTTAGGGCAGCCGATCAAAGTCAATCCCAGATCCCCAGTCGTATTTTTCTGGACCCTAACAAGACACACGACGAGGAGAGGCCGCTACAGAGCGATGAAAAATCTGTGACACGTTAAGACGCTGCACGGGGACAACGTCGGTATAGCGCCCCCTGGCGGCGAACAGGGTAAAGCTGCGGGCGGCACGAGTCGGTCAAATGACCACGGAGGGGCGGTCGGGTGGTGATGGTGTCCGCGGCCGCGCGCCGCGCGGAGGAGTGGAGGACACCGACAAGGACATCATCAACATACCTCTGGCGGCCAGCGGCGGCGTGGCGGCGGTAATTAAAAAAGAAACACCGCCGCTGGCCGACAAAGATGGCGGCGGCGGCACCGTATTTACACCCGAGTAAACGCCCTGAATGCGAGAGGGCAGGTATGTAGGTACAGCCGACAGCCGGGCCGGGCTTGGCTAGCTCTAGGCCGGCTCTAGGACGGGCCGGCGGGCCACTTGGAGCTGCCATGCAAGTCATTACGGGCCGGACTTATCACACGACGGGTAGGTGGTGCCCGTGGTGCCCGTGGTGCCCGTGGTGCCCGTGGTGCCCGTGGTACCCGTGGTGCCCGTGGTGCCCGTGGTACCCGTGTTGCCCGTGTTCGGGAAGAAAGCACCCGTCGTTATGGAACACAACTCCTACTTGACGCCGCCATTATACCGCGCATTGACGTTGTTCTAATAATGATAAACCGCACAATTTTTACAGGTAAAAGAAACAATGCTGAGCTCAAATATTTCCTTGTCTAATATTTACCCAAGGGCTCCTCGCCTAATTCGATAGGCACCGCGTTTCTGCCGTAGACGTCTGTGGCTGCCTGTGGGTGCCTGCTGCCCGCTGCGTGGCCGGCTGTGGCCGCCATTGGCACCGGTGTGCTAATTGCCCGGTAAGCACGACCACTAACTGCGGCCCGTCCGTCCGGCTCCACTTGACACTTTCTCTGTAGCAAGTACCCACTAACGCACCACGGAGATGATGGCCCGACTTATTCATTGCGACTGTATACGTACGCGCTTCTCTCTTTTATTGACACTTTTAAATGAACGAATCGCATTCAGCGCAGGTAACACGCCTTGATTATTATTACGAGAGGTTAATGGGAATGCGAACCTGTGTGTGGTGCAGTTACAGTACCCGAAAGGGTTTTCCAAGCCCTGCGACGACCTGCCGATGACGCTGTGTGCAGGTCATTTACGTTTGGATGGGAGGAAGAAGAGAAGCGTGAAAGCGGTGCCACTGGCCTCTCCGCCCCACCAGATCCCATTACGGTACGGGTGTGTGTGCATACGTGTGCGAGCTGCGTGCGCCGTGGGGAACAAAGTGAGGCGGCCGCAGCGCGCGGCGAAGCCAAGGCCGGCCGGCCGGCCAGCTCAGGACAGCCGTAGGTCCGTAGGTAGCATCACCCACAAGTTATCAGGGCACGGAGATCGATGCTCTTCTATTTACACTTGTGGCTGCCCCCTCCATAATGTAGTGGGGGAAAAGCTTGATTGTGGGCCGTCGGTTTCCAACGGGTGGACCGCCAGCATCCGGCCGAGGATGGTCACCGGTGCCTCTCGGAACATGATCAATGGCGACGAATGTTGGCGCTGCTCGGACCCAAATCATAATCAGCCTGCCAGCCCCTCACGGCCTCACGCGGGCGCGCTATTCATACTGCTTAGCACTGGAGTGCTCCATCCTCGTGAGGGTGGACAATACAGGGAAGCGCCATTCCGAAACACGGCGCCAGGTCATAGGCCGCATGCCGCAGCCATGCGGCTCATCATTCTAACGGGAAACTATCGCGGTGTCCCGAGTTGTCCTGGGACCCCCACCGGCCTCGGCCTCTGCCACGGGCTGCCACGGGCTGCCACGGGCCCCCCCAAGGCGGCCGGCACGGCGCGAACATGTTATTACTAGATCACGTGCTGGCCTGTTCGACATGAGGATGGTGGCGGCAGCCGGCCAGCGGCAGCCAGCGGGGCCCCCGCGGGGGCACTGGGCATCCTTAATTTGCGACGTCGTCTGCTCTGGAGAGGAGGAGGGGGGGGGAGGAGGTGAATCTCCATCAGCGCGAAGAGTGCTTGCAGCACTATCTTTATGACGGGTCCGCGGACCGCCAATAAATTCGATGGTGTGTCCGCCGGCGTCCGCTCACGCGAGTCACACATCGTCTGTGCGTGCGTGCGAATGCATCTCGTGCGCAAGTGTCTATCTCTGGACCTTTTTTTGCCCCTGCCATCCGGCCGCAGGCAAATGGTTTCCAATCACACGCGACAAGACGTGGATGTGCGCGATCACTACCCTTCATATTATTTCGGATCTCGGCCACTTCTTGCCATAAATAAACGGCAAAAAGCCCGTATTAAAATAAAAACGAGAACCCTCTCTGCGAGCTGCGCGTGCTGCGAGGCGGAGCCCCGGTTTGGGTTGTCGCGCCGCGGCCGCCGCGGGCTCCGCAGGCTCGGCGGGCACGGCGCCAGAACCCCTTGGTGACAAGCGAGATCGCGCGCTCCAGTCGCGGGGCTAGCGCGCGTTGTATCGTAAAATGTGTGTCCGTACAAGCAGAACGCCACCCGGCGTGATACATGCATACGTGCCCACAGCCTGCAACCGGGATGGTGGGACGGCCGGGCCGGTGTGGCCAAGGGGTGCCGTCCGCGAAGTGGCCGACGACGACCGTGTGAGGAAGATGAGGCCGCCGATGAGGCTGCCGCTCGCGATGTAGCCGTCGATGACCGTGCGAGGAGGGCGAGGCCGCCGATGAGGCTGTCGTCCGTGAGGTCACCGACGACGACCGTGTGAGAAGGGTGAGGCCGCCGATGAGGCTGCCGCCCGCTAGGTGGCCGACGACGAGGCCGCTGATGAGGCTGTCGTCCGCGAGGTCGCCGACGACGAGGCCGCTGATGATGCTGCCGTCCGCGAGGTCGCCGACGGCGAGCGTGGAGGTTTGCCATGCCAGCACCCTGCGGCCACATTGGCATTTGCACGCGCCCCTCACGGCCAGAGATTACCCGTGGCGCGCGAACGCGTTTAAAAGGGGAATAAACCGGAGATAAAACTGTCGATTGGCGCGCGGCGCGCGGCTCTTTGGGTTGCTGCTGGCTGCTGCCGCTGGCCGCCGCTAGCGTGCTGTCCTCATCTGCGGCGTCGGATCGGACGGCTGGAGCAGGAGTCAAAACCTGAGGCCTGAGTGCTTTTTTGGCCGACGGACCGGATCGAACGCCTGTCCCGGCCTCGACGCGGCGCGGCTGCGTCTGTCCCTGTCGCTCCGGGAGGAGCTATCGGCCTGAGCGACAGAGACGGATAGAGGCAGTCGGCGCTGCCTGGCGCTGCCTCCACGTGCCGCGCGACGCCACGCCATGTAATAACGCCGCGACACGCTACGCTTCTGCACGCACACGCACACGCGCACGCACACGCGCACGCAGTGCCGCAGCAAAGGCTCTGCACATCCATGAGTATGAAATTTCAATTATACATTTTGTGCTGGATAAATGCGAACATTAAATTTTGGAGTCGTATTTTGAGCTTGTGAACTGCTCATTGGCGTCCTCACACATGTCTTCTCCTTCATCGAAACAGGACTTTCTTTAGGGGGGGGGGGGATTGGACGGCAAGAAAGCCGAGGTGCGCGAAGTGGCAAGTGCAGCGCGGAATGAGCGAGGACGGCGATAATGACGAGGGGAGTTGAGTAAACCGGTCCGCATGCGTGGAGGGCACAAGCCCCGGCCAGCGGCCTGCATGCGTGGAGGGCACAAGCCCCGGCCAGCGGCCTGCATGCGTGGAGGGCACAAGCCCCGGCCAGCGGCCTGCATGCGTGGAGGGCACAAGCCCCGGCCAGCGGCCTGCATGCGTGGAGGGCACAAGCCCCGGCCAGCGGCCTGCATGCGTGGAGGGCACAAGCCCCGGCCAGCGGCCTGCATGCGTGGAGGGCACAAGCCCCGGCCAGCGGCCTGCATGCGTGGAGGGCACAAGCCCCGGCCAGCGGCCTGCATGCGTGGAGGGCACAAGCCCCGGCCAGCGGCCTGCATGCGTGGAGGGCACAAGCCCCGGCCAGCGGCCTGCATGCGTGGAGGGCACAAGCCCCGGCCAGCGGCCTGCATGCGTGGAGGGCACAAGCCCCGGCCAGCGGCCTGCATGCGTGGAGGGCACAAGCCCCGGCCAGCGGCCTGCATGCGTGGAGGGCACAAGCCCCGGCCAGCGGCCTGCATGCGTGGAGGGCACAAGCCCCGGCCAGCGGCCTGCATGCGTGGAGGGCACAAGCCCCGGCCAGCGGCCTGCATGCGTGGAGGGCACAAGCCCCGGCCAGCGGCCTGCATGCGTGGAGGGCACAAGCCCCGGCCAGCGGCCTGCATGCGTGGAGGGCACAAGCCCCGGCCAGCGGCCTGCATGCGTGGAGGGCACAAGCCCCGGCCAGCGGCCTGCATGCGTGGAGGGCACAAGCCCCGGCCAGCGGCCTGCATGCGTGGAGGGCACAAGCCCCGGCCAGCGGCCTGCATGCGTGGAGGGCACAAGCCCCGGCCAGCGGCCTGCATGCGTGGAGGGCACAAGCCCCGGCCAGCGGCCTGCATGCGTGGAGGGCACAAGCCCCGGCCAGCGGCCTGCATGCGTGGAGGGCACAAGCCCCGGCCAGCGGCCTGCATGCGTGGAGGGCACAAGCCCCGGCCAGTGGGCCCTGGCCGTTTTTCCCCTCCCAAATTAGAGCGTCGGCAGCGAGTCCCTAATGCACCTTCACCTCGGCCCGGCATCATCTGCATCAGAAGCGATTTATCCTTCCCGCCGAACACACCGATTTGTTACTTATCCACACGGCCCTTGGTTTGTGGATTTGTGTGTGTGTGTGTGTGTGTGTGTGTGAGTGTGCGTCCTACCGTGACAGCGTTGGTGTAATGCGTCGTGGCGTTCGACTGTCACGCCTGGATAGACGAATAAAGCATGCATGGTCGGCTCGGCTGACTGAAGGAGGAGAGGACTTTCTCATAGGTAGTACGTATACAAGTCCCAGTCAAGTTTTGTCCTATGACAAACGCTATTTTTCCCATCTTCCATGATTCCCATGATTCCACGCGCAGAATGAAAACAAAGGTTCGCAATAATAGGTGCTTTTGCTTATCAGCGTTTGTGATAAGGTCAGTTTTTGAGTGGGACTGGTCGCTTTATGCACGCTAGGACGAGACGGAGCGACGGAGAGGCAAAAGAGTTGTGTGCGCGTCTATGCGTGTGCCGCAACCTGTTTCCGTGCGACGCGGCCGTGCGTGCGCGAGGGCCCCGGCCGCCCCAGGGCCCCGGCCGCCGTCCTGCCGTCGCGTGGGGCTCCCTTTGATATGACATGACGGAGATGGCCGTCGCGTTTTGAAATCGTTTCTTTTCAGAGCGGCGAGGAAACCCAGTCCATGCCCGGCCGGGCCCGCAGGCCGCAGGTAGGCCCCCCGGCAGACTACATCATCTCGCCATTCCGGACTGCGCGCGAAAACGGCCACGTCTTCGCTCTTCATCTCTCTCTCTCTCTCTCTCTCTCTCTCTCTCTCTCTCTCTCTCTCTCTCTCTCTCTCTCTCTCTCTCTCTCTCTCTCTCTCTCTCTCTCTCTCTCGCTCCGCAGCGCCAGCAGCTTGTAGCAGCCATCGCAGGTGTAATAATAACTATAACTCGGTCTGCAGTTGCCTCCTCACCAAAATGGGAGGGCGGTGGACGCGGGGAGGCCCCGGCAGCACTCACGTAACTGCCATGCTGCGCTGACGGACTTACCCCGCGTCTGGGGCACACCTCACAGAGCCCTGGTAGGTGACGTCCATACCCCGCGGTCCTGGGCAAGTAGTCACCCCGCGGGGCTGGGGGCGGCGGCTGGGGCGGCGGCTGGGGCGGCGGCCGGAGGCAGATGAGGCAGAAAGAGAAAGGGGCGGCTTGACAGGTGAGTGGTCGGAGGGAACGGGGGTGTCATACGTGATGTTTGAGCGGGGTAAACACGCGTGGCGGCGCGTGGCGGCGCGTGCCGCGGGCCTTCCTCACGTCCCGGGTGCCACGCCTGTACGTCACACCTTGTAAGCTAGGAGCGCTAACAAGCAATCCCACGTTTGGGCGCCTGATAGGGACAGGCTGCTCCGTTCTTACCCGCGATTTGTAATGTTTGCCCGGTTGGCTGTGCAGAAGCGGTGAACCTTCGGGTGCATTATCAAACTCGAACCGACCGCGAAAATATCACCTTCCAAATTGGGGTGAAAAGCGATGAAGGCTACTATGCCGGGGCTGCTCTTTGCGGCGGCCGAGGCTCGGCTCTCACACATGTCGGGTTAGCGCCCGCACGGCCTGCACAAAGGGTGCCGGCGGTGCCGCGGGATGCCCTCCGGCAAGCCCATGCCTCCTGGGGCGGAGCTGGCCCCTGGGGAGGTGATGAGAGCTGCACGTATGCAACAATCCGCCCCAGATTTCAGAAAAAAGAAGAAAAGAAAAAAAAAGGTCGTACAGCCGGTGTTTTTCCTCTTGATTGTGAGGTAAGGCGCTCTACTATAGAGTCTTATACAATTTAATGCGTAGTGGTTAGGACACGGGGAGGGAAGGGAAGCATACATAGGAGGTCGCCACAGTAGCTGGATTAGGTTTCCCAAAAATCGAGCCCGCAACACTGGCCGGGCTCCGGGCCGGTTTGCGTTGCGCGGGACGGCAAAGGCCCTCCATTGTCCACCGCGTGTTTTTATCCGGGCACAAGTTTCGGGGAGTCTGGTTTCGCTTCCCGGAGTCGTGTACGTACGACGAGAGAGAGAGAGAGAGAGAGAGAGAGAGAGAGAGAGAGAGAGAGAGAGAGAGAGAGAGAGAGAGAGAGAGAGAGAGAGAGAGAGAGAGAGTTGCGGACGGCCGAGTGAAATATCGAGATAGGGACAATGCAAAGCAGATTACGATCAGCAGCCTGTCTCTGTCGCGCGGGGCTGGGCGTCGCATGCGTGCGACGAGGACGGCAGCATAGTAGGTGAATCTCCGTGTCGTGTCCAGTGGCGGGTGGTTACGATTACATAGGCGCCGGCCCGGGGCCTCTGGAGCGTATTGCATGTCACGCCATTCGCAGACGGACACTGCCGCGCCATTTACACCCAAAGACGGCATCGGTCCGGTCCGGGCCGGGCTGTGAGTGAGATGTCAGCCGCAGATACCGATTGGAGAGCACATGCAGGCAGGAGGGTGTTACGGGAGGTGATCCCCACCCGTCTGCTCCTGCGCCGCGCCGCCGGCTCTCCGGGCTCTGCGCGGGGCCTCATATTGCAGCCGCTTCCGCGCCGAAACTCGGAAAATCTTATTAATGTGAGTTTAGTTGGTTAGTCTCTTCCGAGCATTTGCCACTCTGGACTGAAACAGGCGCGCTGCCGCTGCGAGCGTCTGCCGCTCCAATCACTTCTAATTTCCGACAAGTTTGATGGCCTACTTCGCGCGGGGGCGGCGGCTTTGGGCGTGCGGACGCGCACACGGCCCGCGCTCTCCGCGCCACTTACGCACGTCACGAAGGGGAATGGCATAGGGGCTGGCAAAAACTTGAGTCAAAACCGCTGCGAATATGAAGTTGTGATGGCGTTTGGGCGCGCACTGTGGCAGGCAGCCGGATGCCTTGGCCCGCCTTGCCTTGGCAGCTGCCTCCCCTTGCCTCTCCGCCCGGCATGCTCCCGTGGCGCTGCCATTTTCGGAAAGTGATTCGATAAAATATCATGAATATTCCCCAACGACCTCGGCAATAAATCGGTCTAATTCACGGCGTAGTGGGCTATATCCGACGCGGGATCTGTTAAAAAGTGAAAGATTCGACCAATGCGTTCCTCTCCATCCACATTGGTCTAATTACCTCGTTAATCCTACCCCCGATTAGCATAATTGCCGTGCACCAAGTTTCTCGAGAGGAAAATAGAACTTTACATTCTTTTTCCTTGGTGCCTCCGGTGTCGAAGTTCGTGGCGTGGCAGGATAGGCCCTGGCCGGTGCAGGCAGTCTGGATTAGACATGAGATCAGGGCCGCCCTTGTATGGACGCCAAACTGGACGTCTCTTCCTCACCTGTTTCGCCGATTCGGAGAGGGGGACAGGTGCCTGGGTCCAGAAACACTGTCTGCGGTATCAATGAATAAGAAACAAGGCTGACGGCAGGAAGAAGGGGTTGGGGTGGTGCGACGTGTCATGAAAACACATGAAACTGTATCCCGCACCATGAACTCCTGGGAGAACGGCACGGAAAGAACAAGTTCCCTTCTGGACATGTATCTAAGAAACTTTTCTTCTCGCTCGCGCGCGCGCGCGCGTGTGTGTGTGTGTGTGTGTGTGTGTGTGTGTGTGTGTGTGTGTGTGTGTGTGTGTGTGTTTGAGTCGTATGTCGAAGTGGTGGCTCCCAAGGGAAGGGAGAAAAGGGTTCCGCTAGAAAACACGATACACACCACGAGCAAATTTTCAATGTACATATGGGTACTTTTTTTTTTTTTCAAAATCCCTGCAGAGTATACGTATATTGCAGGGTTGACCTCAGGCACAGGTGAATTTATGACGAAGTGCAGAGCAGAGTGACAGCAGCAGCTGAAGAGTGGCACACACACATGGTCCCGGACCACAAACCGCTCTCTGTGGCGGGGCGCGGGGCGCGGCGGGCGGCCGTGCAGGACTCGGGGTCCCCGACCGCGTGGGTTCACGGGGAACTGCCGGGGCGTAAACCGCACGACAGGCCGAAACACCACCGTTTTCGCGCCAAATGAGTCGCACATTCGTCACGTGTCGCGCAGCGCGCCGTCCGGCTCGGTCGGGCCGGTACGAGGGGAAATTCTTCGTCGTATGAGAATTTTACCACAGCACGAACATTGCCGCAGAATCTACGCACGAGGGCCGCCGACTGCCGAACCTGCTGTGAGGTTCGAGGCTGCTGATCTCGAGGGCTGCTCGCTCGTGGAGGCCTTTGGCAAGCCTGTGGCCCTACGTGCACCGCGAGGGCGTTGACCTCCAGCATCATCGGCCGCACTCGAGGCCCCCGCTGCCCCGCTGCCCCGCGCCGACGCCAGAGCCTAGCGGAGACGCGACTGACCGCAAACAATTTATTACGACGTCACATAGCAGCATAGCGCTCGGCCGCCCCCATGAGGTCCCCGTGGGGTCCCCGCGGGGTCCCCGTGAGGTTCACGGAGTCAGTCACAAGCGTCGTCACAGCGGACCAGTTGGAGTGCACGACAGTGACACGGACCTGACTCCAACATCGGCAACCACCGAACCCAACAACACATGTCGTATTTTCGCAAGCATTTCCTAACGTCCTAGGAGACACTCGGGCTCGCCTTGGTTTTTGTTCCGCGCGAGTACTCCATGAGAAACGTGCCGGGTCCAGAGGGAGCGAGGAGAGGCCCCTAAAGAGGAGAAATTCTGCGGCCGAAACGTCAGTGAGCGCGCGGCCAGTGAGGCGGGCGCGGCGGGCGCGGCGGGCGCAGCTGTCACGGCGGCCGCCCCGAGTTGCGGCGGTCCGCGCGGACGTCCTGCTCCTGACCGCACGGCGATGTACGCAACCGCACACCTTCACGGCGCAGAACGCATCCATCTCGGGGAGGGCCCCGCCGCTCCCCGCGCCACGCCCCGCCGGCCAGATGCGGGGGTTCGGCTCGGAGCGCGTCGTCCCGCGCGCCTAGAACCGCGCCATGACGGAGGATATGTCAGTCACGGGACGGTCTCTCCAGCCGGGCGCCCCCCGGCAGCCCCGGCCCCCTCGCAGCGGGGCGGGGCGACGCGAGCAGAGACAAAGCGGTGCACTGGCGCGCGCCATCGTGCGATAGGGTCGGAGGCCGGAGGCTGCGGTCTCCGCAGTTATGCCGATCAAGATGCGGCCCAACTCTGTGCCACGACAGGCCAGGCCAGGGCACAGTGAGCACGGAGAGGGCTGCATGGGCTGCCTACCCGCCAGGCGCCTCATGGACTGACGACGTTCGAACAGATCGATTATCGGCTCAGTCTGCTGCGGCCGGCTGCGGCTGCGGGGGCCTTCGTCAGGCGGCGGGGTCATTTACAGAAGTAGAGCGGTGGCGGCGGTGGCAGCGGTGCCGCCAGTGGGGCCGCCGCCCACCACTTACTACCCGGCACGTCTTATTACAGAGCGGAGAACTGGCTTCTCTCATTGGTTTGTGCCGTCCTGTGAGTGAGGCTCGCCGCCACAGGCCGCCCTCGCGCCTCTCGTGTTTCCCCCGGCACCGAGTTAAGCCCCCGGTAACGTTCAAAAGAACTGCGCGCCGCCGATATAAACACATCTGCGGTCCGCTGAGGGAGAGGGATGGGGCACACTCCAGCGCCGGAAACGGGGACAGAAACGACTGCAGCGTCGCCCAGCCTGTCCTCACTGTTTGGCGGCGGCGGCCGCCTGCACTGGTACAGCACCGCACCCAAGCGGGCTTTACGCCCTGCGTGCGGCCGCCGCCCTGCCGCCGCCCTGCCGCCGCCCTGCCGCCGCTGTCGTCCCGGAAACGGAGGATTTTCGCAGAACACGGCGCGCAGCCTGCGGAGCCTGCGGAGCCATCGGTGTCGTGTTATTGTTGCCCCCGCCCCCTCGCCGGGCGGCGGCCCGGCCGGCGGTGTGCCGTGCCATGGCCCATGGCGGACCCCGCAGACTGCCACAACACGCGGCGTGTTGTCCCACTTGTCGTCGATTCGGAGGAAATCCGGTGAAATAGTGGGAGCAGGCCCCGCGTTGATGGCGGGAAAGAAAAGCAGGAGCGTCAGCTGCCGTCGGCCGCTGCCGTCACACGGCAGGTCCGCGATGACCGCGCTCCGCAGAGTTGCGGCGGTCCGTTGTGGCGTCGTCGGCTCTGCAAAGCGCTCTCTCTCTCTCTCTCCTCTCTCTCTCTCCCTCTCTCTCTCGCGGGCCGCCGCGCCGCCGCCATGCCGCACCGCACCGTAGAGCTCAGGACCCGCCCGGTCCGGGCCCTCTGAAGGACACACAGGCTCAGCGGGTGGATTCAAAATTCATGAGCAACCGAGCGTGTGGAACTGGCGAGCATCCACTACCACCGTGGCAAAGCGAAACCAGTGCTCTCCCCTACCTTCTCTGCCCCCCCTCTCTCTCTCTCTCTCTCTCTCTCTCTCTCTCTCTCTCTCTCTCTCTCTCTCTCTCTCTCTCTCTAACACTCTGCCCCTTTCTCTCTGTCGTTCTACTGGAGACGCGGCTCTAAGTCCGACCCTGCTGTCCTAGTGCCCCCTGGAAGCTAGGCAGCACCGCAATATCCAAACGAGAGGGGAGAGGAGAGGAGGGGGGGGGGGGAGTGAAACCGAGTGGGGGCACTTTAGCTGATGAACGTGTTGAACCGGAACAAGCCGAGCTGCGACATCGCCAACCAGCCAGCGCGCGCCTAGCGGAGGGAGTCCGTGAGCCGCGTCCACGGGGGCCCAGCACAGCACAGCCACCGGGTCCAGGGGGCCAGGGGGGGGGGGGGCCGGGGCTAGCAGGGAGGGGCGCGCTGCTGCTCTGCGGGGACAGTGGTGAGATGAGAGATTCAGAGTCGTTGATTGAACTTCCTCCTGCATGGCGTGGTAGGGCGTGGCGGGGTGGGGCGGGCGTTGGTGACCGCGAAACCGTCCACTATCGGTGCCAGGCGGCGCCACTGCGGCGCAAAGAAGCGAAGAGAGCTAATGGGGCATAAATCAAAATGGGCGGGATTCCAGGAGCACTCTACCTCCCTCCTCTCCCCGCCTCCAACTCGTACCCCATATCTCTGCCCCCCCCCCCCCCCGCCCCCCTCCACCCTTTCTCGTCCTGTGTCCTTCCCTGGTCCCCCGCGGGCGAAGCCAGAGGTGGGAGACGAAAAAGAGCGCAGAAACAAAATGAAAAGGAACATGCAATCAGAATGCTGCCGCGCCTGCTTGTCAGTCCGTCCGTGCGTTTGTGCGTGCGATGCCATTCCGAAGATAAAATATGCGAAGAAGACAGTATGAGGACGGGCGCAAAAAGGGAGAAAAGGAACGAGAGAACGCGATTCACTGAAGGTCACGGCGGAGAGAGCCCCCTGCACAAATGAGACATTTTCGCGCGAGAAGTCCTTCATGGTACGCTGAACCGCCATGCGTACCCACTAGCTGATGGGAGAGGACACTGCTGCGGCTGCGGCTCCCGCCCTGCCCCAGGGCCCCGGGACGTTCGCGAGAGGTCGGGGGGGGGGGGGGGGCATGGGGACAGAAAAGTAGGCAACCCTCACTACATTTAAATTTCCGCCCAAGTAGGCAAAACCCCCGTCCCCCGCCCACGATCCTGGATCCGCCACTGAGTCCAGCGCCGGCCACCGCGGCCCCGAGCCCCGCAGTTCAGGGACTTATACTTCTTCCTCTTCGAAGCGAAGCTATCCGAGCAGATAGAGAGATTTGGGGTCGTCCGCCTCCCCCGCCACCGCGCGGCGTCTAGCCACTCAGCCGACGTGCTGGGCTCGGGCGGACGGCCGCCCCACGCCAGTAAATGAAATGCGGCGAAGGTGTTCCGTTTTTACGACGCGTGCTGTAAACCCGGCCGTGTGGCTGCCGGGGCCGGGACGGCCGGGACGGCCGGGACCCTGTTCTGTGCCTGCGGTTCCGGCCCCGGCTGTCACCGCGCGCCCTACACGCCCCGGCGGCCGCGGTGTGGCCGACGGCCGCAGCGTAATCTCTTGTTGCCGCCGCTTTACCCCGTTTGTGACGGCATGGTCAGATTAGCCGTGTGCAGACGCAGTGTGGCTGCCGCAGCTGCCGCAGCTGCCGCCCTGCCGTCTGTGCAGCCGCCTGGCCGAGGCGTGGACAGCCCCGGCCCCGGCCGGCTGTGCCGCGCTTGCCCGTCACGTTGGATTGATTTGTTTGTCGCCTCGCCGAGGGCCGTGAACCCGTCCGCATATGCGCACATGCAGCGTGTCGTATTGCGCGCAACACTATTGCAGACGAATATAATTCCGAGTCCTGCCGCGGCAAGGCGTGGGCCCCGCCGCTGCTTGGCGAACGGCTGCCGTCAGGGCTGCTTGTGAGACCCCGGGGAGTGTCTTTGGAAGTTACGTCTTCACCTTACGTTTTCGCGTGGCTTGACGAGTCTTCGCGTCACAACCACGGCGCCGTTGCAGCCGCTATGCAGGCGTCTGCTGTGGGATAATCTCCCCCCCCCCCTTCCTCTTCCCGCGGTTAGGAATATGTCGCCGTGTCTGCGACCCATAATTCCTCCGTCTGGCCTCTCCTGGGGGTCCTTTATTTCTCCTCGAGCACTTGAACATTTTACGTTTGGCGGCGTCCGTCCGGTCCGCCGCTACGACCACGACGCCTCCGGAATGGGTGCCGAGATATGATTTGCCGTCTCCGTCCCCACAGCGACGCCGCGAGAGAGGGAGCGAGACGGGCGGCGGCGGGGCTGACCATTATGACGGAGAGGATGAAGCCACCCGCTATCGCTTTATGTTCTTCTCAAGTCGTCGTCTCCGGGAGACACCACAGTGGCTCGGCAGTGGCCCGGCAGAGCCCTCAGCGCCCTCAGCGGTTGCTGGTTCCCGGACTCGCCTTTTCAGCTGCGCGACGCTGAAATCCTCCCCGCTGCTCCAGCCGACGAAATGAACAGCTAGAACAAACAGTTTTGGAGACGTAGAGAGGAGCAGTATACTGCTTTGAATTTTTCGCCGTCGGGTAAAGCCACTCGTCGGCCGTGCCCCGGCCGTGCGGCCCGTGGCTGCGGGCGCCGGCTGCATTCTAAATGGCACGCGACGCGTAAGAGTGAGGGAGAGGCGCAGGTACGGAGTAACAGGTGGGGGTCCTAGCGCCGGGAAGGAGCCACCCCGGCAAACGACACCAATCTACATTGCGCCAAACTACCCCGCCGCCAATTCCCACTCCACACCGCTTGTAAAGTGTCAGGCGGCGACCACCCAGCGGCAGGCTAGCGGCAGGCCATGGCAGCCCCGTGACGACACGGTCGAGACATTTCCCTCGTACGGCCTGCCTCAGACGCACGCAAGGGCTCGAGATCGGCGCACAGCGCACCCCGCCCTGTTAAAACGCGTCGCGTCTCATGGAGCCCTCGCTCAAACGGAAACGCATAGCGGGTAGGCGTTAGAGACCAAGAGAAAAACGCCGGGAGCCTCCGCCATACAGCCGGGTGGCTCCAGCAGGGCGGCTCCAGCAGGGACCGGCGGCGCGCCGACGGCGTCAACGCGGTGCATTCCTCATCCCGGAGGCCGGAGCCCCGGGGGCCCCCACGGCGACGGGTCAGTCCTACGACGTCCTACGCAATGGCGGGGAAACTCGCTTCAAAATACCAGATAAGCACACGCATCAAAAGCGTCGTTGCATTGGACAATTTTATGACGCATGGCGCGATAAGGTGCAGACGGCCGGAGCTCTGCCGGGGCTGAGGCGCTGAGGCGCACACGGCACTCTCCGCGACCACTACGACACAAAGGGCTGACGACCCACGGCGGAGCGCTACGCAAGTGCTACGCACGGGACCGAAAGCGAATAACACGTTATCCGTAAGGGGGAGAGGCTCGCTAGGGTACCCCACCCGAAAGCACTCGGGCCTAGGTGCTTGAAGCTCATTCGAGAGCTTTGCTCGTCCAGGTGATCGACATTAAAGCGCATTTAAATATCGAGCAGCCTTTGGCCGCCGCCGCCGGCAGCGCGCCTCAATGGGGCCTTTTGTTTGCCGGGACCTCATGTGTACTGGCGGCCATTGTTCCTTCCTCCCCTTTTCCAACCCTTTTGTGTGTATCGATTTAAATCAATGGTTAATTAATTTGATGCAGTGCGTTTTTAATTTCCATCTTTTTGGCTCGCCGTCATCGCCCCGCTTTGCGGCGCGCGCCGGAGCTGGCAGGTGATGGACAGCGGCCGGCTTCACAAATGCATTATTATACGCGCGTATAGCGGCGTTGGAGAGTTTCGCCCATTTCTGGGGCGCTGCTGGTTTTAGTTGCGCAGATGACCCCTTATGCCTGGAGGAGCGGGGTCCTAGGGCGCTGCACTCTAGGCACCGGAAAGTGCAGCGCCAGGCCAACGGGTTACGGCTTCATCCCTTTTATGCTCTACCTCAACACCACGCGTTCCTCGGGGAGAAAATTTTGAGTGAGGACACTGTGACCCAGTCAGTGCTCAGGCCGGACCGGGCGGCGATGCGCCAGGCTCCGCCAGGCTCCAGGCCGTAAGTGGACCTGTACTGATTGTCCGGGGCGCGCGATAACAAACATTTATTGCCCGTTTGAGTCTCGTAAAGATACGGGTCCTGCGGCGCGTGAGAAGAAGAAGTTGGGCGTGAGGTTGCGTTTGGACGCAGCCCCCTCACACCCCTTGCACTCGGATTTTCCGCTCTTCGTGTGTGTAGGTACGCGGATGTGGTGATCGGTTTTTTCGTTACGACCAAAACGGTGTCGGCTCTGTTCTTCATGCGTTCATGATTTCACACACATTTCACGTGTGGAGCACACAAGGTTGAACCACCCTGCTCTGCTGTTCACCGAGAAGCCCCCCATGTTTGTGACAGTACAGAGCCATCTCCCCGAGCCTTTTGCTGCCGCTGCCTATGAACCGAGATAAAAGAAGACGAATGCCAGGGAATTCACATAAAGATACCGTTGGAGCGCGCCAGGCGCCACGGCCGTATACTAACCAGGTCTATCGCAGTGAAAGTCCTCTCTCGCCAGCGTATAGGGAAATAGCTCACGGCATGGACAGGAGGCATGCAGTCGCAAATGCACAGGCGCCAGGCGGTATACAGGAAGGGATGGATATGGTGTCCTCTCCTGGCACTTCCCTTCTCTCCAAAGCCTTCATAGATTTCGAATTGAAAGCACTTCAACCGGGAAATGAGAAGGGCAATCAAAGTCCATTCTCTTCTTTGAATGGTTTGAATAAACGCCCACCACAGCAGCCGGCCCCGCCCCGAAGCATACGTCATACGTCCCTTTTCGCCCAGATGCGAGTCGTTAACGCGTTTAATGGTGGACAACGCGTTTTATTTATTCATGCGTATCTGCGCTGTGTCGGTCCCCTGCGGTCCCCGCGTGTCGGACCAAGGGTCGGACCGTCCACGTAACGGACACTGCTCGTCCCCGGAGTTGCGGTGGACGTTTTCGGCGCGGTCCGGGGCTGTCCGGGACGGCAGTGCTGTCGAGGCCTGTCCTCCTAGTGCAGCAGCATGTCTGTGTCGCTGCGGTCTGCCACCCAGCTGCTGCTGCTGCTGCTGCTGCTGCTGCTGCTGCACGCCACCCGCATGCAGAGCGTTGTACTGTGGCGGCAATCGCCGCGTTACAGCGTACTGTACTGTGAGTCGGTACGTACAGTGCCAGATCTTCCTTCAGTCCATCCCCTTGTTGCCCCGACGCACACACGCGTTGTCCCAGGTACGCATGCGGTGCGCTCGTTTGTTACCAAAAGCGGCCGTAAAGCAAGATTGGGCCCTGAGAGGTGGTCGGAGGTGCTCCCTAAAAAGACATCGGCGCTGCGTTAGAGAGTTGAGCCGGGCCGAACCGGGCCGAGCCGGGCGCTAACGGCAGCCCCGAGTCACGGCCCGCGATAGCGCCCAGAGCCACTGATTTCTTGTTATTGGGTGCCATTACATTACCGAACATGAAGGCGCCAGTAGCTGCGCGAGCTGCGCACACCGGGTGACAAACGACGCCGACGCGTGTTCGCGCGGCGTGTTGCACTCCATAGGGTAAGCGGAGTAGAAAGCGGAATTAGAACGCGGACGGAGTGAGCGGAAACCCTATTCGTCCCTGCGCTTGGAAGGAGAAGGGGCAGAGCGAAGACAGACCCGACAGGTATGGGGTAGGGGTATGACCAAGACACGACATCTGAGAGACAGAGGGAGAGAAGAATATTCTTCCCAAGAACATTGATTGCTGCAGATCATCGAATTATCATCATCTTCATATGAATCGCAATCCTCCAGATCGGATGGGAAGGAGAGATGAAAGCAAAGGTATAACCAGGCAGGCATGATGCACTTTCGTGATTGTGTGCGTGTGTTGTTGCGCCATTATGATACACGTCATGTGATGGAAGCTGCTTCCAAATGACCTGCCGATTGCCTTCCCGAGTGTTTGCATAACGCACAATATATACACCCTGTTCCACGCGAGTTTTCAAATTCGTAGCCAAATATGCAGCGGTTGGGGCATTTCGTAAACTGGTGTCAGTCACTAGATAGAGTGACCTGGCCGTGAGCGGAATAGAAATGTAGGATTCCAATTTGTGTCTTACTGTTTCTCGGACGGCGGCACACGTGCTCGGGAGCCTGCGAGCCTGTGGAGCCCGCGGCAGCACCGGCCCCCTCGGCCCTGCGTGAGCCAGCTGCCGGACCTATTACGCAGACTGCCAATTTTCTTGTATAGATCACAAGAAAAAGGCAAAAGAGTGAAGGCAGCACGTGCAAGAGGTAGAGGAGAATGCTGCGCAGGGCTATCTGTGTCCGACAGCGGCGGCGAGTGATCGCTCCAGCGACCAAAGTGATTTTTGGGTTATGTCCGGCCACCCGCCATTAGCGGGAGACAGTGAGAGTGAGCGAGTCTGTGCAGGGACAGGGCACTTGCGCCATTTCCCATTTTGCGGTCAACCTCTGGACGCGGCGGCGGGGCGGTGAGTCCCCGGCCAGTGCGGCACATAGAGACATTGCCTGTGGTTTCGACATTATGCCGCGAGGGGCTACAGATTTAACAGTGCGGATGTGGGCTCCGGCGGCTCCGTCCGAGCTCCGCTGGCCGCTGCGCTGGCTGCTATAAGCGATCTTATTCCCCCCGACACACCAGACCATTCCCGCGCGCGTGTGCTAAATCCCAGCACGAGAAATTGCGCATTACGCTCAACGCTGCTGCATTCCAAAACAGTTTTGCTGCTCCGAGGTGTCATGAACGGGCAAGAATGTCACGCAGAAGCTGCGCCGCTGGCATGGATTATCCATGAAGTGCCGCATTCTGGGGCTGACACGCAAACAGCCCCGTGCCACGCCACGGGCATGGCGAGCATGGCCACGGGCAGACGTCAGTCCTGGTCAGGCGGGCCACGACGTCCTCGACGGCTGCTGCAGCAGCATGCCCCATGGGCTGCTTGGTCCGGATGGGGGCTCCGATGAATGCCAAAGTGGGGTCCAGGACCTCGGCCGGCCGCAGAGCGGCAGAGCAGCGGTTAACATCCGACAGGAAGGGACCCTTCGGACCACCGGCCAGATGGCCCGTCATTTCACTTGCATAATGTAACATGATCGAATCCACGTCATCGACGCTCGCCTAACAAGTATGCTGAGCGAGATTTCTTTCACCTACCGTCCAAACGTGGCATCTAAAATCCACTCTTCGCAATTTTCAATTTTTGTCACCACACGCCCACTTTGTTTTCTTAATTTTGAGTCCATTCTTATTATTTTGTTATTCTCAATCTCCTCGCCATGCAGGTTAAGTTAGGTCTGGTTGGAGGTAGAGTTAGGTTGAGTTGGGTAACAGTACCGTGTCGGCGCCCCGCCCCGAGGGCTCTGCAGGGCTCTGCCCGCGCAGTGCTGGCGCTGGGGCCGCGGCCGAGGCCCGCCGGGCTCGCGTGCCTGGCTGATGTGCGTGTGCCGCGCTCGGCCCGCCCCGCGACTGCATCGAAACGCCATCGAAATGAAATCGAGGACAGGTAGCTGGGACTGCTCCGCCGCGCCCCGCCACCTCAGGAGTCGGGCAGACTCTATCGAGTGGCGCCAGGGTATCACGCGAAGGGAGTTTTCTATCGCAACGCTCCGCCGCTCCGCGCGCACCTCCCAACTGTCGCCGTTCCAGAGTGAATGTGAATGTGCGCGTGAAATTGGCCGTTATGATTCCGCGATAATGCACTGCACGCTGCACTGCCCCGCACAGCCCCGCACAGCCCCGCACTGCCCCGCGCTCCCCCGCACTGCCCCGCGCTCCCCCGCACTGCCCCCGCACTTGCCCCCGCACGGGTTCCGTCGGCGCCGGCCTCCGGCCTGCCTAGGCTCTCAGCCTTGCCCCCGATGCGGTCAGCAGACAGACACCGCCGCGGACATGCGCGCCCCGCCCCGCCCCGACCCGCCCGGCCCGGCCTCCGCCTACGCCACGTCAGACTGCTGCATCGTGCCCGTGCTGGTGCGTTTCCCCCGTGAAGTAGGAGGATCGGTGTAACGCAGCCGGGTCCGGGCGCTGCCCAGCCTACCCTGCCCGACCCGCGACCAAGGTGGTGAGGGTGACAAAAATCAAGGAGAGAAACCTGGACAAAAATCGAGGATTGACTGTAGTTGAGGTGGGACTGGTTCTCATGACCTGGTGCTATCGGTCCTCGCCCTCTTCGCGCACCGCGGCCGCGGACCCATTGGGCCTCTAGGTATGAGTGGCCTGGCTGGGGGTTCTCGGCTGTCACTCGCATGGACGAGTGCTCTGCAAGGTGCCCTGCCGCTGGCTGAGCTGTCGCGGAGCGGTAATGACTATGGCCACACAGTCCCGACAAGAGTCAGTACCAGCCGGGCCTGCGGTGCCTCCTGCACTTGCCGAATATATACTAGAAACTACCCACATGGTTACAATCAACAAAAATTCTCGTGCCGCTAGCGCAACAGGTAGGTGGCCCCCGTGACAGGATGCACCCACCCCGCCGTCGACCTGACGCTGTCAGTCTCTGAGCCCGCCAGTCAATCAAACGGGACAGACAGTCTCCGATATCCAATCGTGGAAATTGAATAAAGCGCATAAAGCGGCAAAAGAGAATCGGGAGCGGGAGAGAGAGATAGAGAGAGACCGAGGAGAGACAGGGAGAGGAAGGGAGAAGGGAAGGGGCCGGCGCACGTGAGGGCGGGGGCTTACAGCATCGCGGCGAGGTATTACGGACTGCGGCGGATCGGGATGGGATAAGTCACTCTCATCATTCGAAAAATTGGCGGAGGGAATCACCGTCCGGCCATCCGATAGCAGTGTAAGGCACCCGCCGGCACCGGCCTGCAATTTGTGGCCCCCGCTCACCTCCTTCCGCTCCCTCATCGGCGAGGAGCCCCTGATGCCCGGAGGCACGCCGGGCTGCACGCCGGGCTGCACGCCGGGCGGGCGGGCGGCACGTGGTCAGCTTGTGGACGGTCATGGCGCTGGCCGGGGCAGTTGTGACCCCATGCATGCCGCAACGAGCCTCGGTCTGATCCGACCCAGCTGACAGCACCATTCTAGCTGCGTGGGGCGGGGCGGGGCACAGGAAGGAGCAGGCAACGACAAATCGCTTATTGGCCACTTTATGCAATGACAGCGGTCGTTTGGAATGAGGCGGGGCCGCGGTGGCGGTACTATGAGAAATCAGAGGTCACAGTGCGCGCGCCGCACGACGGTGGACGTAACGGCGGGCGGCACCGAGCCTGTGGGCGCCGAGCGGAGCGGCGCGGCCTCGATTTTCGCGTCTTCGAATATTTCGGTGCTATTGGTAACCATTAGGTAGTACCAGATGGTTACGAAACCGACAGCCGTCAGTGCTCTGGTGTTCGTGCAGGACCCATCGACCTCGACACCGCTCACTGGAGGTGAATTTCTCATACTTCCGCCAAACTGCAGATACAATGCGGCGTAGCGTCGACACGAATTTCTCACACCTTACTCATAGGCTGACGAGCTAGCGGCCGTCCGCCGATTCGCCGTGCGCATGCGCGCCGATAGGTAACAGCGTACGCCGAGTTTACAGCCAGATAAATTACTCGTTTTGTCACATTGTTGCGTTTCATTGTGGCCTCCACGGGCTCAACACGCGTCCCGTCTGTCCCCGCACCCTACTGCCCGGCCATGCCCGGCAGCTTGCTCTCTCTCTCTCTCTCTCTCTCTCTCTCTCTCTCTCTCTCTCTCTCTCTCTCTCTCTCTCTCTCTCTCTCTCTCGCTCTCTCTCTCTCCCCCTCTCTCTGCCTGTGCCATGCGTAGCGCGTCTCCAATCTAACGTGCGTCTGTGCGGACAGGTGTCCTCGCATGGTGGCCAACAAAGACGCGTCGCAAACGTGGCATCATAGGGCGTCATTCCCGTCACGATAGGCCGCGACAGTTGGTATAGCCTGGCCCTTTTAGTACTTCCGGACGCATGCCGCCGCTCGCCACGTGAAATTGACTCACATGAAATACTGCTTATTGGTGGTGTTGCATGGCATAACAAAGGAGCCAATCGAGTATACGCAGAACAGGCAGAATTTCGTTATGAATTCCACAGAAAACTGTAGGCACCCACCATCCAATGAACAACCATATCGAAAAATAAAAAAGCCTGTTTGGAAGCTTCCTGCTGATTCTGACTCACAAAACATTAGTGATTCATCCAACCACCCCTCCGAAGGGGCACTGACCCTGCGCGCGCCCGTGTGCACAAAAGCAGAGTGCAGTGACTCGGGGGGCCCGTGGCTGCCCGTGGCCCGTGGGGGGCGGCCCTGGGGGCGGCCGCCGGCCGGGGGTCGCTGAACCTCATCCCTCCGCCGTGTCCGATCAGGTCAGCCACCCCTTGGCGTGTGAGCTAATGAATAGCGAGGCGCGCTTGTTGACGGCCCTGTTTGTTTCCCCGTCGACAATACCGTCTAAACAAGGGTACAGTTTAGCGCATCAGTGTTGCGAAACGGTGCTGGCGGGGGGCAAGGCTTGTTGGACGCCTTCTCACCGGCGAGTGCGGCGTGTGGCGTATCCAAGCATGCCACGAGAGCGTGTCGCTGTCGCCTCCGAGCCGTCCAAATCGGTAAACGGCTGGATTGTATTATAAGCATCGAGCCCCCGTCCACAGAGACCGTTCGCGGCCCGCCCCCGTCGTGGGGGTCAACGGGCAGAGTGAGACGGCGGCCCCCGGCGGCCTTCGGCCGGCAGGACCTATGACAACGCCAGTGCATCGCCACACGGGGCGGGGTCGCCTCGCCAGAGAGCGACCGCCGACGGTGACGAGAGTTTCCGCATTTTCATCGCGCGGTTTTGTTCCACTTCCGCGAAGCGTCGCGGGTGGTAACGGAGTGGAGGTTTTGGCACGCCCGGCCCGCCCAGCACCGCCCAGCACCGCCCAGCCCGTCAGTCCCCGCCTGTCCGACCGAAGCATCTCCACAGGCTCCGCAGGCCTGACGCCTCCGCCACGCCGTCTCTCAAAGTCCTTTCATAATCCCATTATAGTGGCACCATGGCGCGCCGAGCTCTCCTGTTTTGACGCTTTTCCCACAGTTTCGTCCGCCCCCCGCATCCACCTCAGGCCCGTGAGGGATGCCCCCCCCCCCAATCCCTACACGAAACTTACGAGGGTTCGTGGCAGCCGCAACGGTTGGCCACACTGCTGTCACTGAACTTTTGCTACGAGAGAAAGGCTTTCCAGGTCCCGTAAGGTTGCCTCGCCAGCCCCGCTGGCTCCATTGTTTAAAATTCGCGCCTTAATACGCTTCCTGACTGGGTGACGACAGCGGCGGCGGAGGGGTGAATCACGATGTGAAACAGTGTGAAGAGCCCAGCCCGCTTTGCGAACTTGCTTCCAAGGTCGGAGCCGCCGACCGGCCGGCCGTCCTAAGCCGCGAGGCGAGACAAGTAGTACCGTTTCCTTTTCACGACGTCGACGTGCTCATCCTCTCCTCACAGAGTCCTTGTCCCTCTGTCTCTATTGGTGATGTCGTTTTGCGCAGCCATCAGCCCATTATGCGCCGCATTGCGCGCACGAACCCTTTCTTTTCACCTTCGTGCGCCGTGCTGCCGATACCCCGCGCCCGGAGATGGTGCTGCAGCGATGCGACCCTTTACAAAAATGTGGGGGGGAATTTGGCGAGACGGAAGATGTCTGATGGCTTGCGCCCTTTCTGTATCATCCGAATGCGTTTAGTACACCATGCTTACACATGACAATTTTTTTTTTGTGCAGAAAACAAAACGGGGAGGAATAAGAGTGCGCGCGTGCAGCACTGCACTGCATGCATTCTCAATATAAAATCTCAATTTGCCACGCTTGCAGACGCGTGGGTTGAATGTTTTCCTTTCTTTGTGCGTGCTTGTAAAAGAACAGCGAGTTTTTAACCATAACTGCTTTCGCAGAATGTAAAAGTATGCTCAAACCTCATTGTGTTCGATGACTTTTAAGAATGAAGAAAAAGTCTTGATTCCGGTGCCAGTTGATCATTTTTTTTACGAACAGCAGTCGAAATAAAAAGTAAAGGATACGTACATGCCTACTTTTGATCAATGAACTTCAACGAGGAGGAAAAAAAATGGGAACCTTTCACACAGTAATAATGAAAAAAAAACTCATTTCTTCGCATCACATTAACGAGACAGGCATTGAGAACACTTTAGCGTCCTAGGACAGACTCGTTCTTTGAGTTTTGAAGGAAAATAAGATTTTTCGAGATTTCATAATTTAATGTTTTTTGTTCTCATATTTACGAACAATTTCTGTACAATCAGTATTTGTGATTTTTTTTAAATCTGTGTTTTTCTCGCGTCTTAACTGGACTTAGCCACTGATCTATTACTCCGAGCGCTGCATAGTACGCGAAAAGTGATTGTTGACTGCGGGCGACGGATGGTCCCAAGACAAACTTCCGCCGATCTGCGGTCTCTAAATACGAGTTTTTTTGTTTTTTGTTTATCAGAAATTTATGTTTATCAACGGCCAACCAAAACGCCCCCACAACAGAATCGTTACGCATCGAGATGTCACTCGTTCTTTTTTTGCTTTACGTTCAGTGCAAAGAACTTTCCAGAACTCATGTAATTGCCCGTGGCGCACTCATTTTTCGTTCATTAAAAGTATTCAGCTCATTCGCGGCACTGTGTATTATATTGACGGGTGCTCTGTATATAATGAACCGCGAGCATTTTTTTCCTTTTCCTTTTTTTAGTAAAGCGCGAATGACCTTGGTGACGGAGGTGCGATGCGCATTCCTGTTGCTCTGTTCGTCTCCATTTTCTTTTCTTCGCCGCGGCGGCTTGGCCGTTGAACCCTAGGTGGCGTGTCACTTTTACTGCGGGCCCCTGTTATGCGCAGGTATTTATTGCACTATGCACCGCGCAGTCGTCTGCCGGCCACGCGAGCGCTCGGGTCGGGAGGGAGGGAGCCTCCGGCACAAGAACATTGTGCAATATGCGCGATCGTGGCGGTTGCCATGAAAATACTGTATATTGATACCGTCGCATCCTTCAATCTCGCAGTAAAGACACCCGAAAATCAATTACCTGCATCATTGGGGGTCACGACCTCAACAGGATTTCAATCGATATTCCTATGAAAACCGTTTTGAGCTATACTGCTTTCACCCACACTGCCTAGCTGAGCTTCGACTCCCCCGCCGGTCCCCCCTGGCTTAGCCCCTGGTCCCCGCCGCCCTGTGCTGGAGTGTGCCTCAAGGCCGTGGCGGACGTCGGCGGGATGGGCTGTCCCATGGGTTGTCCACGCACCTCGTCAACGACGACGCCGTTGTCGTCCTTTTGCAGAGCCGCCCATCAGCAGCCGAGATTTATTGTCACTCTATTATACGCCGAGGCGCGCGCGTCCACTCCTTCTCTACAAATCTGCGCGCGGCGTGGCGTGGCGTGGGGTGGCGTGGCGCGGGGTGGCGTCACTGTTGCGAGAAGGGCGGAGACTGTTCAGCTCGGACGTATGTGATATCCTGTGGGAACGGCAATGGTCTGTAAACTGTGAGACTTTGCAGAGAGTTCTACAGCACTCCGTGCTTGCGAATACATTACATACATCCTAAATCGGGTTTTGTAGTTGTGACAGGTTGCTGGCCTAGTCGACAGGTAGCGCATGGAGGCCCGTAGGTAAACCCTTTTCGCGAACAGGGCGGTACAGCATCCGCTTCCCAGGCCCGGCCCGGCCGGGAGTGAGTGTCCTGGGCGGCCCCGCTGCCCCGCTGCGCCCCGCACCACCGCGGCACCGCCCCGCGGGACTTGAGTAGGTGTCGGAGCGTATTTCGCTTCGCCGCGATGAGGCTGCGACCTGGGCAGGGCGGGGAAACGCCCTGGTGGAAAGGTCGAGTAGTGTTGGGAGCAGTGACGGCGGGCGTGGCCGGGCGTGGCCGGGCGTGGCCAGAGGCTGCCCATGGGACGTCTTTGTCTCGCCAAAGCTCGGCGCAGGAAGGACCCGGTACGGTCTCGCTGGTGTTACGAAACATGATTTTGAGAAACTTACCTCGCCTTCACCGGTCTCTGAGATTGTCATGGTGTTCGATAGATTCCTCCTTGCGAGCGCCGCGCCGCGCCCCGCCCTCGGAGAATGGACTTTTGCCGACAAAGCTGCACGATCTGACTCATCGCCGACCCGGCTGCCCGGGCTGGCCCTTACTGTAATGAGTGACAACTTTTACTGCCCCGGTGCCTGCCAGCGTCCGCTGGGCCAGGCTGAGTCGCTGAGCTGCTGGCTGAGCCGCCGGGGCTGGCCACTGCTGCGCCTATGCGCCCACGCGCCTCCCACGCGCAGCCAGCCGCGGCCCCGGCCCCCCGCAGCGGAGGGGCTGCCAGCCAACCCTTTCCTCCCCCAGATGGCCGGCCACCAGACGCCATATCCTTTCGGCTGATCCTGAATTTGGAGTTATGGAAATTTAAGCCCGTGTCCCCTTCTGCCGCATCATCTCTTATTCTTCCAGGCCGACCCCTGCCCCCCCCCGGCTGCCCCCGGGCCCCCGGCGCTCCCCTCACGGCCCCCGCCCGGCCCCGCGTATCTGCCGGCGGCCCCAGCACTGCGCACCCCTCCGGGGATGCACACAACTTTTATTATACGCTGCAGTTGACCGCCGTGTGTGTTGGAAGAGAAAAGCCCCTGTGTGACCGGCCGCGCCATCTTGCGCACATTCTGTCGCATATAAAAGTCGTATTATGCCGGGCGTCCACTTTGTAGGCGCAGCGGGGCCGAGAGTCGGGAGGCCGAAGGGGGTGACGGGGCGAAACAGGAGCGGGGCGGACTCTGCTTCGAAACTCTGGACGCCATTGGTGATGCGCTTGGCTTATGCCACCTTCTCAGCGACCTTCCACAATCATTTTTCTCTTGTCGGTGCAAACTATGGGACCATAGGACCCATCTTGGAAATGAATTTATTTATGAAGGACTTTTATGCGCAAGCATTAGTCCAGCTGTCGTTAATGACCGTGCTATTCGTTGGCGGGCGGGCTCCGCCGGCCCTGCCGGCCGCAGGGCAGCCCAATGGAATGCACATCAGAAACGGCACGAGAGTGGAGTCCTTGAATAGCAAATGGCTACCGGGCCCACTGGCCGTTGTATGCACCCGTTAGTCACGGGGTAGCAATACCCCGCCACACCCCGCTGCCGGCCGGCGATACCCCGGGACCTTGGGGTGGCGGCGCGGCGGGGCCGGCGGGGCCCCAGCCCGGCTCCCGGCTGCTCCCGTCCTGTCTGTCTCGCCGACAAACAACGTGCTGCTGTCTCCATAATGACACTTCTATTGGGGAGGATTATCATATTGTGAGGGTTGTAAATATGACCGTAGTAGTTTCGGACGTCATGCAAAACACGTTCCGCTCGTTAAAATTGGCCGCGCCGTGTGGCCTTGTCAGCGTTTCACGCAAGCTGTCGCGAAGCTGTCGCGAAGCTGTCGTGGAGCTGTCGCTGTCGGTCCGGCTCGTTATCGGGATGACGCTTTGGCACTTTGGGATGGCAGTGTGCACGCCAAAATAACAGTGGCCTTGGTGCAGTAAGGAATAATTAGTTATCGCGGCCTCCGGTCCGGTATCGGGTCTTTGGCTGCCTTCGCCTTCACTTCGGCACCACACGCGCGCTGACAGCCCTGCCAGCCCCGGCCTGAGTGTATCCACGGCACTAATGCCGCCTATTTATGACGGCGATATGCACGTGGGTGCGAGGGCCAGCCGGCCGCCAGTCCGCGGCCCAGCAGTCGTCCGAGTATTGAGGTATCTGCCATTTCCATTAAAACGGTTGCGATTGCGGGGCGACGGCTTTGAGACGCAATAAATATCACGAAGGGGAGCACACGGCGCGGCCGGACGATACGTGCGGGGGCCCCGGCCCGGCCCCATCGTTATGACGCAAACAAAACGTTTCCATTTCCAGACCCACGGGGATGTGTCGCGCCGCGCTCGTTCCAGACGATGGCCGGGGATCGATTCCCGACCAGCGCCACCGGTTTTACACCTCTAGACGGCGACCTGGCGGGTTTGTGTGGTGGGGTTCCCGCCGCCGCGGCCGTCAAGGACCGTCCCGGACCGTCCGCGGGGCATGAAATATGTCCCTTTCCTGCCGGCCCGGCCATGCCTGGCCCGTAAACTTTATGCACGCATATTTTCTCCTTCTAAGTATGAAAAATCAATAGGTGACTTCTGGGGGCCTCCCCTTTACGGCGAGCGTCGTAAAAAAAAAAGGCCAACTGAAAGCGTTTAGGACATGAGCCTGGCCGGGCCTGCTATACGGACCTATCCGGGCCGGGCTCTAGGTTAGCCGCCACGCCGCCACCTATAAATAGAGAATAGTTTTCCGGAGAACAAAAGGCTGAGCGGCGGAGGGAAAGTGTGGTGTGCGCTGCCGTGCTCCACGTGCTCTGCTGCGCGCAGATCACGCCCACGACAGCAAACGGCACAAAATTGCACGTCCCTCCGAATTTTTGCATATTTACGCTATCGTCATTGTCCCGCTGCGCTCGCCGACAGGATCGTCCGTTCCGGTGCTCCTCGACCTTGGCGATGACGCGGGGGACGCTCCCGGGTGCAAGGACCCCGTCGGTGATATATGGCGGTCGCGCGCGCGCTTGTCGCCAAAACAGACTGAATGCAGCACAGTCCCGTGCTGCTGTCTCTTTCTCGCGCCACAAAAACGCCATCGTGAGTGACAAGGACGGCGGCACTCGGGGCATCGCCCTCCACGCGCGCGCTAAGAGTAACGCCACGCGCAGCCACGCGCCACTCCGGACTTGTTTTGTGTAAATAGCGCGCATTGTCTGCCGGCATTCGTCACCCGCCTCCAATGCAATGAGCTGCGATCGCCGGCCTTGGGAGCCGATGACGAATCCGCAGTGAGGACGCCGATGACGGGGCTCCGGGGGTTGCAGGGATGCCGCCGCGGTCCAGGGGGTGCAACCACGGAACGGAGCCACACCGCAACGCGTCGGCGGGCAGCGGTGCGCCCCACGAGGTGCAGATCCAGCACCCTCAATTCTCAATCAGATTTTGATGCTTCGGGGGTATTTTTGTCAACTCTTCTTGTCGCTTCTTCCCTACGCGCATGGGATACTTGGATGAATCATTCAAGGCTCACAGTTAAGATAATTTGCTTGGCAGAAAACTGAGAATAACCTACTTCACGCGAGTAGTATTTGAACCTTGCGTGAAACATTCAGAATAGAGTACACGAGAGAAGCCCGAAGCGGAAGTATAAGAAGCGCAACGAGGAAGAACGCTGGACAAAGAAGGACAAATCGAGTGATATTTGAAGAAGACCGGGGTACTCCGTTGAGGGTGAGACGGCGTCCACTGCTGCAGGTCCACCACTGCGGGCGGAACTCGTATGACACGCCACTGACATGACATGGCGGCGGCCGGCGGAGAGCAGCAGCAGACGCAGCATAGGTGGCCACGCCGGGCCACGCCGGGCCACGCCCCCAGCGCCTCGTCCGTCGGTGACGACCCCTTTGCCTTTCCTTTGATGGAGTGCCGACTTATCGTGACGTATGTACCATATGCAACAGTCTGTCCAAGTGTGTGTGTGTGTGTGTGTGTGTGTGTGTGTGTGTGTGTGCGGGTGGGCGCGCGCGCGCCGTGATTTGGCGTTCGCGTCGGCAGCTTCACGCGTGAATGCTCTTGGAGCGCGCCGCCATGCCTCTGCGTGTGGGGTCCCGGCGGGTCCCAGCACCGCTCCGCCACGCCTGACCCTTTCCATTCGTTGGCGCATCCTCACGTTTTCATTCTCGCAAAAGCAAAAGCGGTGTCGGCGTCGGCCAAACTTTGAGAACGGGTGGGGGGGGGGGGGGGGGGGGAAGTGCACGTCGGCGTCGACGGCCGCGAACGCTCGCCCTCTCCGCCCTGCCGCGGCACTGCGACTTTACCGTTTCCGTCGTGGCCACGACCCGATCACGAACGCCGTGTGGCACTTCCCTTCTGACGCGCACCTTCTTCTGGGTCGGCCCGCAGCTGCAGTGCCGTGCGCTAGCGCTCTGCTGGCTCGCGGATTCCGCAGCGGTGCTCCCATTCTTTCAGCGCCCCGCGGCGCGCAGCGTCCTGCTTCCGCTGCCCTCGTTTCCGTGTTCTCTCTCTCTCTCTCTCTCTCTCTCTCTCTCTCTCTCTCTCTCTCTCTCTCTCTCTCTCTCTCTCTCTCTCTCTCTCTCTCTCTCTCTCTCTCTCTCTCTCTCTCTCTCTCTCTCTCTCTGACCGATGCTGTACATAGCACTAACATGTCGTTTTGCCGCTTCTTCGTGGCCGACCGAAACTCCAACACACAAACTGCAACACTCCGCTCGCGGCTCGCGGTGAAAGCCCCTTCCTTTCACCAGCGTGTGTTCAGCCGCTCACAGTAGCGTCAGCGTCACATCCCCGCCACTGTGCGGGTGAAGCCTGCAGCATAGAGGGAGACGGGAGACGGAAGGGAATATATTTGGAAGTCCATGACACGTGCTGCTGTTTCGTGATGAATGCCGCGTGTCCGTAATCAACAACGATTCGTCAAATGACAGGTAGAATTGATGGTATGGGTGTAGGTATGTTCGCAGAAGGTACGGCACCCAACAGGAACTTATTGGCGGGGACCAAGTCGAATTCGGCAGAGCAGCCTGGCGGCGTGCAGGAGCTCCAGTATCAGAGGGCGCCGTGAAATCTGCCGTGGAGCCGGTCCGGGGCCATGCGCGGAGCTCTCCGAGTGCGGCCTGAGCCGCCTCCCCCTCTGTCTTGTCCACGCCGGCGTGACGGCGGCGCGGGCGTCCCGGCACGTCCCCCAGGTCCCTCTGCCCCCCCTGACCCTGGTCCGGGCCAACGATCAACCGGTGCAGCCAACAACAGGGGCGGAGGGCGGAAGGATGAGGCCTTGGAAAATATCGCTTCTCCGGGGGCTTCATGTAATAAGACCGTGACGGTCGCCGGCGACGCAGGTCTGTCAGGTGCCGCCGCCGTCAGAGGGCGGTGCAGGCGGCCTCCGCGGCGTACGTCCTCCCCCTCGTCCCGGTGGTGTCCCTCCTCCGGCCTCCCCGGCACGGCCTGCGACAGGAGGCGGCTCGCGTTGTTCGCCTCGCTTGGATTGCGTGGTGACCGTCGGCGTCCTCGTCGTCGGCGTCCTCGCCGTCGTTGGCGCCCTCCCTGTCGTCGGCATCCTCCCCGTCGTCAGCGTCCTCCCCGTCGTTGAAGCCCTCCCTGTCGTCGGCATCCTCCCCGTCGTCGGCGTCCTCCCCGTCGTTGGCGTCTCCGTTGTTGGCGCCCTGCCCTGCTCTGCCTCCTTCGGCGGGCCGATCGCCTGCTGCCGCCGCGTGGCTATAATTTCCCGTTTTCGAAGCATCGCTGCACACACTTATTAATTATAGGGGTCTCTGACGAGGGGAAATGGGGGGAGGGGGGGCGTAAACTGTTGCTTTCGCGTGTCATATGTTGGTAGACAGGTCGGAGGGGGCGTGGCGGGGCGTGGCGGCGCTGTGCGTACAGTACACGGCCGGTGCGCTTGCGGCCGGCTGCGGCCCGACCCCGACCCAATCACATGTCTAGCAGGGCGTCTGGCCTGGAGTGGCAGTGGACTGGATGGCACCCGCACGCCGCACGCCTGCCTCCGGGCCATACAAGACACAAACACTCCGGGTCGGGAAAGTGGTACATAATTACTGTTGGCTTTTGTAACCTGGACGACCGAAAACGAAAAGAACAATGCCCCATCCCCCCGAAATTCCGCAGCCGAAAAGAGTAAATGATTGGAGTATAGTATTACGATATCGCCTATACAGTAGCATAGGTGCAGCCGGAATCGGGAGGCGGTGCAATCCCCGGACAGGATAGACACGTGAGTGTGTGTGTGTGTGTGTGTGTGTGCACGTGCGTGCGCAATACGTCGTCTGCGAACTACGGCCGTCTGCGAATAGTAGCCCCGTCTTTTATTGCCGGTTGTTGAACCTGCTGGCGGAGCGCAAATGCGCAAATGTGTATGGCTGCGGCGGCACCGTGTGAGTTGGCAGCCCCTGGCAGACGACGACGGCCGTCGTCCCTGCGAATAATATCGCGGGCGGGGCGGGGCGGGGGCACGGAGGGGGTGCGCGATGCGCGGCTGTGGCGGCACTGCGGCAGGCGGCAGCTGTTGTTGCCAACGTTACAGCCCCATAGAGCCATATGCTTACGGCCCAGGTGCCGATTAATACTCGAGTAAATCATCAAAGCGCAGTGTGTGTGTGTGTGTGTGTGTGTGTGCCGTCGTCCGGCCAGGCCCAGCCAGCCGGGGTCGGCGGCGGCCGGAGGCCAGGAGGCACGCAGCGCATCACTTGATGATGGTCGTCGTGGCGCCGTACCGGCCGTGCCCGGCCGGACCCAACCCAACCCAGTAGGACCCGGCTGTGCAGACGCAGACCCGCGCAACTGCAGGGCTGCAGGGCTCTCTACGGGTACGGGGCGGGCCTCGGGGCGAAGGGTCCGGTCTGAAGGCAAAGGCACCCGAGGGGAGGGGCCGGGAGGGGCGACGGGGTCCGTCCGACAACAGCCGTAGCGGGCTATGAAATTCGCACCGCCCCGCCCGCGGCCCTCCCGCGGCACGGCTGGGCTCGGCCCGCCCGCTGCCCAGCCCATCCACATTGGGATCGGTCATTACTTTTTAGCCCATTTTTGTGCAAACGACGACCTGGCGGAGCCGGGGGGCCCGGCGGCGGCGGTGGGGCGACGGTCAGGGCCTCTTGCCTTTATTTATTGCGTTACGGGTTGAAATTTGATGGAGGAGCGGCGGCGGCGGCAGCGCCCCGGGAAATTCTTTCGTCTTCTGGGTTTTCGTCGTGCTTTTCGGAGAGTTATGTAAGTCCGCACTGCACTGCTGTGGCCGGCTCGGGCCGCTTGGCCCTCCTGGCCCTCCTGGCCCTCCTGGCCCTCCTGGCCTTCCCCGCCCCGCTGGCCGCCTGGCGCACGCCAACCGTCAGCGGTAATCGCGGCCGCAGGTCCTCATCGGGCACCGAACGGAACGGAGCGGAGCGGGGCGCGGTGGAGAGCGACCCAGCTGCCCCGGCCCGGGACCCGGGGGCACCCTCCGCCCAGTAGCGCCAAGAAGGGGTCGACGGTGGTGCACGAGGGGGAATTCACTCAGGAAAAATGTGTACCGACTGCTCCCATTACGGGTATTACGCGTAATTGACAAATTACATCAATTACGCCTATTACATATACATTACACCCATTACGTATACATTACGCCAATTACAGATCCATTACGTCCATAGGTCCATTACTCTATTACGTGTATTACGTGGTTATTACATCTATTTAAAGGTTATTAAGGGCATTACAGTAGCATTACGCGTTTTACCGTGCTATTACAGTTCTAAATTCGTAGGACTGGCTCGAAGCGCGTTCATATTCTCCGCCAAATTAACACCCGGGTGAGTGTGAATGTCGCCGTCAGAGTGCCCAATAACGAATCCTGAGAATTTCATCAATGCACTGCAACCCAGTTAGGTCCCCTGAGTCGTCCGAACACACGAAGCTTGCACTCTCAAGCCACCGGCATCTTGTTTCTGCTGACAAAGCCTTTACATCAACCTATCTCGCTACAAAATATGTTATCTTGCCGTGCACAATTCGCGTCCATTACGCTTCTATTACGCGCATTACGCTGCTATTTCACACATTACGCCCCCATTACACCTATTACACACATTACGCCTATTACACACATTACGCCTATTACACACCTATTACGGCATTACAGAGGCTATTACGCGACAGGTGTACCGACTACTCGCAGAGTGAATTCCCCCTCGGTGGTGCACGCGCATCACCGTCTAGCGAAAAAGGGAGGGAGGAGAGGAGAGGGAAATAGAGAAAAAGAAAAGAAAAGAAAGAAAAGAAGGGGGAGGAAGGAGAGAGAAGAGAAGGAAAGGGAAAGAAAGGCAACAATTCCGAAATGGTAGCGGTAGGGGTGGGTAGATTAGATAGAGGGAGGAAGAAGTTTGGGGGAGGAAGGAAAAGGGAGGTAGAGAAGAAAGAAAGCGAAAAGGGGAGGACGGAAAGAAGATAAGAAGGAAAGGGAAGGGAGACATCTTTTCTTTTATAAAATTTGTAATAAGTTTACTGTTGTGATGTATGCCTAGTGGAAAAAAACATACAAAGTGCGTCAATAAATAAACAGACGTTGAAGGTAAAACATACCCTAATTCTCACTTTTTCAACTCGTTTTTACTCGTTCTTTGCTTACTACTACTTCTGCTACGACGTAAAAGCAACTCTATTAATTGGTAGAACGCGTTTCATTTCAATAATTTTTTTTTAAATTCAAAAGTATATAAGGGTCTCCAATCGCTCTCCTACTCGCGGAATGGTCACGCTTATTAGTCAAAAGTGGGGGTGGGAGGGGTGGGTAGGCCAACCTCCTCCTCCCCGCCGGCCAAGGTGGCAACACCGCTGCAACCTCGTCGATGTCGGTGTCACCAGCCAGCTTCTGCTTCCCGGACCAGAGTTTGGCTCAGTTTCGCTCCTTTTCCGGATTTTTGGCAACTCCAAGTCGGCTCTAAAACCTCGCACGATCACGATTCAAAAACGGAATCGCATTGCCGCGAGGCGTTGAAAAGGTTGGGATGAGTTTCAAATGTGAAAAATTTGAACGTCAAAACCTGATTTCCGCCGGGTTTAAAAGGACGGGCCGCGTCCAATCCGTCCTATTGTAATGTTTATTGGTCTCCGGTGCTCCGGCAGACGTCGCGCAGTGTTGCAGCGGTGGGAGGAGGGGGAGGGACGTCTTCCCCGCACCTCGCGCCGCCTCACCCCGCCACGTGCGAGAGAGAAGGTGTAGCCTGTCCTTGTCTACTCATGCCTGGAACTCGAAAAAGGCGTTCACTTCGGCATGTTAATCTCAAGTTCCAGTTGACCTAGGGAAACGGTAGGGATCTGAGCTTGTAGAGGAAAGATGAGGCTATGCTCTGAATATAATTTCAATTTGGTAAGCAATCGTCTTCCGTGCGAAAAACTGCTCTAACATCGGACCACTTTCAGCTGATTCCAGGAGCCTTCCTGGAATTCCCAGTGACATGAAAAAATATTCAATGCACAGTCCGAGCAAAGTACTACGGCCCTCCAAATTTTCAGCCCGATACCTATTCAATTTCTTGAGATTAACATGCCGAAAGAGAGCAAAAATCGAAGGTTTGGACAGCTCTAGAGCAAAAACTAGAAGGCCTAGCGGGGACAGACACATACCATTAGAATCAGCGTGTTCTAAACTATTGACACATACCATTAGAATCAGCGTGTTCTAAACTATCGATTTATGAAATAAAAAAAAGAGCGATTGGAGACCCTTAACGGGAATGGCCGCGGCCCAACGTCCGCGGTCACTCAGACAACACACTTTGATCACGTTCTTTTGGTATATTTTACCCACCATCCTCGGTCGGCAGACTTCAGAAAAATTTTTACTCCGGCAAAGAGTTGAACCCCGGACCTTGCGGTCGTCGACCGGTCCGCTAGCCCACTACGCTATGGAGTTATGGTGGAGGGGAGCAGCGCGCTATTGATACTTTAGCCACTGTTGTCCCGCAGAGAGCAGCATACCGTTGGCTCCGAGAGATGGCGCTAGTGGTCAACGGCGTTTTCTGGCTCGCGCTGCTGCTATACATACAGCAAGTTACTTTAGTCTCCGGGCGAATCCCCACCGCATGCACCCAGTGGTGTTGATCTGAGGTCATCAGTTGGGCATATTTGACCCTTCCGACACATAAGTTTCTTACTGAGTGGTCAGGAAGCGAGGTGTTAGGAGAGTGATGAATTATCTAGTTAAAAAGAGTATGCCATTCAGAAGTCAACAGGAATCTGTCTGTAAAACAAGTACTCCTGTCTTGAGAACATTCACACACTTGGAACTTAGAAATTTTGGTTTCTGATAAGACAAAAAATACTTGTTTTAAGAAGCTATTGCGCTATTGATACTTTAGCCACTGTTGTCCCGCAGAGAGCAGCACCGTTGGCTCGCGCAGGGTGCTATGTCCGCGCGCTGAGCCTGGCCAGCCGCCTCGTCCCATTCGCCATTCGCCGCTGTCTCTTGGACAGCGCCGGAATTGCGCGCGGTGTGCTCCGTCTGCGCTCAGGGTCTGGTCAGCCCCTTGGTTCCGGTGCGTTACGGAAGGGAGAGTGTCAATAATCACCAGTGATGCGTTGGCCGAGAAGTATGTTGCTTGGCGCACATCGTGCATTGGGTTATCCTTCATCCGTATAATAAATGCAATATCAATCTGAGCTGCTGTCAGACTCACACAAAACTAGTTTCTTATGGTAAGACCAATTGTATTGTGATAAGTCAAAAATATACTTGATATACGGACAACCCGTTTATTGGTTATAGTAAGTATTAAATATGCTTTAGTCGAATATTCTTAAAACAAGTATTTTTTGTCTTATCAGAAACCAAAATTTCTAAGTTCCAAGTGTGTGAATGTTCTCAAGACAGGAGTACTTGTTTTACAGACAGATTCCTGTTGACTTCTGAATGGCATACTCTTTTTAACTAGATAATTCATCACTCTCCTGACACTTCGCTTCCTAACCACTCAGTAAGAAACTTGTCGGAAGTGTCAAATATGCCCAACTGATGCCCTCAGATCAAACCACTGGGTACATGCGGTGGGATTCGCCCGGAGACTAAAGTAACTTGCTGTATGTATAGCAGCAGCGCGAGCCAGAAAACGCCGTTGACCACTAGCGCCATCTCTCGGAGCCAACGGTATGCTGCTCTCTGCGGGACAACAGTGGCTAAAGTATCAATAGCGCGCTGCTCCCCTCCACCATAACTCCATAGCGTAGTGGGCTAGCGGACCGGTCGACGACCGCAAGGTCCGGGGTTCAACTCTTTGCCGGAGTAAAAATTTTTCTGAAGTCTGCCGACCGAGGATGGTGGGTAAAATATACCAAAAGAACGTGTTCAAAGTGTGTTGTCTGAGTGACCGCGGACGTTGGGCCGCGGCCATTCCCCGGAGTTGAATTCACTGCTGAGGAACAGTGGTTCGACGCCCGAGCAGGGGAATGGTGCTTGCCAAGACTCGGCAGAAGTTAAATGTAGAGGCCTAGGGTTCGGCCTTCTACATTTTTCAAGCGTAAGGCCTCGGAATCTGGAGTATTCGGGCAACACCTACTTGGATACATGGCGTAGAAGAGTAGAGTACAATCGGCTTCGGCCGTGTACGATCTGGGCATCCTACCTCCCTCTCAATCCGCGAGGGAGTGGCCTCACGGCCACAGACCAACTGGCTGGTCGAAGGGGGCTGACTCCTGAAATCTGGTCAGCGGAAGGGGCGATGTTGGCCGTTGCGGAAGCCTGCCTACCAAGGTGGCTGCGTCGTGCCTGTGTCTTAGCGGCGGTCAACTCCTGGTACACCGGTTCCCATCCGAACACCGAAGTTAAGCAGGAACGGTTCCGGACGGAAGTCTGGGACGAGGTAGGACCCACCCATTTTTGCCGTTTTTTGTTGTTGTTGTATTTTTTATTTGCAGGGTCTGAATCTTGAGGATTCAATATACTTTTGAATTAAAAAAAAAAAAAATTATTGAAATGAAACGCTTTCTACCAATTAATAGAGAAAAGAGGAAAACCGCGAAAAAACAAATTCGACCAATAGTGCATGAGTGTAACGAGCTCACCACTCTAAAAAACAAAATCAAAACTTTTCATCATTTGAATTCACCTTGACAGTTGTGGACATTTCGTGAACTTCCCTTCCCCTCTAAGTGTCCACGTGGTATCTGAACAGCCCCAAAGAACGAGCCTGTCCTAGAACGGTCAAGCGTTCTCCATGCCTGTCTTGTTTCGTCACTCACTGATTCACTGAATATCGCAGTAGTTACATGAAACAGTACACGATATACTACATATTCGCGCAAATCACGCACAAATGATAGAATTTCATGCATTTTACTCTTTTAATCAGGTGTTGAGTGGAAAAAATATTTTTGTTTGCTGCGCAGAAAAAACGGGGATTTGGGGGGGGGGGGGAGAAGGGAGGTTCGAGGTTAAAAAGGGAGGGAGGTACGACAGCTTGCACCACCGTCTTCAGATCGTCTTGGCGCCCCTGCCTCCGCCCCCAGCCTCTGCCCCCTGCCGCCCCTCAGCCTCGTGGGGGAAACATTTTTTAAAAAAAACATGCCTTTTTGGCATTAGGCAGAGAATTTGAATTTACTAACGGGTCATTGGGGGCACACCAGCTCAGGTTTATTTGTAAAATGACTTCTAATAGACGATGAATAGACAGTATGACCGGACAAAAATAACTGGACAAAGTTGCGGAGTTGATGACCGGACTAAAAGGCATTTTCAAATGATTCTTTGACCTAGACTCCAAACATTGGACACTGGACAGTGTGACTGGACAGAGTTACGGAGATAATGACCGGACTAAAAGGCGATGACCGGACAGTATGACCGGACACTTGAGCGGACAAACTTATGAGAATGATGACTTGACCGATGACTGTGTCTGGTCATAACCGTGGTGACGAACGGACAAAGAAATCTTTCGTCGCTGACAGCGCTCCGCCTCGCGGCTCGCTAACGCTCGCTCGCTCCGCAAATTACTATCGGAGAGGGCAGGGCGGGGGACGCATCCCTCGTCATCAGCGCGCAGGCTACGCCAAACACATCGCGAACCCAGCAGCAGTCAGCTGGCAGCACGGCAACACGCTACGCCGGGGGCGGCCGGGGGCGGCCGGGGGCGGCGCGTCGGCCGCAGTTCGGGCGCCAGCCCCAACGTCAGCCCCGGCTTCAGCCCCGGCCTCAGCGGTGCAGCTGGCCGTTCCCAGCAGGCTGGTGGAGGCGCCAGGCCCATGCCGAGTGACGCCGCCGCTGCCGCTGCCGCCGCATCGCGAAGGGTGGCGTGGCACCGCCAAGTTCAGCGGCGTGAGGGGAGGGAGAGAGACAAAGAGAGCGGCACGCGGCCTTTAACTTGCCGATATAGACTGATGCAATTTCCTCGTCCTCATCCCTGGTTTCCCGCGTGGCGTGGGGGCGGCGGCGGTCTCGTCACTCCACCTTGGCCATTTGTTGTTCACCGGCGCGCCCTTGCCGACGGCGAGGCTTCCGTGTCTTCGAGAGTAAAAAATTTAAACGCGAAAAATACGAATACGCGCAGTGATTTGACGTCTCCATCTCACGTCCGCGCATTTTTCGTGTCGCCTGTGCGGCTTCTTCCAGGGGCGGATCTAGGATCGGCTCAAGGGGGAGGGAGGGCAATGTCCCGCTTTTTGCCTACTTACAGGCGGAAATGTTATGCCGGTTGCGGTGCCGGTTGCCTACATTTCCGGCGCCCTCCGGGCGCCAAGGGGGGAGGGGGGGGAGGCAAAGGGCCTGTTGCCCCCCCCCCCTCCTTAATCCGCCCTTGGCTTCGTCGGGATCGCGGTCATTTTCGCAGCTAGGCGCCCGTATATAATCCCAGCAGGGCGCCTGCCTGCGCCTGCCCGCGCCCCTCGCCCCAGCAGCCCTCCAGCCCCTCTCTATATCAGGATCGAAATGCGATGGTACCGATAGGTAACCAGCGAACGCCAGCGGACGCGAGTACTTTTGGCTTTGAAGAAGAGTATCCAGATTATAGCAGACGACTCGGGTCGGGCAGACGGCACAGCGCAGGTTAGGTCATCCCGTTCGCCTCTGGCGGGGACCTTCGGCTGCCTTTGGCGCGGTGTTCGACGCGCCCCGTGCCCGTGGCGGTGGACGGACCCCGGACCCCACCGGTAGCAACACAAGCCAAGTTAGAAAACAGGAAGGGACGGGGGCGGGACGGGCCAGCGAGGCGGGTGGGTGGGGGCGGACAGTTGGGGGCGCACTCGGGCGCAACTTGGTTGGCCCCAGCTGGTGGCCGCCCCGGGCCGCCCCCGGCTGCCAGCAGCCCCCATCTCTGCTTTGAGGGCGAAAAGTTCATCTCAGGCCGCTTCAGTCTTGCCAATTGAAAAAAAGTTCTCCCCCCGCTGCCATCGGCCTTCCTTTCCCTCCCCTCCGTCCCCGCCCCCTCCTTCGCCATCTCGATATCCCACCCTTATCATGGACTGTAACGTTCGGGAGAGGAGTGCGAACGGGAATCTTTCAGGAATGTTTTCGGGCGGGGCCGTTCTTGTAAGGAGCAGCGGCCAGTGGACCCCTCCCCCACTCATTGCTCTGAGCAAAAATATTATTCAGCGAGAAAAGAAAAATTAATTCTGCGGCCGTGGAGGATGCAGCGCCAGCAGCGCCAACGGCGGGGGCTATTGGGGAAAAATCTTCTTTCGCGGCGGAGAATATTCGGTCCCCTGGCCTCCCATAAAGCCTTTCGATAACTGGGAGGAAAATACGCGTCGGCGACGAGAAGAAGCTCACGAGCAAATAGAATGTTGACGATGGTAACCACCGCCAGCTCGCACCCGGGCTCTCCCCTCCCCGGCCGCCGCCTCATCATCGAGTGCAAACCGGCGGCCGTTAACCAGGATTCCATCCGATTTTCTGCTGCGCTGGCATGGCGCCGCCGAAAATGAAAGGGCGCATTCACATTTTCAATGGGCCGCCGTGACGGCGGTCTTCTTCTCCTGCGCCGGGGGGAGGAATCATATTTCACGCGAGCAGCGCCGAGGTCCGGCCGGGGGCGCCCCTGCTGCTGCCGCTGCTGCCCGGCCACCGGAGCCAATAAGTTGTAATAAGTTTGGCAGCTTCTGCACGGCGACCCCGGCGTCCCCCGCGGGGACATCGGGTTGCCCGTCGTCGCGTCGGCCTCGGGCCTCGGGTGGCCCCGGGTGGCCTCGGGCACTACATACCGGGCCCGGGGCCCACACCGGCGAGCAGGGCGCGGGGCGCCTTGTTCGGCAGGGCGTGAGGTCTCTTTGTTACATTTAGGCGGTCGAACTCGTTTCAAGCGTGGCGCTTGTGTGCAACAGGAGGGCGGTATACGAGAGCAGGGGAGGGAGCGGCCGACGGCGGCGTACATCCTCTGCGACTACCGCCGAGCCGCCGTGCCGTGCCGTGCCGTGCCGTGCCGTGCCGTGCCGGCCTTATGTCCCAATTTATCATAAGCTAAAAGCCAAGAACACGCAGTAGCGGCGCGGCGGCTCGGCGGCGGCCGCAGGTACTACCGGGAGAAGGGAGTGGCGGAGGGCGGAGGAGCCCAGGCGGCAGCGCCTCTCAGTGGCGCCCGCCACGAGCCGCGGTGCCCTGCCCGCGCTGTCCCTCCGAGCCGCCGTGCCGTGCCGTGGGGGTTGGGGGTGGTTGCTCGCTACGCCAGACAGTAAATTTCGCCACCCCAGCGGCGGCAGCGGCGGCGGTGGCGGCAGTGTCACCCTCTGCCGCTTCCTGGACTCGTCCTGGACTCGTCCCCGGCGGTGGCGCTTTATTATATATAAAAGGCTGGCGGCTGCACCGGCACCGCTGGGCTCCGCTGGGCTCCGCTGGGCTCCGCTGGGTCTGAGGTGGCTTGGGGCTGCCGACCGGGACGGGACCGTGGTGGGACCAGGGCGGCACCAGACGGCCATGAACCGCGGAGCGCGAAGGCCATGTCTGCGGCTGCGGGGACCCCTGCCCCGGAACCCAACCCCCGGCCCGGCCGGCCTGGGAACGCTCGGAACCACCGCCAGCGCAAGAGGTGGGAAAAGGAGGGGGTGATGGTGGTGCTGGGTGAAAAATTTCGGTGTGCGAAGACCCTCCGATGTCCAGGGGCTGAGTGGTGAACGCGGGTCGCAGGAGCGGCGAAGTCCGAAGAGCCTGTCTGTCGGCCAGGTAGGCAATCCAAATGGCGCGGGTGTCTTGCGGGCCTCCGCGTGGACGTTTTTCATCCAGAAAGTGACACACACACAGGGCAGGCAGGATCTTGGCAGGATGAGTCGACGGGACGCAAGGGACGCCACGACTGTGGCGAAGGGCGTAGACGAGAGGAGAAGAGGGAGGAGGGAAGGGAAAGGGGGGGGGGGCATCGACGGTCAAAACGGGCACGCCGTGGGGGCCGAAGAGGATGGGGGTCTAGGGATGACTCACTCTCGTGCAGAGAGGAGTTTTGGGGGCGAGTTTTATGATGACTGCGGGCGCTGTCGAAGGGGGAAAAACGCGCCGCTGGCAGAGGGCGGAGGGAAAGAAGAGAGCAGGGAAGGGCTGGGCAGGGCAAGGCGGTGGCCACTCCCCGCCGCGATCGTTTTCGGGGATTTTATAAAATTCGGATATTCAGGGCCCGAGTTCCGCAGGGCAGAGCACAGGTCTCTGCTGCACTGACGCAGTGACTCCACGCTGCTCATGTAATTTGCGTTGCCAACCCGGCCCGGTCTGCCAGGCGTTTGGGCCAGCGTTGGCCCGGCTGGCGGCTGGCAGCCCAACCGCCGGACTGGAATGTCAAGACTCACGCAACGACAGACGTGTGTATCATTTCGACGGTTGTATCGAGCGAAAACAGGAGGAGCTATGTGTATATTACTATTATTACATGTATCGGTGGGCGAGATTCGCTGCCCTCCCACCCGCAAAAAAAATAAATATCAACATGCCCTCCTACGCCTCCTTCTCCTGACTGTCTGCCTCTCTCTCTCTCTCTTCACTGCAACAGAAGCAAATGAAACTGAATACATAATGCGCTGCGGAGACGACTCGCAGCGTCGGCGTCCGCGATGCTCGCTTTGATTGCACCCAGTTGTTGAATGGGGTGCATGGCGCGAGGAGGGCCGAACCGAGGGGCACATCAGTCCTGGAAATTTTGTAAATAGGGAATGGTTCTCTCTCTCTCTCTCTCTCTCTCTCTCTCTCTCTCTCTCTCTCTCTCTCTCTCTCTCTCTCTCTCTCTCTCTCTCTCTCTCTAAGTGTGAATTTAAATTCGGCGGTCCGTTCGGAATAATTCTTTGGCGCGAGGGACGAGGGCGCCAGCGCCAGAACCGCGCCCTCCATACGCCCGGCCTCCGCCCCGCTGGCCCCTCTGGCCCGGCCGGGCCCACCGGTGCCTGTCGCCGCGTTGTAGGTCACTTCGCGCCGCTGTCGCCGCTGCGCGCGCCGCCCGATCCGTGAATGTGAATGTACGAGTACGTATCCAGCCGCGTCCTCCTGCAGCATATTCACATTGCAATCCGCCGGCCTTGTCGTGTCGATTACACGTCAGAAACGTGCTCGGAATGCGCCCATTCGACATGCTTTCGCGTGGATAGAATATGCCGTGCGATTACAGCGCAGCTCTGGCCTCCCCCGCACACCACATTTTTATGCACGTTCGCTCCAAGGTACAGGAGACGGTGCCGTGGGCTCGCGGCCCTGCTGGCAGCCCCAGCCGCCCTGCCGGCCCGCCGGACCCCGTGATCCTCGACGGGTATTCGAACTGTTCAGACCTGAGGTTCTCCTTGAAGACTACCTAACTGTAAAATTAGGGAGCAAGGGTGCGCAGTGCGTAGAGATAGACAGTGGCCAGGTCGAAAGGTCGCCCACTCATTGATACCGGAGGGTATCGCGCCGAACGTGTGTATTTCGTTGTGTATAGGGATTTAAAAATACCAGTAAGATTCAACCTTACGGTAAGTTACGGAAAGATAGGTAAGTTACGGGTATTTTTGGTAAAAATGAGAAAGATTTATTTACAGCGGGTATTTGTTAAAAATAGTACGCTTTAGTATGTTTTTCCACATAACAGTAGCCAAATCATCCCATCGGTTCTGCTCTCTGCGGGATCACAGTAAGCGCCAAATACGCCCAACTCGTGCCGACAGTTCAAAACCACTGGGTACATACGGAGGGGACTCGCCCGGAGACTACAGTACCTTGCTGTATGTATAGCAGCAGCGCGAGCCAGAAAACGCCGTTGACCACTAGCGCCATCTCTCGGAGCCAAAGGTGCTGCTCTCTGCGGGACAACAGTGGCTACAGTACCGGCAGCGTGCTGGTAGCCTCCATCGCATTACCGTAGCGTAGTGGACTAGCGGACCGGTCGGTGACCGCAAGGTCTAGGGTTCAACTCTTTGCCGGAGTAAAAATTTTTCTGAAGTCTGCCGACCGAGTATGGTGGGTAAAATATACCAAAAGAACGTGTTCAAAGTGTGTTGTCTGAGTGACCGCGGACGTTGGGCCGCGGACATTCCCCGGAGTTGAATTCACTGCTGAGGAACAGTGGTTCGACGCCCGAGCAGGGGAATGGTGCTTGCCAAGACTCGGCAGAAGTTAAATGTAGAGGCCTAGGGTTCGGCCTTCTACATTTTTCAAGCGTAAGGCCTCGGAATCTGGAGTATTCGGGCAACACCTACTTGGATACATGGCGTAGAAGAGTAGAGTACAATCGGCTTCGGCCGTGTACGATCTGGGCATCCTACCTCCCTCTCAATCCGCGAGGGAGTGGCCTCACGGCCACAGACCAACTGGCTGGTCGAAGGGGGCTGACTCCTGAAATCTAGTCAGCGGAAGGGGCGATGTTGGCCGTTGCGGAAGCCTGCCTACCAAGGCGGCTGCGTCGTGCCTGTGTCTTAGCGGCGGTCAACTCCTGGTACACCGGTTCCCATCCGAACACCGAAGTTAAGCAGGAACGGTTCCGGACGGAAGTCTGGGACGAGGTAGGACCCACCCATTTTTTCCGTTTTTTTTTTTTTTACACCAAATGCAGCTAATTTTCAGAGTTTGAAAATCTGAATATTACCGAAAAGTACCACATTTTTCAAGGTCGGGTAATATTACCGTAAGTTACGGTAACTTAGCGAATCTTACCGGTAATATTACGGGCCTTTAAATCCCTGGTTGTGTACTGGGAGCAGATCCCGATCAGCGAACTATAACATAGTACTGCGCCGCTGCAGAGAAAAATTCCAGCGAACGTCAGCCAGAAAAGGTACCAACGATCTTCCCCCATACAGCGGGGTTCTGGCTGGGGGGCTGCGCAGACATGTAAGTACCAGCGGCAGCCGCGGACACCCTTCAGACTCCCAGCAGTGCGCGGCAGCGCGTGGCAGTGCAGGACGTTACTGGGGGCCGCTGGCCGCTGGTTCGAATCCCGCTCGGGCGAAACGTCGCGTGGGAATTACGGCGTTACGTCACGGCTGGCGTCGTAACCCCCGGTACCCTCAGGTACGCCTGGGTACGCACTGGCAACCACTGACACCCACTGACACCCACTGGCACCCACTGGTACCCACTGGCACCCACTGGCACCCACTGGTACCCACTGGCACCCACTGGTACCCACTGGCACCCACTGGTACCCACTGGTACCCACTTGCACCCACTGGCACCCACTGGCACCCACTGGTACCCACAGGTACCCACTGGCACCCACTGGTACCCACTGGCACCCACTGGTACCCACTGGCACCCACTGGTTGGTACCCTTCCTATCCACCGCATTCCGCGCGCTTTCGCTCATTCCCGATTCGATTATATCGTGTGGCCGCGCGGCGGATTGGTGGCGCTGACCGCTCGGCACTAAGAGAGAATTGCCCGCCGATGGCCGCGTGGCGTGGCGTGGCGTGATCGGACAGCACTTTTTGTCGCTGTAAAGATGGCAGCCGTGAGTGGCCGCCCTTTTATGGCTCATGGGACACATAAGCACCACATATAACCACACCGCATAAGCAGCGTTGTCTCTGCACTACGAGCCGCGGCAGCACCCTGACGGCGAAGGTGCAATACCACGCCGTCAGCACCAGGTCGTCAGCACCACGCCGTCAGTGCCTCACCGTCAGCACTACGCCGTAGGGTAGGCAGCCCGTCCGGCATAGGCGTCGCTATCGGGCATCCGGAGGCTTTTGCGACCCCAGGCCCGGGCTCCCAGTCAGAAAGGTGATCCCCTCACAGTCAAATGCTTCTCGGGCCGCGAGTATGGGTTGGGTGGCTGGAAATTTTTTCATAATTCCTGTACCTGCACTGCCGCACCCCACGTCATGGGCACTGAGGTTTGCGGTTCCGGGTCGTCGTAAGGGGCCCTGCCGGGGCCGGGGCCTGCTGATGGCTGGCGGGGTCCTCGTCCAATTTCCCTGCAGAGCACTAAATAGACGCACTTCATAAGGGAGATGAGAGAGGGGGCGCTGCCCGACGCTGCCACAAACCAACCTCTAAAAGGGCCGCAAGCTCTAAATAGCCCAGTCATGTTTAAAGTACAGCCGCGTAGATGACGACGCAGGCCGCAGGACAGACAGGGCGCCACCAGACGCCACCCCCGCGCCGCCCCCGGAGAGAGGCGGCGACAGGGGTGGCGGCAGGGGGTTGCCCTTCGCGCACTGGAGGAGGGTCGCCAACGAAAAAAATAAACTAAGAAGACAGGCGTATAGCGACGCACGGCGTCGTTTGCATTTTAAACTCCTTAAAAGTGTTGCTTGTCGTTTACAGGGCGAGCTCGGTAATGGCGACGCCATGTTATACCCGACCGAGACGGCGGCGCGGCAGCGGCAGGGGCAGCGGCAGGGGCAGCGGCAGCAGGAGCGGCAGCAGGAGCGGCAGCAGGAGCGGCAGCAGGAGCGGCAGCAGGAGCGGCAGCAGGAGCAGCAGCCCCACGGCTCGCGGCCACCGACCGCCACCCCGTCGTCGCATCCACCCACCCCCAGTTTCGCTCCCGCCACACCATTTTTGAGCCTTTTTTTGAGGTCACTTCGCTTCTTTTCATACCTTTCTGTTTTTTCGGTTCGGTGGCGAACGGCGTCTGTCGATTTGATGGCGGCAGCCTGCCTCCGCTCCCAGGGGACATGGAGCGCATAGAGCGCTGCGTGGAGTGGGTGGTCTGGTCTGGTCCGTCTTTACGCCACACTCTCCGCAACCATATTCCTCCTTCACCTCCGTTATCCGTGAAATTAGTTGGAGAAAGTAGTGGGGCTGCTGCCCCATGGCTGCCCATGGCTGCCCCCACCCTTTGACGTAACCGCCATTCGCCTACACCATCACGACTGTCACGACGATCGGTGGGCTGCGAGGACTTGTGACGCTCGGCGCCCCAAGATGGGCTTGGGCGAGAAATTACAATTTTTAGGGCAAGAAAACGGCCCCTTTGTGGAGCAAGGGGAACGTGCACATTTGAGGCCACTTCCTGCGGGGAACAGAGAGGGAACGCCAGGATTCGGAAGCGAGACAAGAAACGAGGGAAAACAAACGTGAATAAAATGAGAAATAACACACTGCTTTGCATGACATCCTAATCACGTCATGCGCGGATGATTGCGGCGGAGCCGGCGATGCGGTGCGCCGCGGTGCCTCCGGACGGAGCACCGAAACATCCAGACCAGTCGGGGAGCGTCCACAAAGCACGGAACATGTTCCGAACTCGAGCCCGGAAGGACGGTGCTCGGAGCAAACTGTAGAGTCCTCTCAACTCCAGGCCTGGTGGGTTCGATTCCCGACCGTTCCCAATCCTCCGAGAATCTTCAAATCGCAATCAAAGTAGTTTCAGTGACCCGCCTCGTGGCTTGTCCTGCTTTTGTGGCCGCTACCCCCGAGCTCTGCGTCAATCTTCAACAAACTTCGAAAAACCCAACGCAAGGGATTTTTGAATTTTGAAGAGCTCTACGTATATATTTCGACGTAAATTCTCATCCGAAATGTATCAGGATTTATGTCGAGACTCTTCCTTTCCATTTTCCTCCTTCGTTCGTTGTCTCTCTCCGCTCCTTCCTCCGGGGCCCCTGTGTCCCTCCGTCCGAGCATCGCCGCACCGTGCCGCGCCTTGCCGCGCCGTGCCGTGCCGTGTCGTGCCCTCCGGGCGCGTGGCGCTAATGATAGGTGGCGGCCTTTGGTGGTCGCTCCTCCGGCGGTGCGGCGGGGCGGGGGGAGAGGGGAGAGGCGAGGGGGAGGGGGGCGTGCCGGCCTGCACTGCCGTGCACCACCGCCGCGGCCCAGGGGACCTCCTCTCCTTTTGGACGTGAGCTCCCAGTCCGACATGTTGTCCAACAGCGTCCGGTAACTGGGCGGCGGCGGCCGACAGGATGCAAGGTTCTCGTTGGACTGGCTGCGGGCGGCGGGCTCATCTGTTCCTGCGGCGACCCGCCGGCGGGGCGGGGCGTGGCGGCGGTCGGCCGGGTGCAGGCTGCGCCGAAAAGGAATTATAATGCAAGGTACGACGTACGACTCGACTCATTTGCCATTGATTGCACACTTTTGGAAGTATTTTGGCCACCGGTCAGCCGTGCGCCGTGCGGCGGGCCGAGAATGAGACGATGGTGGCGGTGAGAGGGGCCCCCGGAGCTCCCTGAGAACGGGGAAGATCTCCCAATGCGACGATGAAGCGTAAACCACGTCCAGGCATGATGATTGGTATTTCAGGTGAAACAACGGACGGGTTTGTCCTGGACTACTACCCCAACACAGTAAAATACATACACAGTCACGTGACCTGGCATTGCGGCTGTGGGATGCTGCCAGCCAGCCAACCTGACAAACGTGAGTCGGGCGTGCGTCCCCCTGCGCGTGTGTTCTAGCGCACCTGCGTGGGGACACATTAGAATCACGACTCCGGCTGTACGTGTCCTCCAAGACAAGCCACTTCTGTTTGTCTTTTGTTTTGCCTGCATCCCCTTTGACACGCCCTCCGCCCTCGCCGGTCCGGCCACCGGTCCCTCAGGCCATCATGCACCGAAGGGCTATCAGCGGTGCATCTGGCTGCCAGTGACAGTGTAAGTGAATGTGTGCGGTGCCGCCAGTGCCGCCGCGGGGCGGCCCGTGTAGTACCTCTGGTACCGGACTCTGGTACCCTGGGTACCGTACGCTGCCCGGCTGCTGTGTACGCACCACACAACCGAACGGGGCTCAACCGTAAAAATAACTTGTTTGTCCTTTGCTGAATTTTACACATAATACAACGTCAGAACACCCGCTGTGATGACAAAGCAGAATAAAAAATAGAGGAATGTCATAGAAGAAGATGATAACTCGTTGTTTACCCGTGTTGTTGTTGTACCCGTACGTGTTGACATTTATTTTTCGGATCTGCAGGGAGCGTTGTCTTGAACATTCAGTGTGCAAGTTAATAAACCGGATCTGCTTCCATGACGTTTCACGTCATATTTTTTATTTAATAAATAAAAATAAATAAATCAATCTTGTAAAAACTCGACAGCCGGATAGGGTGTTAGCTGCTCCAAGCTTCTTACACTACTGCCTCATCCACTGGTTAATGAAAGAGTCCAAAATATAACCGACGAGGATGGGATTCGAACCCACGCGGGCAGAGCCCATTGGATTAGCAGTCCAACGCCTTAACCACTCGGCCACCTCGTCCGCTGGAAGTGGCGGAGCCCATGCGCAGGTAGACTCTGCACACCCCATCCCGTCCCATCCAATCCGTCGGCGGCTGTCGGTGGCTGTCGCCGAGCGGGGAGCGCCGAGCCGCAGGGGAGGAAGAGCGCAGGAGAGGAAGACGCGCACGCGGAGAAACGGGAGACCCACAATATATTGTGGACTCGGGACGACGTCTTTCGCATGAGACCTTCCACGCGAAAGCGAACCGTGTCAACTGTGTCGCGAATTATTCAGCCGCTCCGAGTCGTCCACGACGTGACAGGAGCGATAGAGCCGCCTGTTCCATGTCCGATCGCGATCCCTGCGATGCTGGTGCTCCCGGGAGTCCACTACGTCGACTAGCCGCGCCGGCGGCCGAACACAGGCCCTCCCCGCGGCCCGCGGTGCTCGTGCAACTTTCGTTTTCGCGTATGCCAATGTTATGGGCCGCCTCACTCATGAGCGCCGTGTCCGGGTGCGCAGACATGTTGTTGTTGCTGCCGGAGGAGAAGGAGGACGTGATGCCCCCGAGGGAGGGCGCATCGGACACTGCCGTGGATAACATCAGCAGGTTCGCCAAAAACAACATTACTATTACTGTATTATTATTCAGCGTGAAAATTGAATGAGAAGACATACATCCAAGAAACTATCCGCTACAGCGACTAACATCCACATTCGTAAAGGGTATTCCAACCAATGGTTTGGCCGAAAGTAAGAAGAACAAAACGACTTCTAAAAGACGGTGGTGGGGGATGAGGCACGCGCATGCGCGCCCTCTGCCTCGTTTTGATCTTCTTAAATCCTTACTTGGAGCACCCCATTGCTGAATTAGGCCCGAATCAAAATAGCCAGGACAGGAGCCGCCTGTGGGAATCGAACCCACCAGGCCTGAAGACGATTGACGCTTCATATGAGTGGAATGTGGAACATCGTCTCTCAAACAACACTGCAGCGCAGGCCACACAGGCCCTGCGTCCATGCGTCCGCCGCCCGACGGACTGGAGATACCCCGCGCTGCAGCGCCGGAGTATATACCCGACGGAAAAGGGGAGGGGGGGGGGGCACGCTTGAGCCGCGTACAAAGTATAGATGACGTATTGGAAGCGTGGACGACTCGTATTGTACTTCGTACACAACCCGATAGAATAACTTACTAGGCTGCCCAAAGGCCAATCGCGGGCGAATTTGTGTCACGTGTTTCGTTGTGGTAGTTTTAGTCCTACAGGGGGTCCCAAATTCGCGTCGCTCGCTTGATTGTAGTTAATCAATAAATATTCAAGAACATTCAAGATATACAAGAACAATATTTCAGTTATCACTTTCAATCATCGCGTATAAGGAACGTCACAGCTGATATGCACCCATAAGGCGGTCAGCAGGGGGCACACAGTCCACCTGGTGTGCCCCCGCAACGAGGCGGTCGGCAGGGGGGCACAAGATCCCTTTGACCTAGAATTCAAACATTGGACACTGGACAGTGTGACCGGACAAAGTTACGGAGATAGTGACCGGACTAAAAGGCGATGACCGGACAGTAAGAGTTAGCGGACAAACTTATGAGAATGTTGACTTGACTAGGGATTTAAAAATACCAGTAAGACGGTAAGTAACGGAAAGAAGGGTTACGGGTATTTTTGGTAAAAATGAGAAAGATTTATTTACAGCAGGTATTTGTTAAAAATAGTACGCTTTAGTATGTTTTTCCACATAACAGTAGCCAAATCATCCCATCGGTTCTGCTCTCTGCGGATCACAAAGCGCCAAATACGCCCGACTCGTGCCGACAGTTCAAAACCACTGGGTACATACGGAGGGGACTCGCCCGGAGACTACAGTCTGTATGTATAGCAGCAGCGCGAGCCAGAAAACGCCGTTGACCACTAGCGCCATCTCTCGGAGCCAAAGGTGCTGCTCTCTGCGGGACAACAGTGGCTACAGTACCGGCAGCGTGCTGGTAGCCTCCATCGCATTACCGTAGCGTAGTGGACTAGCGGACCGGTCGGTGACCGCAAGGTCTAGGGTTCAACTCTTTGCCGGAGTAAAAATTTTTCTGAAGTCTGCCGACCGAGTATGGTGGGTAAAATATACCAAAAGAACGTGTTCAAAGTGTGTTGTCTGAGTGACCGCGGACGTTGGGCCGCGGCCATTCCCCGGAGTTGAATTCACTGCTGAGGAACAGTGGTTCGACGCCCGAGCAGGGGAATGGTGCTTGCCAAGACTCGGCAGAAGTTAAATGTAGAGGCCTAGGGTTCGGCCTTCTACATTTTTCAAGCGTAAGGCCTCGGAATCTGGAGTATTCGGGCAACACCTACTTGGATACATGGCGTAGAAGAGTAGAGTACAATCGGCTTCGGCCGTGTACGATCTGGGCATCCTACCTCCCTCTCAATCCGCGAGGGAGTGGCCTCACGGCCACAGACCAACTGGCTGGTCGAAGGGGGCTGACTCCTGAAATCTAGTCAGCGGAAGGGGCGATGTTGGCCGTTGCGGAAGCCTGCCTACCAAGGTGGCTGCGTCGTGCCTGTGTCTTAGCGGCGGTCAACTCCTGGTACACCGGTTCCCATCCGAACACCGAAGTTAAGCAGGAACGGTTCCGGACGGAAGTCTGGGACGAGGTAGGACCCACCCATTTTTTCCGTTTTTTTTTTTTACACCAAATGCAGCTAATTTTCAGAGTTTGAAAATCTGAATATTACCGAAAAATACCACATTTTTCAAGGTCGGGTAATATTACCGTAAGTTACGGTAACTTAGCGAATCTTACCGGTAATATTACGGGCCTTTTAATCCCTGGACTTGACTGATGACTGTGTCTGGTCATAACCGTGGTGACGAACGGACAAAGAAATCTTTCGTCGCTGATAGCGCTCCGCCTCGGGGCTCGCTAACGCTCGCTCGCTCGCTCCGCGAAATATGCTATGAAATTTCATGGAAGCAGATGATGAACCGTTGTTATATATTTCCTTGTTTATTGAATCCGAAAGGAAACGCTCCCGTCAGATCCGAATAATAAATCAATCTTTTAAAATAGAAAAATTGCGTATTTCCTAGGCGGTGGGGCGACAAAAATATCCGGAATGAGAAGTATTATGAGATTTATTATAATAGGTACGTGAGAGGTATACCTCCTGTATACCTGTATACAGGGTTGTGTACGAGCCGCCGCCCCCTCCCCCTGCTTTCCCGCCAACATTCACGCACCGCATTACGGGCCGGATTACACTTCGATTACGCGTATTTTCTGCCATTAGGTTGTGCGTTTGTGTTCGTGTGTGTGTGTTGTCTGTGTGAGTGAGGGAGGGAGACGTTGCGGCTAAAAGGAACAGAAGAGCACGGAGAGAGGGAGACGGAGAGAGGTCCTCATTGTTTCACGCCTCGGTGGTTGCTATAGCAGCACAAGGGGGCCTAGCTGCCGGTCTGACCTGCCGCAAAGCGCCCTCTTCCCCCGCCTCCTCTTCTCTCCCGTGTTTCGCCCAGCCTGGAGGAGTAATGCACTCCTTGGCGCTTGGCTGCGTAGGAAGAAAAGCGAGAGAGAGAGAGAGAGAGAGAGAGAGAGAGAGAGAGAGAGAGAGAGAGAGAGAGAGAGAGAGAGAGAGAGAGAGATAGAGCGGATAGAGCGGAGAGAGAGAGAGAGAGACAAAGGGGGGGGGGGTGAGAGGACAGGAGGGAATGACCCGGGAATCAGGTAAGTGAGACTCCTGAGCTTGCGGATGTCATTTCGGGAACAGAGTACGACTCCATTCCGACGCACCAAGGGGCATCTGCAGCAGCAGCGGCAGCAGCGGCAGCAGCGGCAGCAGCGGCAGCAGCGGCAGCAGCGGCAGCAGCGGCAGCAGCAGCGGCAGCAGCAGCAGCAGGCAGCAGCGGCAGCAGCGGCAGCAGCGGCAGCAGCGGCAGCAGCGGCAGCAGCGGCAGCAGCAGCGGCAGCAGCGGCAGCAGCGGCAGCAGCGGCAGCAGCAGCAGCAGCGGCAGCAGCGGCAGCAGCGGCAGCAGCGGCAGCAGCGGCAGCAGCGGCAGCAGCGGCAGCAGCGGCAGCAGCGGCAGCAGCGGCAGCAGCGGCAGCAGCGGCAGCAGCGGCAGCAGCGGCAGCAGCGGCAGCAGCGGCAGCAGCGGCAGCAGCGCAGCAGCGGCAGCAGCAGCGGCAGCAGCGGCAGCAGCGGCAGCAGCGGCAGCAGCGGCAGCAGCGGCAGCAGCGGCAGCAGCAGCGGCAGCAGCGGCAAGGGGCATCTGCAGCAGCAGCAGCGGCAGCAGCAGCAGCAGCGGCAGCAGCGGCAGCAGCGGCAGCAGCGGCAGCAGCGGCAGCAGCAGCAGCAGCGGCAGCAGCAGCAGCAGCAGCAGCGGCAGCAGCGGCAGCAGCGGCAGCAGCGGCAGCAGCGGCAGCAGCGGCAGCAGCGGCAGCAGTGGCGGTAGCAGCGGAGCAGGGAATGGGAGCTTGGCTAGACAAAGCCCCGGCCGAGGCCCCGGCCGGAACAGTTGTACAGCAGCAGAAGGCAGACGCGGAGGCATGGCGTCGGCCGGCCAAAACTGGCTCGCGACCTTTTTCGTACGAGAGCAAAGGGCAGTCGTCCATTCTTCCTCCAACAAACGCGGCCGGGCTGCGACTTTGCTCTTTATTTTTCTTTTACGACTCTGCGTTTTTGTTTCGCGATATTTGACGGTGCCGCGGATAGGAGGCCGGCGCGCGATTGCTGTTACGTCAAAGTCCCCCTGAATATCGCAACGAGAAGCGGAAGCGGACGGGGAACGGCCGGCGGCTTGCGGGCGGCAAAACGTGGAGGCCGATAGCCGAGCCTGCGGCGAAGAAAGCGCGGCCCAAACCGTGGGCCTGGTCACGTGAGTGGAGTGCGGCAGTGCGGGCGTGTGACAGCCGGGACAACGGCGCCCGTGTCATTAGGCACACTCTACGTAGTCGGTGCTTTACTTGGGTCATTTGCCCGTCGCGAAGGAGGCGGTGAACACAGCAGCCGACCAACCAGGGCACAGCAGCAACACGTCTGCCTTTATAACGACGTGTTGGGGGTGGACGGAGGGTGGTCTAGCGGGCAGAGGTTCTGTGCGCTGCGTGCAGTGCCGCCGCCGCGGCCTAGTGTAATGCGCGCGCGGTGCACACCTTGGCCGGCCGGCGCCTGCCTTATGAAGCCTTGCGCCCGCCGACATGCGACGTGCCGCCTTGTTCGCGCAGGACCGTTATTAGCGCGTTGTGCTAGGAAACATTTCCCTCCAGCCCGGCCTAGCTGGCCAAACAAAGACGGCAGTTCTAACGCGCTCCTCATTGAGCGGCTCGCGGCTCGCACTTCCTATCTTCCTACCAATCAGCCTGCATCCGGCCGGCGGGGCGCCACTGCGGCGCGTTACATAGTTCGTGGACGGGCGCCGCTACCGCCGCTGCAACCACTACCGCTACGCAATAAGCGTCCAGGACACGGCTTCGAATCGTCGCGCGACGCGGATAGTTTATGTCGCCGATCAAATTGAACTTGGTGCAACGGGACTCTGCAGTAAACTAACTCATCTCTCTGGGCTGGTTGCCATGTGGGTCGCCCTGCGTAGCGGCAGTGCCAGTAGTACCACTTACACTGCCCAGTCAGCAGGATCGTCGCGGCGGAGATATTCCGCTCAATGTGCGAGAAGCCGTTGAGAGATTGTGCACACCTGAGGACCTGGTCGTAAGTGACATAGTAAGTTCACAAACCGCAAGCTCATTGAAGATGTAATTTCTGACTAGATTTAGGGAGTCTTCCAGGGGGTTGGGAACCGCCTGTGGGAATCGAACCCACCAGGCCTGGAGTCGAGGACTCCGGCCCGTACCAATGACAGTTTGCTCCCAGACCCGGGCTGGATAAGAATCCAGAAAATGTCACGTGGTTTGTGGACTATTCCATTAGAGGGAGTTCTGTGTCTGCCCACCAGAGGAGCTGCGGAGTCAAAAAGTGGCCGGATGGTATGGTGTCGGAAGACAAGAGGAAGAGCCAGAAGGTGCGAGAGCTCCGTTGTGCAGCTTTGTACCAGGAGTGTTTCCGACGCGCAGACTTGGTGCATTGCTCTCGTAGCCTCACGCCCCACCACGCCTCCGCGGCCGCGCCGGCATGCGCTGGGCTGGGCCCCGCCGGGCCCCGTCGGGCCCAGTCTGAGATCGGTTTAGCACCGCACTCTACGCTCGGAGGCGATCGCTTTCCTCCGCTGCACAAAAGGTCTAGCACGACGCTGACTGCCGCTGCTGCGTTTGCTGGACATGATTGCTCTCATTGGCGATGAGTGGGTACCGGTGGCCGGCGGGTACCCCACAGTAGGCAGAGCACGCAGCTGCGTGCTGGGGGCCATGAAGCTGGGGCCATGAGGCTGGGGCCATGAGGCTGGGGCCATGTGCGATGTACGCTGCCTACTCACCCCTTCATGGCCGGTGCCAAGCAGTAGAATAGGGAACTTTCGATAGCACGGAGTTCCGAGCCAGTTTCAATCCTGGAACAGAAAGAGATCAGTTGAGAGTGAGGTGGGACCGTCCCAAATCAAAGGCTGGGATGACAACGTCGCACGGCAGCGTGCTGCCTCCGGCCGCTCCGGCCGCCATGCTGCCCGGCTGGCCTCATGGCGGCGCGAGGCGCGTCCGCCGTGTTTTATAAGTTCATCAACTCCTGGCCGGGCAGCGCTGGGCTCCAGGCCAGAGCAGGGCGGAGCAGGGCGTCTCTCTCTCTCTCTCTCTGTCTGTCTTCCCCCCCCCCTTCCTGGCCAGGCCCTGCCGCGCCACTCCTTGATCTTCCTCGTCTCACACACACATGCACCCGCGAGGTCGCCCCCAGGAAAAGAAGAATCAGAAGAAAAGAAAATAAGAGAGGAAAGGAACATTGAAGCAGTGTCAGGTGTATTTTTTGGTGAGGAGGAGTTTCGTATTTTGAGCTAAACATAGTCAAAAATAACTGTGTTCGCTTTTCAACTTCTGACGTTGTTATAAATTCTGACATACGATGGCGCTTTACTGCACTGGGTTTCACAAAAAGCATGCGTGCTTCCCTTACAACTCCGTGTACATACTTCTTTTACAGTTTTTATAAAACCACTCCTCACGCGTGGGAGAAGTCAGTGGCGTCGTCGCGCCGCGATGCGTGATATGAATTTTCACACTCGCAGCAAAATGCTCACACACCCGCAGCCCGCAAGTCGTTTATATTCTTATGCCTCCTGGGCTGTGCTTTCTTGTTGACTAGGGATAGAGGGCAAGAGAAAAAAACGCACTGACGACGTCCTCGCCGTTCTTCCTATCTCTTAATTAAACAAAGTAAGCGAACCGCAATGTCTGTGCAAATCATATGTATATGCACTGCTCGCCTGCTAGTTCGCGTTCTCAGTATCAGTTGGATATACGTTATGCAGGCGCCGTGTAAAATATGACAGGAATACTCATAATATTTTCAATTCCATTTTCAAACTTGCTTTCTCCACTGTTCAAGATCACAAGCACCGCGAAGTCAGTGAAATTTTCCAGCCTCTCCTGCGTGGAGCATTTTGAGAATCCCTTTGGCTCTGCTTTCTGCTTTTCTCTGGCTCTTTATCCCAATTATTGTTTTGTAATCCAAGGAACAAAAATTCGCTGCGCCACCTGATGCGTGCATCTCCGCAGAGCATGCGGCAGCAGCACACACGCGACACAGAGTCCATTTTCTCCAGCGTCTTGTCCAGGGGCGTGGCCGGGCGTGGCGGGGCCGCTGACCGCCCGAGGGGCCTTCCGGGCGCGGCAGCACTACAGCGTGTGCCCGACCTGCCGAAGTTACACAGGATGCTGCAGAGGCTGCGCTGGCTGTGCCGGCAGCATGCAGGCCGCGCTCACCGACCCGGCAGCTGATGCGTCGATAGCGCGGAGATTCGAGGGGCCGATAGGGGCGTCCTCATCTTCAGCGTGCTCTCCTCTCCCAGTCTCCCTCTCATCTCCCAGTCTCCCTCTCATCTCCATCTCTCTCTCTCTCTCTCTCTCTCTCTCTCTCTCTCTCTCTCTCTCTCTCTCTCTCTCTCTGCTCCTCATTCTCTTTTCCTGCTGCCTCTGCCCTCCAAATGCGGTTTGATCTCTTTCGAAGCCTTCGCAGGTGGGGGCAGTTTAATCCTCGAGCACCGGGCACGACATAAAATGGTTGGCAGCGTCCAAAACTGGGACGCAAGCATTTTTGCGCCACCACAAGTGCTCTGAAGTCCCTTTTCTCAAACGCATTTTCTGTGAGGCTGCATCGTTGCTCCACCTTCCGTCTTGGGACTGCTCTGGCATTTCGTGTTTAGTGTGTGTGTGTGTGTGTGTGTGTACGTGTGTATGCTGTGCGTAACCCCCTCGCTGCGGTGTGAGCATTGTGTGGTGCGGCATGCGCCCTGATGTATGATCAATCATCATTCGGAGGAAGCCGGCGAAAGAATAGGAGCGGGGGGCAACAAAAGTCAAAAGGTCTGTACGGGAGCGAGAGAGCACCGCGTAGTGTGTGTCTCTCTCTTGTACGCATACACAGCACACGGGCACACGCTGAGCTCTGCGCATGTCTCACCCGAAAACCGAAAGCAGACAGCGGTCCAGCAGCACTGTGAGGACGGTACCGGCGCTTGGTAAGAGTGAGGCTTGCCGAGCCAAAGAAAGCGCCCTCCTGTGTGCCGACCTCTTGACCTTTCCGGGCTTCCTGTTGCAGTCCGAATAATGCCTTAAGTCTGTCGTTATAAAAAAGTCCATCGACGCGTTTTAAACGGTTGCGGTCGACAATGGCCACGACAATTATGCCCAGATATTGAACGCTTTCCAAAGCAGTGTTTGAAACGCGAGCTCTTTGGTCTCGGAGGCGAGAAAAAGAAGAGCGACGGGCTGCGGTGGGACTGGCGCGATGTGGCTCCCCGTTATGATGGGTTTGCACACGGAAAGAGCGCTGCTCCGTTCTCTTTTCCTCGTACACAGCGCGGAAGAAAGAGAGATAGAAAGGGAGAGGGGGAGAGAGAGGGGGGGGGGGGGGGCTGAGAAGTCGCACCTCTTTCCTTCCCCTCCACCCCCACTATCTCCACCTTGATGTTCGCGTTCCGTTTGGCGCAGCCATGCAAACCCCTCCTCCCTCCACCATTCACCCACTCCTCTCATGCTTTCGCACCTTTTGCTTTAACACTTGACGCGGCAGAGGTCTTCCCTGTCTTCTTCTTATTTGCTCTTCTCACCGTGCGGCTGCTGGAACTTGTTTTGTAACACCCGATTGGAATCGACGACGCCCCTTTATGTGACGCGGGGGCTGCCGGTACACCAAGCCAGTAATCACAAACTTTTCGTCAAAATGCAAATTTTTTGTCCGTAAGTGTCGGCGAGGGTTGGCGTGCGGACGGTGCTAGCGCCTGCAGCTAGCAGGGTAGGCAGTCCCGTTGCACAGCCATGTCGGGCCAGGGCCACTGTTGCCTAGCCTACGCCCGGCCGCTGCGCGTCCGTGCCAAGCTGCTTCTGCTCCTACTGTGCTCTCTGAAAGCTTCCAGAGGGGAGCACACCACGGAAATCATTGACACCGCTTGCAAGCTTTGATGAGATTCCTCACGGGCGCGGACGAACAGCTTTCCGAGGGACGATATTTATGGTGCGGACGACGATTAGCTCCCACACAAGGAGCCGCTAACCAGAGAGTGAAGGTGTGTTACGGCCCCACACACCTTGGCTGGTCATTGGCCCAGTCTGGCCCAGGCAGGCGCACGTTTGAGGTGGGCCCACCTCGTTTAAACGCTTTCGATAGCCGCACGGATAGCCTCGCGTCGCCTCCGGCGGAACAGTTTCCGGGTTCGGAACGGGACGGGGTTCTCTTCTTATCATTATTACACTTGCGTGATGCAACGACACGCTTGGTCAAATTCGCGGCATCCAGAGCGGCGGACCAGACGGGGCCAGGCCAGCGGAGGCAGCGGCTGCGGTACAAGAGTGCCGTCCTTGTCAACACACATTCCTCGGTGGCCGGGCAGGGGCCGGGCCGGGCTGAGGGGCGTCATCTGCATACTGATTGCATCTTTAGCGCGCAGTTCTTCCATCTCCTGCCCGGTTATCCTGCCGCTAACGAATGGCCAGGCCGTGGAGACTTTGACTCAAATACGTGGACAAACCGAGCGGCTGAATGAATGAGTCAGCGCCGCCGTTTCCCCTTCTCACATGCATTACCACGCCGGATCGGAGGATTACACCGCGGCCCAGAGAGAAAACTGTGCTGATTTTCAACATCACACCAACGAGAAATAAAAGCTGAGCTCTAATTTGACGGTTTGATGAATTGCTTTACAACGGGGATGTACACGAAACGAAGCTTCACGAATTCCGCAAAGTGACCTGAAAGGTTTTCATACGAGAAATGCTGCAGCAAAAGAACGGCCCGATTCGGAATCTGCTGCGCCGGCAGGAGAGAACAATATACCCCGGACAGACCAAAGTAAAGAGTTGAGGGCATTGCGCGGCGAGGCAGAGGAGACTGGAGGAGACCGGAGGAGACCGGAGGAGACCGGAGGAGACCGGAGGAGACCGGAGGAGACGAAGGGAACAATGTATACACGGCGTCCGAGTGGCCGGCCAGCAGAGCACTGCTCTGGAAAGCGTGGTGGCCAATATGCAAATAGCGATGGAGTTTCCCGTTCCGCCGGCCGGCCAGTATCATTTCACAGGCAGTGACCACACCTAGCCGCCAGGGCACACCGGGGCACGCCAGGGCACACCGGGGCACGCCAGGGCACGCCAGGGCACGCCAGGGCACGCCAGGGCACGCCAGGGCACGCCAGGGCACGCCAGGGCACGCCAGGGCACGCCAGGGCACGCCACCACACACCCAGACCAAAGCCTTTTCTCTCCTCTCTCATTCTTTTTTGTGACCCCCCTGTTTCGCGGGCGAGAAATTGTCGGTGCCCAGATGTATGCCGTTTTCCGCCCGCCGTACCTTGCGGCGGCGGCGCGTTCGGTCAGCGCGGTGGACACTGGCCGCGGGTACACAGCCATAAATTGCGCGCGGCAATTCCAGCCAAAGTGGCAATTACTCTACTCTGGCCGCGCTCTGCAAGTGTCTTCTGCTCGCACCTCGTAATTCATTGTTATTGAGAGTGTCGTCGGCATCGCGCCGCCCGCCACGCCACGCCACCCCACGCCGCCCCCGGCCGCATGCCTCGCCACGCCGCGGCCGCGGCCGGATCCACGGGGCCGTGACGGACGGCGCGGCACGCGACGCCGTCACCATGGCAACGCGTCTCCTGGAGGAAACGCTGCTGGGGAGCCCTAAGCCGACAATTATCTCGTTTCGAGCTAATGGCTATCTTGATGACGATAATGCTGATTATTTGTCGGCGAGGGGCTAGCGGCGGCTGGTGGCGGCTGGCGGCGGCAGGCAGGTGGTGGTGAACGCCATGCGCGGCGCACAGGGACGTGAGGGGCCCGCCGCCACAAAGTAATACCTGCCCTGCCCTTTCTTTTGCCCCTGTTTAAATGGCGCCGTTGCCGTGGTGCGTACCATTTTCGTTTTCAATTTGGTGTCGTGTCGAGGCGCCGAGGCCCGGGCGGGCCCGGCTTCTCGCGGCCCCATGAGTGCCCCGGAAAATAATTGTTTGTTCGGCGACGCACGCCATTCATGGCAGGAGCAGCGCGGTCTGTACGGTGGACTGCAGAGATGATAACGCGCATGCCCACGAAAAGGAACACAAATCTGCGCCTGGAGCGGCCCGCGAAATTCTTATTCGGATTGAGATTGACCGCATTAATTACCTTCCTCTGGATGGGCTTTGCTCCCTGGCAGCCCGGCCCGCCAGCCGACTGCCTTCGCCCCGCGGCTGATCAAGCTGTTTTGTGATTGCCGGGCAGCACGGGGGCACGGCACGGGGGACGGGGGTGCGCGGCACGGCGAGCCGAGCAGAGCCGAGCGCAGCGGTGTCGGTTTCATTGCCCCCTCACTGACTCATACGCTACGCTGTCGCGCGCAGCCGGCGGCGTGGCGGCGGTCTTTCCGCCGGTGCACACACTTCCGCCGCCCCCGGCCCGGCCGCCCCCGGCCGCCCCCGGCCGCCCCCGGCCGCCCCCGGCCACCCCCGGACGCCCCCAGCCCCTCCCGCTGCACGAGGATTGCGGAGGGAAGTGCACGAAAAAAGAACGTGCACGCATTTTTTAAGTGTTAATGGAGGCAGTGAGGTGAAGCCTGCCGGGCCGGGCTCATCAGGGAGGGTCGTGGCCGTGGCAGAGGCCGTGGCAGAGGCCGTGGCAGAGGCCGTGGCGGAGGCCGTGGCCGCGCGGGGCGGGGGCCCGGCGTGTCGTCGCCGGCGTGCCCCCCCAGGGCCCCGGGAGCGTGCCAGACCGTGACCACACCGCCGTGCGTTGTCCCCGCCGCGCCCCACTCCCCGCTCTGCCCGCACGGCTTCGCACTCTCTCCCTCAGCTGGATTACGAGCGTGGGATTTAATGGTGTATTAAAATTATTGATGGTCGCTGCGTCACCGGCACAGGGATGCGCACCACCACGGGTTCACTTTTTTTTTTTTTTTTTTTTTGGGGGGGGGGGGGAGCGCTCTAGCTTTAATTAAGGTAAAGGATGCAAAGGGGGCGAGTGGTGTGCGCAGTACAGGACCCCGGCCGCAGTGACACGAGCCGCCATGAATCATACGAGCAGCCCCATGTAAGGCAGGCAGGCAGGCAGGCGGGCAGGCAGGCAGGCAGGCAGGCAGGCAGGCAGGCAGGCAGGCAGGCAGGCAGGCAGGCAGGCAGGCAGGCTTCCTCGGCTAGCGCCGCCAGCGCCGCCAGCGCAGCCTACTTCCGACCGTACTTACCGATCCCTTCGTTACCGCGCGGTATCGTCCCCCGGATCCTCGCCGCCCGCTGCGTATAGATTGGCGAGAGTATCCTGCCGCTCGTCATTATTACCATACAGCAAGTGGAACACGCCTAGGCGCCCCAGATCCCGCACCGCTGCCGCCGCCGCCACCGCTGCTCGCCGCTGCTGCTTGCAGTCGTTCGGTTTCCAGTTTCCTGGGAACCACTTTGTTGTCTTAAAGGGTCTCCAATCGCTCTCCTACTCGCGGAATGGTCACGCTTATTAGTCAAAAGTGGGGGTGGGAGGGGTGGGTAGGCTGACCTCCTCCTCCCCGCCGGCCAAGGTGGCAACACCGCTGCAACCTCGTCGATGTCGGTGTCACCAGCCAGCTCCTGCTTCCCGGACCAGAGATTGGCTCAGTTTCGCTCTTTTTCCGGATTTTTGGCAACTCCAAGTCGGCTCTAAAACCTCGTACGATCTCCATTCAAAAACGGAATCGCACTGCCCGGAGGCGGCGAAAAGGTTGGTGTGAGTTACAAATGTGAAAAATTTGAACGTCAAAAGTTGATTTCCACCGGGTTTAAAAGGACGGACCGCGCCAAATCCGTCCTATTGTAATGTTTATTGGTCTCCGGTGCTCCGACAGACGTCGCGCAGTGTTGCAGCGGTGGGAGGAGGGGGAGGGACGTCTTCCCCGCACCTCGCACCGCCTCACCCCGCCACGTGCGAGAGAGAAGGTGTAGCCTGTCCTTGTCTACTCATGCCTGGAACTCGAAACAGGCCCTTCTTTCGGCATACAAATCTCGAGTTCTAGTTGACATATGAACAAGCTAGAAGTCTCAGCTTGTAGAGGAAGGACGGGGCTATGTTGTGAATATAATTTCAATTTAGTAAGTACTCGTCTTACATGAGAAAAACTGCTCTATTATCGGGTCATTTTCAAGTGATTCCAGGAGCAAACCTGGAAATCGCAGGGACATGAAAAATATTTCACAACATAGTCAGAGTAAAGAACTATGATACTGCAAAGTTTCATCTCGATATCTATTCAAATTCTTGAGATTTGTATGCCGAAAAAGGGGAAAAAACGAAGGTTTGAACGTCTCTAGATCAAAAACTAGAAGGCTCAGAGGGCTCAGACACATATCACTAGAATCAGCGTGTTCTGAACTATCGATTTATGAAATAAAAAAAAGATCGATTGGAGACCCTTAATCTAAGGCGGGAGCGGCGGGGCCTATTGTAGCAGCCGAGTACGTAGCAGTGCTCCGCAGGCTCCGCAGGGCGGCCGGCACAAGGAGGTTAGCTTTTCGGCCCGATTGGGTCATGCGGCGCTGCTGCTGCTACTGCTGCTGCTGCTACTGCCGCTGCTGCTGCTGTTGCTGCTGCTGCTGCTGCTGCTGCTGCTACGGTTGTGGTGGTGGCGTGCGCTGGCGCAACGCCCCTGTGTGAATCCGTGACAAAGCGGCGAGGGATTCAGGGAACTCCCAACAGCGACGACGAGTCATGTAATGAGTCGATTGCATTGCATTGCTGATTTAGTTTTCACTCTACGAGTCGCAGCGAGGAGGCAGTCCGTGGCGGCCCTGCCCTCGTGGACGGCAGCAGCAAGGCGCATTGATTTGACTTGTCGGTGTGGCTGCGGCACAGCGAGAGGGAAAGTAGTCCAGCAGCCAGTGGGTTTCATCGTATTGCTGTAGAAATTGTGGCCACTAACTCGGACAAACACTATGGCCACTAGTACAAGCAGGTACGTAACAAGTCGAAGTGAAGATCATATTCTTTTCGGTGAACGTAAATGAAAAATTCCGGGTTGATGAAATTCTTTCTATTCAAAGTCGGTCAGGGTGCGGAGACTTCAACGCCCGAATGCGTCCCAAGCCCAAGATCTGCGTCCAAAAGAATCCTGTGACCGTCTCGGGCGGCTCAGATTGCTCATGGGATCCCAAAGCCTCATGCGATGCTGTCTTGTCATGGGAGCACTCTGGGCAGCAGCAGCAGCAGCAGCCTGTGGCGGTAGCGCGGCCGCACAAAAGGTAGTGCTACCGATCTCTAATGAACACACGTACGGGCCGCTGCGGCCGCTGCTGAGCCCAGACCCGCTGCCCGCTGTACTCCGCTGTGCGCACTCAGCGTGTGTGAATTACGCGGAGTGCGCGCTGGACGTACGCGCACCCGAATCACGGGCCGGGAGGTGTCGCTACCGTGTGTTCACACCTAGAAGCCTTCATTAGGTGCCGGTTTTCGGCAGTAGTTTGCTGCAGCTCCTTTGTGCCCGTATAGGCGCGCCGCTCGCGTCATACGCCCGTCATTTGGCGCTCCCGCATAATTGGAGGCGCCCCGAAGTGAAGACGTGTGTGAGCTCATCAGATTGACTGCGCGCCACTGCGCCCGACACGGCCAGCGGCACAAGCGCTATCACACAGTCCGAGAAGCTCCGTGCCCCTGCAGCACCGGCAACACCCACTATTGTGTCTCCTACGTACGTGCGCCACAATTAGCCCGCGAGAAGAATAAGGAAAGAGGCCGTCCGAACAGATAGCGCCGGTGCCGGGCGGTGATAAACAGGCCGCCGGTTCCCACTTTCCGTCCACTAGTTTCCAGGCCGCACCTTCGGCGTCGGAGCGGGCACCGGCGCGCACCCTGTCCTCACTGGTTCCCACTGGTCCTCACTGGTCCTCACTGGTCCCCACTTGGTCCCCACTGGTCCCCACTGGTCCCCACTGGTCTCCACTGGTCCCCACTGGTCCCCACTGGTCCCCACTGGTCCCCACTGGTTCCCACTGGTCCCCACTGGTCCCCACTGGTCCCCACTGGTCCCCACTGGTCCCCACTGGTCCCCACTTGGTCCCCACTGGTCCCCACTGGTCCCCACTGGTCCCCACTGGTCTCCACTGGTCCCCACTTAGTCCCCACTGGTCCCCACTGGTCCCCACTGGTCCCCACTGGTCCCCACTGGTCTCCACTGGTCCCCACTTAGTCCCCACTGGTCCCCACTGGTCCCCACTCCCCGAATGTGTTCTTGTTTCTCCCTTAATTTCTTTTCCTGTCGGCGTTTTATTGTCCGCTCGTGGTGTCGTAAAGACGTTCTGATTCGCGTGCGGCGCGGGGCTCGGCCCGGCGGCCCGGCGGCTCGGCGTGGGGCGATGCTTTCGGGCCGACGCCCGGACGCGACACGCAAGGAGGTATACTGCCAAAAATGTTGAACAAACTAGTGACAAGTCGGGGCAGTACTACTTTGTATTATCGGAATATTCATCACAATGTATTTGACTGGGAAAGGGAACGATTCCAGCTCCTTTTGTCGGTACAGACCAAAGTATTTTATGTCATAATCCCAGCTGCAGGGCTTCAGGTGCAGACTGCTATCATCGTGACATGGGGTCAGACCGGGTCAGGCGCGCGTCCCTCCGCAGTCGAGATGTCGTATCAGACGGCCTATGTCTCTGTCGAGAGCGACGACGCCTTCAGCTGCCGGCCGCAGGACAAAAACCTTGGCTCCACCAAGCTGAGAAACAGGTTTTCTGGCACAAATGACAATTGAAAGACATAGTCCGGTGAGAACGAGCGCCTGCGATTGTTAGGGTAGGCCAGCCCGCACTACACGCGTGCATGTACAAGTCGTGCGGTTGCCTACCCAGCAGGCGCTATGCTCAGGCGCGGGCCACCTGCTTTGTGTGCCGGTGAATCAGCTGAGCGCCCACCCGAATCACACACTTCATTACGTCTATCTGAAATCGAGATCTCGTCGCCGACTCGTATAGGATATGATATGGAGGCGGACTGAAATATTTGAGGTTTTGACAGTCATTTTCTGCAGACCGGCCGCACTTGGTTGCGACGGGCGGCGGTGGCGGCGAACGTGGACTCGTAAATTACCTGCTGGCAACACGTATTAATAACCTTTTGATATCGTAAACGTAATACGCTTGCCCGGTTTATACACACACACGCACAGCGACCCTTCGGCGTCGTATCTCAGCTCTGCCATCAGCGACAAGACGCAGAGGCTGTGACCGAAACATTTAAAACCAGATCCGTTTCGCAAAGCGCTTTGCTGGCAGTGTCTATTTCTTTTCGCAAATAAACGGCGTCTAGTTAGGCCGCTGATCCGTGGGCGTTGAACAGTGGCGGGGCGCTGCCGGGCGCTGCCGCCGCACACGGGCCGCTGCTAATAGAGTTGACAGTTTATGTCGACAGGTATTCCGCCATCAGATGGGGAGAGGGCGAGGTGAGGCGAAGGGGCCCACAAAGACCGCAAAGCCGCCGCGCGCGAATCGTTCTTCTATCATTTCCCCTCTGGTGCGAGTCGGTCCAGCGACTCGCCTCGACGCCTCCGGCTGTCCAAACACTGTCTCCTTGCTCACCACCTCCGGGCACCTCCGGGCACCTCCGGGCACCTCCGGGCACCTCCGGGCGGGCGCCGAGGCCTCGGCCTGCAGACTCACCTGATGTAAATGTGAGCCCTGCCGGATAACCGCACCGCGTGTGTACTTGCAGCACGGTAGCGTGAGACATCCCCCACGTGTACACCCTCAATTAACTCGACTGTTCTCCCCGATAAGTAGTGCGAACAGAGCCCTCGTCATGTCAGCCCCTCGGGCCCCACACCGTGACTCTGACCTATTCACATGGCGGGGAGGATCAGCACCACCGAAAGTCGTTCTCCTAGGGCGCAGACATTACGCCGGAATGTGACGTATTCTGAACGTGGGACTCCACATTAAGGGCAGCATATGCAGATAACGTCGATTTGGCAGTGCTTTCGAAAGGGGTCGCACAGGGCGGGGGTGGATGAAGCAGTGCCCGCCCCAGCCATCGCCATATCGCCGCATCGCATACTCGATTTACTTGCGAATAAATAATTCATGTATTTGCCTTCTCGTCTCTCTCTCTCTCTCTCTCTCTCTCTCTCTCTCTCTCTCTCTCTCGCCCCCTCCACCCCACCTGTACCTTCTCCCGTGGGCGCTGTGGCAACTCCCTCCCCTCTCCCATCCTCACTACCCTTCTTGTCCATATGCACCCCCTTTCGCTCGCTCGCCCCCCCCCCCCCCCCGCACCCAGTGCGAGTAGTGCATATTGCAAACGGGCCTTTCGCGCTCCCCTTTTTCGTTTCCGCCCCCTTCAGCGGCACTGCAGGAACCGCAGAGCACTTCCGGCAGCCCTCCACTTACTTCCGCGGGGGATGTGAAGGCAATACCGCCCCACACGCTCCCGCTGTAAAGCCGCGCCTGCCGCGCCTGCCGCGCCTGCCGCGCCTGCCGCGCCTGCCGCGCCTGCCGCGCCTGCCGCGCCTGCCGCGCCTGCCGCGCCTGCCGCGCCTGCCGCGCCTGCCGCGCCTGCCGCGCCTGCCGCGCCTGCCGCGCCTGCCGCGCCTGCCGCGCGCTCCAAGCCCGTCCGACCTGTCGGCCCGATATCAAGCAGCGACGCCAGAGTGTAATTGCCCGGCTGCAGTAAAGAAACAGGCATCGGTTTGATGAAATTGTTTAGAGATACACTAGGATCGATCCATTAGCGCCGTCGGCAGGCAGCTCGTAGTAAAACCTACTGCTCGCAGGTCTCTAAATAACATCCTATATTTCTTTTCCCGCGCTGCCAGAACTGCAACATTGCGGCGTGTGGTTCTTGGCGTTGAGAGGGAAAATCAGTTTGTGTCAGCAGTAAACACATTCACGGGGAGGTGTCGGAAATCACAGCTCAGTCACATATTCCATCAGCGACGTCCAGCAGACTAGACACCTCATAATGATTCTAAGTTTAGCCGAAAATAATTGTCTCCTGATCGATTCAAGTAACAGTTTTGATTTCACATATATTGAAAAGACCGATGCAACGAAGTGCTCTTCTCGTTTGATTTGAGCGATGTGCTTTACTTTGCTTCATAGCATTTTCGAAAATAATTAGAGAAAACTAGTACCCTAGTCCCTGGCCTTTCCTTGACCTTTTGGTATAAAGATTCGAGGTCGCTGTCAGAATGGAGAGACGTTCAATGGAGGTGCGAATTGTCGGTAGTGCCATCAGCATGCCTAAAACCATAAAACCAGCATTTGCTGCAGCAAACGGGATGAGGACCTCTCGTTCCCATGGACCTGCTCTCTCGACAGCATGTTTGTAACGGACCGAATACCATCCCCTGTCTTGTATCGAACCCATTAGCCCCTGATAAGTGTGCCGAAAGAACAGCTAGCCGTGTGGCCGAACGCCACCCAGAGGTACGATATGGGTGCTGGAGCTCATACTCATCGCATGTGTGCCCGTTAGGCCGGCATGCCGTGCCCAGTACGCATGCGCAGTAGCGGTAGCGCGCGCGGGCCCCGGCCCCGGCGTCGTCACATGTAACAAGTGGAAAGAAAGCTCATTATTGTAACTCTCGCGCCACCTTTCATATTTCCCGCGTTGGTTTTATTGTGCCCAGCTCGCCGCTGTGGCAGCGGCAGCAGCGGCAGCAGCGGCAGCAGCGGCAGCAGCGGCAGCAGCGGCAGCAGCGGCAGCAGTGGCAGCAGCGGCAGCAGCGGCAGCAGCAGTAAGCCCGCTGCGTTGCACTGCAACAATCGCGCTCATCACCATCATCATGACTCTTGTCAGGTAATCCGATTGGATGCCGCTACGCGGTGTTATTTTCAATACGCGGCCGCCCCACTTTGTGTGGCCCGCCTCGCCCGCGAAGCCCAGCCACACATCCCGAGACACATTTTTCGCTGGGCCATGTGCCGATGCCGAGGACGAATTTGTTCAAATTTTTGTAATACTTTGTGCACGGAAAGATGACAAATATTTTGGCTACTGGAAAACAAAGCCGTCTTCTTCGGTGACAAAACTGTCTTCATTTTGGAATGCGTACGAAATTTGACGAAAATTTTGACAAAACTGTTTCTTTGACATTAGAGTGTAGTGTACGCCCTAGCGAGCGCGCGATGCCAAACAACACTACTGCTATAGGTTTTGAACCGACGCCGCGCTTCTTTGCTTTAATATTAGATGCGCAGACAAACTTTGCCACGTGTGAGCACCCTCTCCTCCCTCTCCCTTATCGATTCAGGGGTTAGAAGTTTGGTAGGGTGGGCGTGTTGTTTACCTCGCCGGGCCCCGCGGTTCGCGGGTCCACCTCTAGTTAATGTATATCAACTGGTGTTTCGAAACGCAAAAAAAAAAAAGTATCTCGCCAAAGTGCCTCTATCCGGCGCAGGAGACCGCCAGCCTGAAATTATTCACCATATCGATGTTTCTGCACCGGACCCCTCTCGGGAAGCTCGCTTTACCAAAGTACAGCCAGTTTGTTTCGCTTGCGCTTTTGTTCGAAGAATGATGATGCTCCTCTAAAAGCCTAGAGGCAAGTCGGGGCGCGGAAGTGGGAGCGGAAACTTTTCGCGATCCCTGCTAACATGGCATCCTTTTACACTTCACTTGAATGCGCCCGGCTCCACGCGCTTGGCACCGCCACAGTCCTCCGGCCGCCCCCAGTCGCCCCCAGTCGCCCCCGGCCGCCCCCGGCCGCTCGCCCCATTCATACCGCGGTGACACGCCACCAACTTCCACCCCTCCGCGCACTATCACAGTAATAAACTAAGCAGGGGAGAAGTCTCCTTTTGCCCGCGCAAATGCCCGGTGACGATCCTCATGTTTCTCACCTTTCCTTTGCCTGCTTTGCCCCGTCTCCTCCGGGCCCATACCGACCGCGCCTCCGGGGCCCATTAGTCTTAGAGAGAAAATGTGTGTCTGAACGAGCAGTCGTCGCGTCTCCGGCAGGCAAAATGTCCACACGGGAAGATCACTTTTGTTTTACCACTCAGAATTGTATCGAAAAGCCTGCGGGCAGGGTGGCTTGTATCCGCCTCCCTCATGTGCTCGGCATAAGCTTGCGGCTGCGGCATTTCTACGTACTATGTCCACACCTTCCAGATGCGGGGAGGGGGGCCTAGCTAATCATCCACTTATCGTCGATTTAGGTCTGAAAGACCTATCGAGTCGGCGGCATAGATCACACAGCGGCCCGGCGGCCCCGTATAGAGACATAGTAACGCCCCCTATGTGGGCCGTCGCTGGCGGGCGGGGCGCGCTTCGGTCCGAATGTCCCCTCAGTGACAACACATTTCTTTTCCTGAACGGATTATTCATTGCGCCGGGCGGACCGTTCCGGATAAAGAGAAAAGCTCATCGACAGTGTTATGAGAGAGGGTGTGTCCCAGCCATGGCCACGCAGCCCGCCCTCGTTGAAAGAAGGTGAGATTGCGTTTCTTGGCTGCCAAGCTAGTGCCTTTTCACAGTTCTGGAGCGGTCCATGGAAACATTGCCTTTAAAACAAGCGAATCGAAAACTAACCAGCTAAGCTCAGCTTTCCCGGAGGAGAAAATGTGTTTAAAAGAGTAAATGATTCTTTTCCCATGGCGAATGAATGCAAGAGATGGACATAAAAATACTTCCCAGCTCGATATATTGAATCCATCAGAGCTCCTCCAAAGGCCCAAAGAATAACGAATGCGGAATATAACAGGGCTGGCTGCAGGTGGACGAAAAGAGGTGTGACCATAAGTCCCATTACACGAATCCCAGATACTTTTAATTAGCATTTATAACTTTCGTGTAAACGACTCTCCTCGTCCAACACATCACTCACTTTTCATTTATATATATACACATTTCGTTCTTTTCTTGTCCTGTCCAACTTGCATAATTCTCTGAAAGGGTTTGCCTGCTGCATCGAATACCAAGCAACCCTTGTCGGCGCACATCGCTTCTCCGAACGTCAAGGATGTGCTGCTTCATCGCAGGGTCGTCTGTTTGTGGGGCGCGGCGGGCCCCGCGGGCCCAGTGAGCCCGGCACCTGCTTGCTGCCGGAACAGCCATCTAAATTGGACAAGTTAAGATTGACCTCCGTCAGCTTTCCAATTCCGAGTCCGACTCCGTAGGGAGATGAAGAGCAGAGCAGGCCGGTAAGGAGAGGCCCAGTGCCGGACCCCGTGCCGGACCCCGTGCCGGACCCCGTGCCGGACCCCGTGCCGGACCCCGTGCCGGACCCCGTGCCGGACCCCGTGCCGGACCCCGTGCCGGACCCCGTGCCGGACCCCGTGCCGGACCCCGTCCCCGGCCGGCGCCGCAGCACTGACCACAGCAAGGACACGTAGCGCTGTTCCCCACACTTTGGGGCTTTACTGCTGGTGGCTCAAACAATACGCCCCCCGCTGGGGGCATTCGCGTACGAATGGGACGCCGCGGAATGGGGTCGTTGCGAGGAGGGGGCCAAGGGGGGCCGCCCATTTAGGTATGAGTCCTGTTCCTGGGTGGATCTCGCGCTCGTAAACTGCTGGTTGATACGGTGCGCAATTTTCCGCCTTTCTTGTCACGCGCTCTTTACAGCCTCTTTCCGGTGCGATGGCGTCTTAATACGGAGGGCCCAGCCACCACCGCCGCCGCAGCTGCCACCGCTGCCACCGCCGCTGCTGTGGTAGCGGTGGTGGAGGCGCCCCATGATACGAGAAGGCTCCTCTCTCTTGCATACAACTTTATTCCACCATTACTTCTGACGCTGCCGCCACTTCTACAGGACCAAAAACGTTCCGCGCTGTTCCCAAGATTGAAGTCAGTGGCACGTGGAGACTGCGTGACCTATCCAGGGGCCTGCGGGGACCTTCAGGGACCGCTCCCGCCAAACACCGCGGTCCGCGGTGGGTACGTCACGAGTTAGGGGACCGTTTTGTTTTCAATTTTTTAAATACGATGGCGGGAAGAGGGACACAGCAGTGTGGTGGACGGGACTCCCACGTGCACCAAAGCGACTCACTTCAGAGTGCGCTTCCTTTTACCCAGAACTCAATATGAGAAATTGTGCGAGTCAACCAGAGCTACAAGTGGATCGTCAATCGTCATCTCCTTGTAGGTGCTGGCTGCTATTGGAGGGTATGACAGGGGAAAACGCGCCGCGCTCTTGTTTGTTACTCTGCTGGCAGTGGGCTTCGGTTCCGACTTATTCGCTTATGTGCGCGCGCGTGCGTTCGTGCGACCCGCTGGCGGCTGGCGTGCGTCACCACCACCTTGCCATATCGGGGCGTAATCACGACAACGCCACCGCCGGGAGGGTCGTTGGTGGTGGTGGTAGTGGTGGTGGTGGTGGTGGTGGTGGTGGTGGGGTGAAGGGGGGGGGGGGCTGGCGAGGTGTTTCTGAGCCCCCCCAGATGGACGGCGGTACAACGCCCACCGTCAATGGGAACGGTCTTATTTCGGATGGTGGGAGGCAGAAGGTACCAAGGTACCTCTCTCTCTCTCTCTCTCTCTCTCTCTCTCTCTCTCTCTCTCTCTCTCTCTGTTCCCCGCTGATCAGGAAATCAAGACGACTTCCAACCGAAGCCAGAGCTGCCGCCGTCCGGCTGAGGGCGTGCGAGGGCCCCCATGTTGGCTGCGGGTGGGGCGGCCGGGGGGGGGCCGGGCCAGGGTCATTTCACGCCCAGCCCGCCGTGTGTACACATCGCGGCGAGTTATAGACGACTTTAAATCAGAAGCTGTCGCCCTGCCCGCCGCCCCCTTACGCCCTTTCGCCACGACAGGGTGACACGGCTGCCCACCCCCGCACCCCCGGAATGGCGTGGTCACCGTCACCGCCAGGGCCGCCAGGGTCAGGCGACGCCGACGAACCCTCCGCGCCCCGTCAGGCGCAAGGCACACAGAACGGCCGCCAGCAGTCAGCAGACAGGTGTCCTCAGGTACACCACGTCCCGCTCTAATAAATCGTGGCGGCGCATTTGTTATTTCGGGCCGCCGCCGCGCGACGCCCGAGGAAACGCGACAAACTGGACAGCAGGAAAGGGAAAGGCGCGTAAGCGGGGGGGGGGGGGGGAGGAAGAGGTTGGCAGCGCTGGCGTGACAAATGAAGAGAGCATGTCGCGGCCGTGTGTCGGGAATCCGGCCACTCCACGCACCGGAAGCGTTGTCGGCGAGGTGAAGGGGACAGGGAGGGCGGCCTGCCGGACAAACAGCAGCAGCAGCATCGTCTCGGGGGACTCTGCCGCTCCGCTGCTCAGAGCGCAGGCACGCCGATGGCCCGCCGTTGTTGGCTCGCCTGCCGCACCACACATTTTCGTGTCACCGTGCCATACAGTACACAACACTCTCATGTCCGGGCTGGATTGTTTTGTTCCGCCCCCTCATCCGCACGGTGGGGGCAGAGAGAGAGAGAGAGAGAGAGAGAAGAGAGAGAGAGAGAGAGAGAGAGAGAGAGAGAGAGAGAGAGAGAGAGAGAGAGAGAGAGAGAGAGAGAGAGAGAGAGAGAGAGAGAGAGAGCGAGACAGAGAGAGAGCGAGACAGAGAGAGAGCGAGACAGAGACAGAGCGAGACAGAGACAGAGAGAGCCCGAAATCGCGCGTGTTTGAGAGAGGCAAGGATGTGAGCTTCCTGTCGCCGGACGGCAGGGTCATGGCAGGGCCGCATCACCACGGCTATGACGCTTGGACCATGACCACACGGCACTAAGTGTTTGTGATGACGGTACCCGCCGGCAGGCGGCGCGCGCTGCCGACTGGGAATTGAATGGGAGGTGCGCGGCATCACATCACACAATAGCAGTAATAAAATGAGCCCGTTCCGGGTGTGTTTTGACCTCCCGTGTGCCCATGGGGCGGGCCGATAAAGGAAGCTAGGATTCAGCGGGAACGATGGTTTGGAAGTGTCGGGACAGAGAGATTCGAAATGTAAGTGCGCAGAAGACCACTAGTTTTTCTGCTCGTACTTCAGTCTTCGTATGACTTCCGGTTTGTGATTCTCCGAAATGCGCGTATAATATGCTAAGATTGGGAAAGTCGTCTCCTTCCAGAATGCGTCACGGGCCTCGTTCTGAAGCCAGTTTTCTGTCCCCGCAAGTTGGGCCTGCGTGTACTTGTTGTGGTAATCTCACTGCCCTCCTGTCGAGCGGGTGTCCCCGGGTGTCCCCCTGCGTGGGGTACACCGTGTTCCGAGGGGGGAAGGAGGAGGAGGAGGGAGGAGGGGGGCTGCCGGACACTGTCCGGCACGAGTCCCAGTGCGGTTGCGGAGCCGATGCAAAGTAAAACTCTCATGGTTCTTACCCTTTTTCCCTGCTCCTCTTCTGCATCGCTGGGCGTCGAACGGCCGCGCCAGCAGAGGGCCTCTCCTTTCGTTCTCACCGTTCAGGACGTGCGGCGCGGCGTGCGACGCTCCACGCACCGATACGGCCGTAATCACAGGTCGGCGCTGCACCGTACCGCCGTGGCGGGGCGTATGGCGGGGCGTGGCGGGGCGTGGCACCACGATAATAGCTCGCCACCGATGATGCCGAGGCGGCGTCGACAGATCCTCCCTTACTGGACCGAGGCTGGATGGGCAGGCTACACTCGGCAGTGCCCAGGCCGTGCCCAGGCCGTGCCCAGGCCGTGCCCAGGCCGTGCCCAGTCCGTGCCCAGGCCGTGCCCAGGCCGTGCCCAGTCCGTGCCCAGGCGTCGTCTGCCCGGCCGCGGTACGCGCGCGGGGCACTGAGATGTCAATCAGGCGTGCCGCCCCGCCCCGGGGTCCGTGGACCAGGAGCGGCCGGGAGCGGCCGGCAGCATTGTGGGAACTGTCGGACTGCAGCTCCGAGTGCTGCTGCTGCTGGGGGCGGTAGCCATTTGACACGAACGCTATTCGGCTCCCGAGCGTGCCGCTCGCTCCGTCTCACCGCCTCCTCAATACTCTCCTGCCGCTGCTGGGATGGAAGAAATGAAATCCATTTCGTGTTCTGATGGAGCAGGCGGGTCTTGGAATCAAATTCGAACTTGCGACATCGTGACACGCACTGATCACCAGTCACTGATCTCGCAAAAAAGATCCCATTCGGGCAGCTAGCTAGTCATCCAGTGATTCCGTCACCGTGTATACAAATTTCTTGGTGGGCGGTGCCTTTGCGTGTACCTTACGGCCCAGTGGGCCCAGTGGGTCTCGCACGTCCGGCGCAGCACAAGCGTGCGTACCAACTCCAGGTTAGGAAACGGAGGCGTCAATTTACGGCACCCGGTAATAAGGAGCATGAAAACGCCGTTTAACGACCCACCGCGACGTCACGCCGCGGCGGCACCGGCCTCGGCGCAGAACGGGCCGTTTGGTCGAAAAGTTAAAACGGCCGCGGGGCTGAAGTGCAGCGGTCAAAGCAGCTTCACTAAACGCACCATTTTTCATGTGTGACTAGGTCACCCAGGACACAGACACGCTAATTACCCGGCCACCCCGAGCGGTCCCGGCCGCGGTTCCCACCGCAGCCACCGCGCTGTCAGCCGCCTACCGTCCCGTAGAGCACGGCAGCGCAGCGGGTTGCCTATCCACCTATTCACAGGCGCCCGGGACGATCGCACGGGGACCGCGTTGCAGCATCACACATTTTCGCCACTTGCAGTCCGGGACGTGTTCCCCATTCCGGCGCATATGTAATGTTGCAAAAGGGTTCGTGGAAATCACGGATGATGATCCAAAATCAGCCTTAACCTAGGAGCCGTTGTATTTTTATATGCAGATTGTAGGCGGTTCTTCCAAGGAGGAAGGAGGTGTGCTCGCTAGTTAAAGTGATTTTTCATGGGTGGAATCTGCGGTGTTTGCTTTCCACCCGGTCCGTATAATTTCCAGCAGCGGGTGCGGACAGCGCGCTCGCAGGTCTCGCGGGCCGGCCATGGCGGGGCGGGGCGCCCATGCGTAGCGGCGTCATGGTGCGGTGCCATGTGCTGGACGAGTGTGTTGAGAATCGCATACATTACTCGCCGGACAAACGAGCCAGACAACGCAGCATGCCGTGTGGCTCTTTTTTAATTGTTATCGAAAACGCACATGGGCTCCTGCCTCGCTGTTTCCGGCCCGCGCGGCCATTATTACTCGCATATTATGCAAATGGGCGCAGGGAAAGGGCGGGAGCGGCGAGCTAAGGTCAGCCGGTGCGGTACCCGCCGGTGCGGTACCCGCGCATGCCGAGGTACGGGGGATGTACATTTCATTGCCGCGCCCTCCATTTTTGTGCACTCATGTCGTATCGAGTTTTCCGCGGCGGCTTGACGACGAATCCAAAAGACAAGCGAATTCCCTCAAAATTCTCTGTCCGTATCCTACCACTGCTGTCCGATAAACGTTTTTACGTTTTTATCCTTTTTTAATCTTGTTTCTGAAACGAGATAGGTTTGTAATTACTTTGTATGGTGGGCTCATTCGAAAACAATGTAATTTCTTTTTGCTCGATATTTGTTGCAAAGAGAGACCGCCATCGGAACAGATGTTACTGAGTTTTTGATTCAACGCCGACGCCCGCCACTCACATTGGATGCTGGGCACTGCGGCCCGCCGGCCCTGCCCCGCTGAGATCGCCGCCGCGCCAGCGGTGGCCATGCAGAACACTGTGCACGCAACGAGTGCAATATAACTGGCGGGGAAAAAAAGGAATTGCAACGAAAAGAAATATCAGAACGAAACGTGTTTTAATGAAACAGAAAAAGAATATACGAATCGGGTGCGCCGAATGGATGCAAGAAAGAGGCCATTTCGTTTCCAGAGGAATCCTTTGGCTCTGTCCTGCCGAGGCCCTGCCGTGCACTGCTGTTGAGGCAATCACATTGAGGACGCCGTCGATGTCATCCGAAGAGACGCCCACGACACAGGGTGCAACAGCAGCTTTAAATAATTGATTTACAGCCTGTTAAAGCCCATCACGCATGGAATTGCCGCACCTGACCGCGCCAGCACTTTTCGCGTTTATGACCCGGAGCCCGGCGGGGGCATCGGCTGAGCAGCGGGGGACACCGTCTAGGTTTGCAACGCGAAAGTGAAACGCTCCTCTCCCTGCGTATCGACGTGCGGGAACGGGTCACATAGTGGACGCATCAATAAGGCAGCCAGGGGCAGCCAGGGGCAGCCAGGGGCAGCAGGGGTGTAATACATATCCACACCTCCGCGGCACACCGGACACGGCCGGACCCGCCCGGACCTCACCTCAAAGCGCGGCTCGCCGTCCCTGTAATGTAAGTGTGTCTGCCATCGACGAAAGAGGCATTGATTTAGCGTTATGGTGTCGAACGCGATGGCAAGAATGTTGCCGCGGACAAGAAGTGCCTGCCGCTGCTGCTGGTTGCTGCGTGAATGTACGACTGCTCGTTGCTCCGAGTGCAGTATAGCGCTGCAGCGTGCAAGTATATGAGGGCCACACACGGACTGCCGATGTCGGCAGCGTTTGTCAGGGAAAAGAAACGTTTCTCGCCGTTTTTCCCACTATGGCCGTCCCCCTCGCAAGAGATTATCACCGTAGGGTTTGAGGCCGTCGAGGTTCTGCACCGGGTCCCGCCTGAGCCCGTCCTGAGCCCGCCGCAGCTCCGCGTCCTCACGTCCTCATCCCCGGAGTGGCCGCTTTACTGCCGTCGCGGATCTTTGCCATCGTCGCCGTCCTCTGATCCTCCACAATTTCACTATAGTCGATCGTTCCGAGGCGCAAATGCTCCGCGGTCCGTTTATGGCGGTTTGCGACGGCCAGAAGAGAGTCGATAATGTATTCGGCTCCGAGATAGGTGGCTCCACTGCTTCCGATCAGACGGCCGAGCCGGAGGAGCCGGAGGAGCCGGAGCAGCCGGAGGAGCCGGAGCAGCCGGAGGAGCCGGAGGAGCCGGAGGAGCCGGAGGAGCCGGAGCAGCCGGAGCCGGAGGAGCCGGAGGAGCCGGAGGAGCCGGAGGAGCCGGAGGAGCCGGAGCAGCCGGAGGAGCCAGAGCAGCCGGAGCAGCCGGAGGAGCCGGAGCAGCCGGAGGAGCCGGAGGAGCCGGAGGAGCCGGAGCAGCCGGAGGAGCCGGAGCAGCCGGAGCAGCCGGAGCAGCCGGAGCAGCCGGAGGAGCCAGAGCAGCCGGAGGAGCCGGAGGAGCCGGAGCAGCCGGAGGAGCCGGAGCAGCCGGAGCCCTCGGGTCCGCGCCCCGCCGCCGTGTCCGTGCCATCCACGGTCCGAAGCCCCGAGCCGGTATAATCCGAAGCGATTTATCGCTGGTAAACGTCTTGCTTTCAGCGGCACGGGATTACGAAGAGTCCCCCGGCTCGGCCCGGCTCGGCTCGGCCGCGGACTCGGCTTGGCGGCAGAAGGGACTCGGCTCGTCAAGCGGGCACAGGTTGGCGTGGCGTTCGCGCATTCCGAACAGTCCGACACGTCAGTCCGTCATTGCTATGCGAGGAGCCGAGGAGCCGCCGAGAAGAAGTCGCATGCTGCTGCAAATGTATGTAAGAGGCCATGTTGACAAGCACATGCAGTTTTAATCTCAAAACAGGACTCGTCGGGGTGGGGATGGCCAGCAGTAGCAAGTAGAGGATCCTGGCAAGAAATTTTAAGCAGATTATGTATTTTCAGAACTGGGTGTGTCGGAATTCAGTCCACGGATGACCTTCCCTCTGCAACTTCACTTTCGTAATGTGGCAAAGGGGCGATTTGGCTTCCGTTTGAGTGAGGTTTCTTCTGGGCACAATGGTTGCGACATGCTGCCGTGATTGGAGGCGGTCTCCGCGGGCACCACGCGATCGACTCATGACGACGGGGGTGCCCCCAGGGTGCCCCCAGGCCGCAGGTGAACCGGCTGTCCACTTTTTTATATTTTGTTTGCCGTCTCGATGTCTTGGCAGGAGGGCCAGACTGATGAGATATCACAGAGCAAATGAGGTTTAATAGACGGACGACGCAGAAGATGATGCGGGGAGGAGGGGGGCTCGCGGGGGGGAACCCACACGCGTCTCCGCCGCCCTTCTCTCTCGGCATGGGCGTTTGGATGTCGCGTATGAGAAAGAGAGAAATAGAGCGAGGGAAAGGGGGGGGGGGGGGGGGCTCGATGAACTCGACGGACAGCTCCAAAAAAGTGACTATTCACTCAATCCAATGGAATGGATGGACGCGAGATTGGAAGCGTGGCGGAGCGTAGTGGACGCGCGGTAGCGCGTCCCGTCTCTCTCTCTCTCTCTCTCTCTCTCTCTCTCTCTCTCTCTCTCTCTCTCTCTCTCTCTCTCTCTCTTTCATTTCTATAGCACTGCTGCTACGGTCAGAGAGAGAGAGAGAGAGAGAGAGAGAGAGAGAGAGAGAGAGAGAGAGAGAGAGAGAGAGAGAGAGAGAGAGAGAGAGAGAGAGAGAAAGGGGGGGGGGGAGTGAGTACGGATGCTGCTGTCTGGACCATCACTTCGAACGCTTTGGTCACTGCCCTACACCCGGCCGCCGGCCTCGTCTCGAGCAATCTGTGCACCGGGGCCGCTGGGCTCGACGCCCCCGCACCCGGCCGGCCAGGGACCTGGGTGCACCGCTGGCTCCCACACCAACACACTTTGTTCCACAAAAGAAATATTGCTCGTTTGCGGCATATATTGCATGCATGCACGAGTCACCAGCATTCACAGGCCGTGCGCGAAAGGTACAGAAACGAAACTGTCGCTCCACCGTGGTGCCTGTTGGTCCTGTTGGTCCTGCGGGTCCTGCGGGTCCTGCGGGTCCTGCGGGTCCTGCGGGTCCTGCGGGTCCTGCGGGTCCTGCGGGTCCTGCGGGTCCTGCGGGTCCTGCGGGTCCTGCGGGTCCTGCGGGTCCTGCGGGTCCTGCGGGTCCTGCGGGTCCTGCGGGTCCTGCGGGTCCTGCGGGTCCTGCGGGTCCTGCGGGTCCCGCCGGCACGGGAGCTCGCCATCTCGACAGACCGGTGGTGCACCGTAGGCACCGTCTGAGGCTCGTCATAGCCGCTCTCCCTGCGCTTTACCCGCAGAAAGCAACGTTCGCTAACGAGCAGCTCAGTTTCTGCCTTCGCGATATTCTGCTACCGAGCTGCACGGGTCCGGTCGGCTCTCAACGCCAGCAGGCCCGACGCCATGTAACGCATGGTGGACGTCCACCGCGACTCTTCACTTCTCTCAGTCCTGACACTCGGTGCAGCGGCTGCGGCGGCAGCGGTGGCAGCGGCAGCGGCAGTAGCAGCAGCGGCGGCGGTGTCGAGGACTCTGGGATGATCGTCGCCGTGGCCCGAACGTGCTGCCGGCCATGTGTTCATGTGGTTGTTGCTTCGCTTTAACTCCTGGCCGTGTTTTAATTGGCTGCGTCCTCCCTGCCCTCGTCTCTGTGTACGATTCCACTGCCGCTCCCTGCGTCCGACGCCAAGCGTCACAAGTTATGCCTGCTTGGGAGTGTTCTTGGAACCGAGATTGTATTGAATTTGAGCCAGTGGGTAGGAAAGTATCGGCGTCAGTGACCGGCTGGGATAACTGCCTTGAGTAGGCAGCACATCAATTATTTCGCCCATTCAAATCCGCCGTCATTGCTGCCTGCCGAGCTGCGGAAGGCGCAGCCACGCACGCAGCTCCCAGTATTCGCCTGCTTCTGTAAGCAGGGCATTATCATTGAACTGGAGCAGCGTGCGCGAGGACCTGACGTCGGTGATCGACGTTAGTGGAGCAGGGAATGCTGATGTGGCCCCTAGTGCAGCCAGTGGCAGCCAGCCTGTCGGATCTAAATCGATAGACTGGATCCCATTCGCCGGGGTATTTTGATGCTGTACGAACGGGACACCGCGCTGGTGGTCGCCGTTCCACCAGTCGAAAAAAAATTGTGAGTCGAGTCACAGGAGCACTTGCTCCTGTGTCGAGTCCCTCGGCAGGTACTAAAGCTTCGTCACCAATAACATTTTGACCGGAGGACTTGAGGCACTCCGCAGCCAGCTGCACTAAATGCAGCCCCAAAAGTCCTGTCCTGGCGACACAATTCGGTAATTTTTTTTCCAGTGCATCGCGTCTAGTGTCGTTCCTGAAAGGCCGTAGCCGGCGAGAGCAAGTCGGTTCCCGATGGGCGTCTCGTTCGTACGGCCGCTACCCGCTGAGCAGTACCCCCTGGCTACCCGCTGGGTACCGGCAGGACACGGTCCCCCCCCCCCTCCCCAAACTCCCTCTTCAAGGCTGAGCTGCTACTGCCCCGGGCTCCACGCTGAGCTGCGTCCGAGCGGCGCACCAGCGTTCTTGTGCTTCTTCTTGCCACGTTACCGTAGGGCCGGAGGGCCGGAGGCAGCCCGTGCGGCCGGCAGCCCGGACGCCTCCCCGTGGGGCCGCGCCGGGCCGCACCGGCCAGCCTGGACCGGACCGGGGGGACCGGGGCATGTCAGTGCTCGGGTTACGTTACAGCATCCAGTGAGGAGGATAGGGGGCCTCGCCTGAGCGTGTCGTCTCTCTCGCACCCGTGAGACCACCTGCGGTCGTAGGAAGAGAGGGGGCCCTGTCCTGATAAGAAGGAGGTGCCCGGCCCTCGCGGGGGCATTTCCGGATTGGAGCACTGTCCTCCGTCCGTACACCTGTATTTCGTCGTGCCTGCGATGACAAAGAAGTCATTTCTGGGGCAGTTTAAGCGGCGACAGGAGATTAAGGGAAGTCACCAGTGATAAGTTCTTTTGAATAAGTGTCGATATAATTTTGAGCATTTGATGTCATGTCTGGCGCTGAGAGGCGCAGGAATAGAGAATCGAAGCAGAATGATCGAGGACCAAACGCCTGAAAGTTTTAGTGCAGATTGGGTTTTACTGGCGAAATGGAAGATGGAGTGAGCATGAGGGCTTCTGGCAGGTGAAACCCACTCACCCCCGTCGGCCTTACCGCCGAGGCGGCGACTATTTGTTGAAAGAAGCTGTCAGCGCCTCTGTCTGCGCGCCTGGAATCGAATCCGAGGACAAGGCAGACGGAGCGGGCGCCGGGCGCCGGGGCGGAGGGATTTGGTCCCATTCGTTTGGAGCCTGTCGTAGAACCCCTCCCGCTGCTGGGCCGCACCGAGACACGCTTTGCTGCCACAATGGACACTCTCGCATTTCCAATTTACGTGCGCGTGTGTTTGCATGCTAACACACGAGAGGTCTCGCGCGCGTGACGATTTTCGAACGTCGATATAATCGACGCCTTTCGAGGCGTCTCGCGAGTGGGAAGGTAGGCCAGCCCGCACGGCACGCGTGCATCCGGAAGCCGGGGCTGCAGGGTAACTGCCCAGACAGGCCCTTGTGACGATGGGGCGGTAGCCGCTGTGAGAGCTCCGATCGTCTGCCGTTGGTTACCAGGGGGACACGAGCAGAGCTCCGCAGCACCGGACCGGAACCAGCCCGAACAAACCGGACGGCCCAGCCCCTGTCCTGTGTCGCGCACCTCACACAGATTAGCATCGCCGCCCTAGACTTCCCAGGCGGTCCCCGGGCAGCCCTCACAGCCGGCCCCCTCTGCCCGGCCTCGTCGCCGTTTTCGGCACTTCAAAAGTCGTCAAATATTTGAGCGGCGTTGTGTGTGAGAGCGGCCCGGCGGCCCGGCCCGGCCCGGACCAGAGGACAGATAAGATTGCTGTGTCAACGGCCGCCCGCGCGCCGCCCGCTCTCGTCAAGGTGAGGCCGCCGCCACCGCCGCCGCCACCGCCGCCGCCCATGGGTCGCATCGAGCACACACGCCCTTCCTCCACCACACGGCCGCAACCTGGCCAGGTCAAGGGTGGTCAAGTGCGGCACCGCCACCGTCGGCCACCGCACAGGGGTGGGTGCTCGATAATGCAGAAAAAAGAGTCGTTGCCTGAGCAAATACTCTTGACAAGAAAGAAATTTGGTTGTGTGAACTAAAATTTCGTGTTGGAGCAACTACGTGTTGTGGCGGCAAAAATTAAGATCACGCAACAAAATTTGTTGCTTCGTCCAAAATTAACGAATTCCCGTGTGACAACTCTATAGATTTTTCTGCGTGGTGTACAAGTGTGCGGGACTGCTGAAAACACCGACAGCAGTCGGAGCCGCCAGGCCGCTCGCGGCCGCTCGTCTGGCTGTGAGGCTCGCCGAGAGGGGAGCGCCGTGAGGGCGGGCAGTGCGCTCGACACGCGGACCGAGATGGCAGCCTACCCAGCGCCCGGCCGGGCTGTGCGGGCCACGGCCACCGCTCCGAGCCTGCTATGACGCTCGTATCTCTGCCTCCCTCCCTCTCACGCGCGCACACGCCTGACGCCAGTGAGTGGGAGAGTGACGGAAGACGTTCGCAGCCGGACCGGGGCCGGACCGGCCGGACGGCATTGTCCGACAGAGAGGCTCAAGGAAGTCCCTCCCCTCCCCGAGAAGGGTTGGCAGACGGATTTGTAGCGCGCCCCATTGTTGCTTTAGGACTAAACAATTCGCACGGATACGGCTCATTCTGCGACAAGGAGACCGGGGGGCCTTTCTGGCCGTCTGAAAGGCACCCGCATTGAAGGCTGCCAGGAGCAGGATGAAGCAGGTTTTGTGAAAGGCTCCGACGATTATTTCCTTTTTTCCGATCGAATGCATCCACGGAGGGTATCACCACCACAGTTACAACGTAATTAAAGCCACGATCAAGATCCATTTACGAGTTGTGCTGTCGGCGAGCAAGAAGTGGAGGAAGGCGGCCGCGTCGTTCGCAGGGGGCAAAGTGTTTGTTTAGGACGCGTTTAACCCGCCGGGCCTCTCCGCATCTTCCTGCCACTTTCGCACTAATGCACTCGGCGCGAACACTCTCTGCTCTTTCACCCTTTTCGCCGCAGCTCCTACGATTCCAACTTGCAGTTTCGCGAGGCAGCATGCTCCTGCAAGACCTCGGACCAAGAACAATATTTTGATTGGCCCCCACTGTGTTTGGAAGCGGAAGAAAGAAAATAAGACTCCGCGGCCCTCGGGATCCGTCCGTCCTCAGGAGGGGGTGCGTCGTGAATAGAAAATGCATTCGCGCGAGCAAGTTCCTCCCTCCCTCCCACCTGCGCGGATGCCGGCTGCCGGCGGAGCATCCGCTGTGAAAGCATGCCACGGCCTTGCACTTCACAGTACAGTCAATTTGCACGGTGAGGCGGATCAGTATTTTCCTCGGCCGTGGTCTGAACACGATAGATCGAGTTTTTTTTTTTTCCAAGCGTGCCCTGTTTCTTCTTGTCCCTCCCCCACATCGCACGCCCCAAACTTTACAAAGAAGCACAAACAAACCGAATCGGCGCCTGTCGCTGCTGCGAAAAGGGACACAGGGGCTCTACTCTGACACCCGCTGCTGGTGACGCTACTGGCCGCCTCTGTATGTCTGCAAACAGGCTGCAAGCGGGGCTGGCGGTGGCTTTTCCTCGCAGTGGGTACACAATCGCGCTTCCCGCCACTGGATTGCCAAAGGGATCCCCCCACTAGCCTCGTGTTGACTTAGGACGGGCCAGTGTCCAGCTACAACACCCCCGAGCGTTCCTGGAGAGAGAGCCTACTAGATATCCTGCGGGAACGCTGCGGGCTGTAGGATCATGGGAGCGATCGACGCAGGTGATGCGGTCGTGGAAAACGGATTGACACGATTCTGATGACCACGATCATCCACTTCGTTTGAATTTGGGTGGCGGCGAACTTCCAAGAATCCGAATCGGATAGCGGACAATTCTTTGAAGGGGCCGTTGTTTATGATGTGATTTTGGAGAAAACAGGTGTGCTATTCCGAGTCGCTGTATGTCGATATATTATTTACCATAGCTTATCTGAAAGTGTGGCCTGTTGTTCGTGTTTGCGGGTCAACGCCAACTGCTATTCGGGCAGAGAGAAGGGCTCAGCTGCAGAGTCTGTAAGTCCACAAGTCGAGGAAGAGGCAGTACTAGCTCTTGGTGAGCGCCGCTGTATACAGCATCTAATGAACGGCACAAGTGTAACGGGACCCCCTGCCCGCCCGGACGCAGCGCCAGCGCCCTCCAGCGCCCTCCAGCGCCCTCCAGCGCGCTCCAGCGCCCATCCAAGCTGTGCGGGTTGCCTCCAGGTCAGCACAGAGGAGCGGCGAGGGTTCTCCTTTCAAAAAGTAGCGCCGCATTCGAGCCGGGAACGGGAAAAGGATGTGCGATTATGAGGCGGGCAAGGCGGCGGGAGCTGCAAGACGCGTCGACACTGATAAATAACCTTTTAAACCCCGCGTGCCGGGCGCGGAGGTATTACCCGGGGGGGGGGGGGGGGGGGGGGGGGGGGGGTTGTGACCCTGTCGGGGCCTCGGTCCTCCGTGGGGCCCCCGAGCCAGTTATGCCCGGGCACGGCGTCGTCAACGATACGTCCCCTGCCTGAAGTGCCTGGAGAGGGACTCGTGGTTGAGGGGGATGATGACGTGCAAAAGCATCCATCAGGGTCCCTCCGAAGGTCCCGCAAAGGTGCCCGGAGGCGCCGCCCCTGAGGAGCGTTGCGCGGGTACTCCGGGCGGCGGGGTTGTCGTGGGGCCGTGAAGCCGTGGGGTGGCGCTGCGGCGTAGGGGATAATGAGGCGCACTCTATTGTAACAAGACACCTTTAGTGACGCAGAAGTGGGTCACCACGGCGCCTTCCTTTCGGTCCCTGGGGAGCTCGGGAGGGGTCGCCTCTGCTGGGATCATCCCGGAGCTTCACGAGGCCGGAAGGGCAGAGGCACGCACACCTTTACAACCCTTGAAACGTGTGACGTCATTGATTTTGCCCATTGGCGCCTCCGCTAACAGGTTGGGTCCCCTGTTCGATGGGTCCTAAGAACAACGTCCGTTCTCCCGCGCGCATCTCAACAACGTCCGATCTCGAAGCGCGCATCAACAAAGTCCGATGTCGCATTCGCTCCTCCCCGCTCGCCTGCAAGCGTGGGGTGAGGGGGAGGAGCGAATGAGACATCGGACTTTTTTGATGCGCGCTTCGAGATCGGACGTTGTTGAGATGCGCGCGGGAGAACGGACGTTGTTCAGATGCGCGCCGGAGAACGGACGTTGTTCTTAGGACCCATCTTGTTGGGGTCCTCGTGGGTCTCCGGCGGCAGGTGGCGGACGCGGCGCCGCCGGCCCGACGCGTGGCGTCCTACTCCCTCGTCGGCGACAACGACGGCAGACGCGCGTCGCGCCGCCAAACGACCCGGCGTCGAGAGCGTTTGGCCTTTCTCATGGAAATGCGGCCACCTGCGGCCCGGGGCAGAGCAGCAGAGCCTGGCCGCGGGGCAGTACCGGCAGTGCCGGTCCGCCAGCCCCGCCACGGCCCTCGACTGCCCTCGGCACGGCCGGACACGGGACGGGGAAAGAAAACAGCTCTCTGAATTCCAGCGCACACAACACTCGAGTGAACAAGTGAAACTGTGTTAAGCGCGCTTGCATAATCTGCGTTGGCCCCAAACGCCGCACGGCCTGGCTGCTAACAGGTGCACAGGCGCTCGCGGCACGCCGCAGGAATAGGAAACGAGCAGAGGAAATCGGAAAGGAGCAAGAGGAAGGAAAGGAGTCCGAAGTCCTAACAGTTTACTGCAAATACGTAATCTGTATACAGGCGTTCAGTCGTTACGGAGCAGTCCAAACTGCATCTTCATTTCTTGTGAGATTTCACGCGTGAATTAATTGGCATCTTTTATCCTAATGTGCTGTCGGTGAGGTTCGCGACAACATCGTGGCAGTTTTCATCTGAATCGTCTCGCTCTCACATCACACCTCCCGTTTACGGTCGCCTGTGAAACGCAGAGGGTCATTAATTCGCCGGTGGGACAGTTATCAGACGGACACGGATTGACTGCGGGATTAAAGTGTTGTTTGATGGCGCGGCCTGCCGGAGGTGTGGAGTCCCACGCCTCAGTTTTCTCAATTCACGACCAAACTAGAACACAACGGGCCCGACGTCTGACGTTCTCATCACAATCTGTTTTCTTACTCCGTTCGGTGCAGATAGGGTAATCAATGTCCACCAACTCTCTCGCGGCATGCACGTGCATTAAATGCACTCCCACCGGTTGGGACTCGAGCCGGGGCCGGCCGGGGGACCTGCCGGGGGACCCGCTGGGGGCTCGCTATCCGCTCCATCCGATCGGCCTCCGAAAATGCGTGAACTGGTCGCGTGAGCGCCGAGTGTTAATCATCCTGATTTGTATTGCCCCGGATGATGCGTTCGGTCCACTTCCAGGGCGCGCGGCTGTCACCGCGTGAGAGCGGCGCAGCGCACAGCAGAGCCACGGCGCAGCCACCGCGTGCAGCCTCTCCTGGGCTGTTTATGGACCCAACGCCATAAAAGTAAAACGTCGGCGCCCTTTTCCCCCCTGCGATGTCGCGACCGCGCGACTCGTAAAGCAGAAACAAAAATCGAGGTTTTGCGGTTCGGGGGGTTCCGGCGGAGCGGACAGACACGCCGCTCTGCCCGAGGCTCTGCCGGCTCTGCCGCTGCCGCTCTGCCCTTCTGCGAGCCGCTTTGTTGCCGAGGGAGCCGCAGTACCGCTGTCTACGTGCTTTACTTTTTGGCCCTCGCCAATTATTTTCTTCGTTTTGTATGCAAAGTGTCAGCAGAAACCATTGTTCAAGCGAGCGGCAGCGACATCTTGGCGGAGCTCTCTGGCAACGATCGAGCAAACACAGCAGCTCACAGAGCTTATCGGGAATTGCAGTTTCAAATTGCCAGGCTCTAAAAATACGTATTTAGCTTGAGCATACTAAATCACTTTGATTTCTGCAGTGCACTTGGCGAGCGGGGCCTATACAGACGTATTTCTTTTCGCTACCCATGGAAAATGAAACCAATTTCCCTTTTTTCCGAACACTGAATTTACGGCGAGCCGGACTTGGATCCTCCCTCAGGCAGGCAGCACTTGGACGTGGCGCGGGGGTCTGGTCAGTGAGCACGGTCCGGGGCCCAAGGTCCGGGGCCCCAGGCCCGGAGCCCGGCCCGGGTCCCCGGGTACCTCCCAACTGCACAGGCGGTGGCAGGGAGCTGCATGGTTCTGGCCACAGCGCCGGTTAGGCTGACCGAGACGGCCCTGGCCACAGGCCCGATTACCATATTAATATGTTTGTGAGTTAATGCAGGGGGATAGGATGGCGTGGGTTATGGCTCTTTGGTCAGTTTCAATTTTTCCGTGAAACCGTCTCCCCCGAACAATGGCGCCCGCTGCGGTGGTTCAGTTCGGCCCCCGCCGTTCAGCCGCCCGCCGCCCGGCCCTGCTGCCGCTGTGGATGAAATCAACCTGTCAAGGAGAGGCCGATACGTACTTTGGTGTCGTCTACGCCGGTGGGGCGCGCAGACTCGGTGGCTCCACTTCCTTTCCCCATCACGCGGGGGCTTGCGCGCCATCGTGCACGAAGCGCCGTCGTGTGTGCAGCATCCGCAAGGCGTACCTGTGAGAGACAACGGCCGCTGGTAATTTAGCTGCCGATCGAGGGGATGGGACTCTTCGATAGTGAAATATCACATTCCATCGAAATATGACGGTGACGATGAACAGGAGTCGGTAAGGAGCGGGAGATTTATGCCGTCCGATGGACTGGGCATCCACGGGGCACTACTAACCTAACCAAACTATTGTTCCGAGGCTCTCCCGCAGTGCGTTTGACAGAGGGGAAAATCGTAAACTGCTGTCCGCTCGGCTGGCCATACCAGGTGCGCGTCACGCAGGGAGAGGTGCACATGATGCTGGTAGTACTGCCGTCTTTTCTTTTCAACGTTATATCGTTATTGGATGCACGGTAAAAGTTGGTCCTGGAACTCCCAGGACCGAAACGGCGCCGCGCACCCTGTTCCAGGACGGTCCTGGAACTGGGTGCTCAATCTCCCAGGACGGTCCTGGGAACGGGTCGCTTTTGCCACCCGCGCCTCCTCGTCCTGGGAGATAGTGTACTTGCTCCCAGGACCGTCCTGGAACAGGGTTTGTGGTACCGCAGTCGGACACCCGTTCCCAGGACCGTCCTGGAACAGGGTTCCTTCGGCCGCGGACGGACACCCACCTCGCGTCCCCCCCCCCCCCCAAACGCAAACACTTCGTAGGCAACACATTGACAACCACTTGTTACATTTCACGATTTAAAAGACAAAAACACAAACAAAAAAACAAAGAAACAAAAAAACAAAGAAACAAAAAATAACATTGCTTCAATTTCGACTGCGCGGCGAGGGAACACAGATCGCATTTTATAATACAAGCGAGAAAATTCATAATCGCGAAATATACACACCAAATTCTCTCCGACGTCGGATTTGAGAGTGGGCATTCCACTCAAGGCCTCCTCGATTCACTATGGCTTTGCACTTCTTCCTTTGATTCTTCTTCCGCACTCCGGCCTCGAGAGCGCGCGCCGTGTCACGCGCGCGAAACCATGAGGTTTGAATTTGAGCGGAACAGGTAAACCGCTGCACGACACTGAGGAATGGGAGGAGGTTTTTTTTTTTTGGGGGGGGGGGGGGGGGCGCGAGGTGGGTGTCCGTCCGCGGCCGAAGGAACCCTGTTCCAGGACGGTCCTGGGAACGGGTGTCCGACTGCGGTACCACAAACCCTGTTCCAGGACGGTCCTGGGAGCAAGTACACTATCTCCCAGGACGAGGAGGCGCGGGTGGCAAAAGCGACCCGTTCCCAGGACCGTCCTGGGAGATTAAGCACCCAGTTCCAGGACCGTCCTGGAACAGGGTGCGCGGCGCCGTTTCGGTCCTGGGAGTTCCAGGACCAACTTTTACCGTGTGCGACATTTTCGTCCGGATGGGAACTCAGTTTTTCCTACGTGTAAAAGACAACGAGAGAACACAAATGAGGCAATAGTGAGACCAACGGAAGCCCCCCCCCCCCCGCCGGCGCCCCTATAGGCAGGCTGTGTAACTTCTTTGCATTCGATGCCTCCTTACTGCGCTTGTGTTGGTCTTCCCCGCCTCCGTCGCGCCCGCCACCCCCGCCGCGCTTCTGATTCGCGCACTGTATTGGGGCGCATCGACACGAACCAAGAATAATATTATTTTCTCATTAATATGCATGAGGCTCTGTGCCGTACGGTGCATCCCTATTGCCCTCGTTTACCCCCGCGTGTGTATTACTTTCCACCTCATCGTTCAAATTGAAAGGGGATCAACAAAGCGACTCTCCGGCGGCGGACTCGGGCGGACGCCCATAATCAGCTGCTATACTCGTTTACCCAAGATTTATAGTATTGAGGCGCTGGCCGACGCGGCGGGTACGCGGGGGGGCCGAGCCGCTGCTGGCCGAGCTGCTGGCCGGGGGCGCGTGTTCGCTGCCGGACAATCAGTCCACCGGGCTTGATGAGAGGATCACGAGAGCGGCTCTACGGCGATGACCCCCGCCATGATGGGTGCCTGCACTGCACACCCTGCACACCGTGCAGCGAGAGGCTTGAGAAGCTAGCCGGGCACACCCAAGTTCTCAAGTTGGCGGATCGGTCCCTTTGGCTGCTGGGATTCGCTGCCCAGATTCCTCGGCCCGCACAATCCCTTTCGCAGAGGCGAAGTGTCATTCGGTAGCTGATGCCGCCACATATTTAGCATGCAAGAGGCGGTGGTTGCGTAAGTCCGCAACAAAGCACGTTCCTGCTGCCGCCGGGCTGCCGCCGGGCTGCCGCCGGGCTGCCTCCGGGCTGCTGGCCTGCCGTGGGGAGCTCGTTCCGTCGGAATGCGCGCCACTGCCTGTTTGGTAATCAGGGAAAAAGAAGACGACGGGGTAAAAACCCTGTGTTCCCCGAAGTGTCCGCGGCGCTCTGCGGCCGCGCTGCGAATGCATGTTTGGCGTGTCCGCCGTAAGTGAAGGTGTCGTCCGGCCGCATGAGGAATCTGCTCCTTATTTCGCCACAGCTCGGCACTGCTCGGCACGCGGCCACGGGGGTTGGTTCGTTATCGAAAGGCTTAGCTGTTGTGCGGCGCGTGCGAGGCGCGGCGCGGCGGGACGGAGCGGCCCGCGCCTGCCGCCAGGTGACGGCACAGGGATGGGCGGGCCTGAGGCTGGCCCACGCCTGGGAAAAGGGTTGGGCTGGGCTATGGCGGCCGAGAGGTAAAGGCACACGACAAACAAGCTTATCGGCCTCTCGGCACCGTTCTCACCTGCCGCCGCCGCCCTTACCGTCCCTTTGACTCCATGTGCCGACCCGTGGGGATGGTTGGTTACAGAGCCGTGCACAAGTCCTCACGCCCACACAACCAGTCACTCACACACGCTGACCCGTGGGGATGGTTACAGAGCCGTGCACAAGTCCTCACGCCCACACAACCAGTCACTCACACACGCTGACCCGTGGGGATGGTTACAGAGCCGTGCACAAGTCCTCACGCCCACACAACCAGTCACTCACACACGCTGACCCGTGGGGATGGTTACAGAGCCGTGCACAAGTCCTCACGCCCACACGCCACACGACCAGTCGCTCCCGCACGCTTTTTCGGACGCGTCACCCTCACGCATTCCCCCTGTATACATATGATAATGGTCACGTACACACCTTGATTGCGCTTTGTGTCGCCAGGTCAGGTGAGGCCGAGCGCGCGCGGGCAGGGTGCGCTGCCTGCCGAATAGGTGCGCTGTCTGTGTCTGGCTCAGCGCTGCTGCTGTTGGCATATGTGTGGATTTCGGAGGGAGGCGGACACACACACACACACACACACACACTGCCGGTTTGTCATCGCCCTTTTCCAGCGAAGCTCTGTCCATGTCGGCAGGAGTGTGGCCACACCACCGCGCTGCTTGCGATGCACGGCTCGCAGGGTCGTTGTTTTGGTGCGTGCGTCTCCACACGGCGCGTCGCTGGAACGTCCGTCCGAAGTGGTGGATGTGTGTGTGTGTGTGTGTGTGTGTGTGTGTGTGTGTGTGTGTGTGTGTGTGTGTGTGTGTGTGTGTGTGCGCGCGCGCGTGCGTGCGTGCGCTGCGTTTGCTCAGGGCGTGACGCACGAGTGAAGCGCGTGACGAAGGCGTGACGTGTCCACGGCGTGTCGCATGCTGATGAGCTGCCGGACGTCTCGCCTTCCACCTGCAGCAGGCCGATTGCGGTCGTTTAGATTCGACAACTGCGGTTTTGTTTCCATGCAGATACGCGGGTCTGCGGTTCATTGCATTAGTCCGAGCCGAATTTCTCGTGATCCCCGATCCCACTGCGGGGACCGCCGGGACCACCGGGACCACCTAATAGCTCACAAGCCGTAGTCGTGAGGAATGGCAAGGGGCGCATAGTGCAGCAAATCGGTGGCGTCATCAGTTTGGAGGCATGTGGGCTGTGCCCGGGGGGGCGTGGGGGGGCGTGGTGGGCGGGGCGGACGGGCGGGCCGGGCGGGGTGGGCAGGGCTGCGCAGCCACATGTGCGCGTCCTAACCCTTACCGCCTGTGCTCGCACTCCCAGGCCTCTGCCCCGGTGGCCCCATCCTGCAGAACGCGGGTGACAGCCCTGTCGTGGCCTGTGCCTGTGGCATTTCCCTGGCGCGCGGCTCGGCGCTGCTCGGGCGCTTCTCGCTCGTTGAGGTTGGGGACTAGCGTTTTTTCTGGTAGACAGGGTGAACAGTCCCCACCAGCGAGCGTCGCCAGACAGGAGCCGCTAGCTGCAGCGGCACAGCGCGGCACATCCCCATCCCAGAGGCCCCAGCGGCGGCTGGGGGCGCTAATGCAGACTTAGCTCTGGCGTCTCCGCGCGGCCCCGCCGGTGTCACTTTTCTCTCCCCAAAGTTGGTAAGGCAACTCCAGCAGCGCAAATGAAGAACTGAAAGGGAGAGGGGCCGGCCGGCGTGCAGGGCGCATCCGTGGACACGGAGGGGAGGCCTTTAATGAAGCTATTTGCGCTTCCCAAAAGTCCGGGCGAATGAGATGGATCGTGTTTCAAACGTGTGGGGTGAGAGGCAGAGAGATAGGGAGTGATAGGAGAAGGGAGGGGAAGCAGGAAGAAGTCATGTAGTCCCTGCTCTTGGTCATGATGTTTTTCCAGCTTCCCTTCGATGAGCCATTAGGGGCGTAAGACGACGATGATGGTGCAACCTTTAGACCTTACACATGGGCGCGACGACACATTCGGCAAAAGCTCGCTTTTTACGACGGCCGACCGAATATTAATGGAAGTACGGGGGAGTAGGGTGTCGCGTTGAGCGATAAAAAGGCTGATGAGGTTAACACGTGTCTAGGCCCGGCGGGCACATTTATGGGAAACAGGCACAGCAGCATAGGACAGATACTGCGAAAGAAAGTGATTTAATGCAAACGTTGAAAATGAGTTTGTGCATTTTCAAAAGAGTGCAATACAATTAAACATCACGAGAGCTCCCAACGCCCCAATTAGAACGATTCCTCTGTTAATAGACATAGCAAAGTCTTGAAATTAAAATAGCGACTCATTTAATGTAAAAGGAAAGCTGTAAAATTCGCTACCGTCCAAGGGCGAAAAGAACGCTGAAAAGTCATTCATCGCTAAGCCTGTCTGTGCGGCATTCGCCGCCTGCGGTCTCTTACCCTCTCCCATTTACGTATTCCCATCCTTATTCTGCTGCCTCAGCAGCCCAGTGTGCGCTGTCTCTTTCGTTCCGATTCCGTTCGCAAAAGATGCTTTCTACTACTATTTTCTTTCCCGCGGGGGAGTAAATGGTCCATGGCACACCATGGCCACCCTCACTCGGCTGAGCATTGGGTGATTACGGCAGGAAGGGAATCGGGATGCGGCCTCCGTGCAGCACCCTTCCGACACGAAGGACGAAGGGCTCTCGGAAGAAACGCATGCGACGAGTCCTTTAGCATCGTCTTCTCCCCTTTCTGCTGAAGATGAAAGTGCCGTGCGCCGTGTTCGAGCAAAGCACATCCCTTTCGTATTTTTGTTCCGCGGCAGGAAAACACATTTCTTCCTCCAGTATACACCACCAAGCGAACGATATGGGGTGTGCCGACACCTTCCGTCACAAGCAGCGCCATGCCAGCCATGCTGACCCACGTGATCTCCACGCCCCACCCCACACGTCTCACGTGACGTGCCCCACAAAGTCTCCGATGACGACGGCTCGCCCGACGTGTCGAGCTGGGGGGCTTTGTCGGCAGTGGGTGCCATGCGGTTTTTTCGCCGGTGGCTTTGGCAGCACCAGGGTCGCCAACTCACTCACCGCATGGCACCCCATGACACACACACACACACACACAGACCATGGGCAGGGCAACGGCGACTGACTGAACCCTCATAAATTTTATGTCCTTTGGTTGAACTCAAGCATTCCGCCACCACACACAAACCTCGGAGTTTTCTGCGGCTTGCCGCCGCATAAAAGGACTTTTAGAAAGAGGCACTTTCGATATACTGGCAGTTTTTCAATTTTGTGAGCAGGAATGGCTTTCTAAGAACGTCAGATAGTAACATTTTATTTTTCTTGTCAAAAGTTGAGTTCGCTGCAGCCGGATACGCAGTAGGTGGATGCGGTGCTTCCAGTCAGTTCGGTCTCGCGCCCGAAAACCCACAACAGCATTGGCTGAACTAGAACCGACTGCAGCCCTTTTAGGCCCAGCACGTGTTTTGCATTTCAGGAGCGGCGCTCGAAAGCCCTTATGTTAATATGAAGCAACCCCGCCCCGCACAACCCTTCGTCGAGGCGCCTCCGGAAACAGCCCGGCGGGCCGGCGGGCCCTGGTGTGGTGGGCCAGTGACCTGTTTATCGGCAACTGGCGTTTCGGGCGCAGTCTCACGGGCCTCACATGCGAGACACGCGGGGCGCCCGGGCCGGGCCGGGCCGGGCTACTTGATGAGGTGGAACAGCCGCCTCCAGCGCCCTGACCCCGCCAACTTGTCAACGCATACTGCCGCCGGGCCGGGACCCCCGTAGTAACTTTCCGGGACGGCCCGCAACAACGTTCCCACACACTGCGCAGTTCATTAGGCCACGACTGTGTACAACTAGTGCGCAGTGAGAGCCGCTAGTGGAAACAGCTGACAGGGCCGCCGCGACCACCGGGCGAAGCTTTGCTTTCAATTACCGAAAAGTGGACGAAAATAAATGGGAATGGCCACTGCCCTGGCCACGGCACAGTCCCACGGCCAAGCCCGCTCTGCAAAGTGAGGCATGAGCTGCTGTCGTCAGTCGGGCTGCATCCTAAGTCCCCCGCCGGCGTCCGCATCGCAGAAGTACGGCACTCTGTGCGACGAAAACACGGAGCACTTCCAATCAGGCCAGAGTGGAGCCTCTTATCCAGGCGCCCTTTCACATCCTGCCAGCGGAAATATTGATGGGATGGGGTAGCGGTGCGCATGGTGGTGCGCAGGACACGCAGCGCGGCCGGCGGCGCGGCCACTTGTCTGCCAAGTCATGCGACCGCGGGGGTAGGTCAGAGAGAGAGAGAGAGAGAGAGAGAGAGAGAGAGAGAGAGAGAGAGAGAGAGAGAGAGAGAGAGAGAGAGACTCAGTGCAGATATTGTGAAGTGGGCAACCTCCTTTAAATCATTGAGATCCCAACTCCGTAATTTCGCTGGAATAATACGGCGCATGCACAGACGTCGCTGACGATGACATCACAAAGGCGTCCTGTGGGTGGGCCGGAGGCAGCCAGCGGCAGCCAGCGGCAGCCAGCGGCCGGCGTTGGGGAGGCCGGGGCCGTAAACAGATTAGCGAAGGGCAAAACAACGACGATTGGCACTTTGAAGTGATGGACAGCACGGCGTCGTTTCTCCGAGGTATGGTCGCGAATCTGAGAGCACGTCTACGATCACCAGACTGGAAAATCGTTCCAACAAATCAGCAATGCCCAAAATTGGCAAGAAACGCCCTCGTCTCCGCATTACTATCACACCACTCCTCTCCATCTTTACTCACCCTTTCCCCTATATTTTTAATTTCCTCCCTCTATTCAATCAGTCGCAGAGCAGCCCGCACTCTGTAATTTCCTTGGCCTCTTTTTTACTCCAAGCGACCCCCGTCACCACTTTGGCGGGCGTCCCCAGGCAAATGGAATAATTGTTGTTTTCCCTCCCTTTGTGAAGAGCTTTTTTACTCTGGAGTCGCCTGATCAGGACGTCGTGGACCGCTTTGATCGTCGAGAAAGAACGGGTCCACGTCAGATGACACTTTGGCTCATCAATGAGCCTCCTTTTGCTCATCTTCCTTCCCCTCCCGAAGAAGGGCGGGCCTTCTGCTGTGTGGACATTGCACTTATTTGATTACGGCGCACCCCCGAGCTCGATGCCAAAGCTAATGACGACGAGTACCGCGGAGGGGTCGCAGACTATTGCATGACCTTTCCGTTATTTTATTTTATTTTCATCTTTTTTTTGTTCCAGTCAAAACAGAACGGATCGTTCTGACCCCATGGCTACATCTCGCTCTTATGTTCGGCTGGTCGCGCAACACCGGTAGGGTAAGGGCGTAAGCAGAGGAGTACTCCACCCGACATGACGGCGGCGGTCCAATTAATCGAGTTTGTTGCCCACAGTATGACAATGCGGCCCCGACTGGCTCCGCCATGGCTCCGGCGTGGTGATTGCGCGCACAGTGATGGGGCATGGGACCTCTTCACCGCGCCCAGCCCAGCCACTCTCACTTTTCGTTGTTGCGCGGCGTAGCATCACATCACCGCTCTGCCAGCACATGCGGGCCTGTGGCGGCCTGTAGCGGTAGGCCCATTGGACCCGTCGGGCCGGGCACCACGGCAGCGCTACAACACACGACCCTTGCACTTCCATGGGCACCGCCGCTGTACAGACTGAGCAACGGGAGCAGCATCGGCGGAGGGGAGGGGGGGGGGCTCACAAACTCCTCACCGCTGTTCTCCGTCGCGCTGCTTTGTCACTGTGGCTTTCGGCGCGAACACCGTCGGAATTTGAATGACGATGGCGCCACTAATTGACAACCGTCGGCGTCCAGCCAACTGGACCGGCCAACGAGGCCGCCGCTGGCCGCCGGCCCGCCGTGCTAATTACGGACACTTCGGGATCAGTTTGCCATCTCCAAACTAACTGGCGAGTTGAGTGTTTGAGCCAAAACGCCACCAAAACTTGGCCCGCCTGCGCGGTCCGCGCGGTCTGAGGAGGGTCTTAGTCACCAAGCACGGTGGCGGCCTGCAGCTAGGCTCCATTTTGGCAAAAGGATTGTCGGGGAGCGATCGCTGATTTGATGCAACTGATAAACTGGTTGGTTGGTTAACAAGCTTTTGGACGCTTTCTGACCATGCTGACTGGGTATAGGACGTCGGCCATCAGTGCACCGAGGTACCCCGTGGGATAGGCCGACAGAACCTAGGGAGCACAAAATAGCTCAGCCCGGAGAGTGGTTCTCGATGACGGGGGCTTTAGTTTTCTGTGCAGTCTCGCCGTCCCACTTTCACGCCGCCGCCATCGCCATTTTGGGCCCGATTTAGTCGTAACGTGCGCGCGTCCGATGCGGGCGCAATTCAGGCGCCAGATGTGGTCCACAACTTTATCGAGCCCAGCCCAAAGGCCCAGCCTGGCCCGCCACATCAGCATCTGCAGCGGCGGCGCCAGCAGCATAGTGGTCCACCGCCGCCCCGCGGCCCTCCCAACGCCCTCCGTAGTCCCCCACGGCCCCCCGCGACCCCTCACGGCCCCTCACGACCCCCACCCCCCACAGATCTCCCCTGGCCTTCCGTGGACCCACACTCACGTTCATTTTAAAATCCCAGGGTTACAGTATTAATTTTTAGCGGGAGAAAATTCCTTCAGCTGCACGGAAAGCACAAAATTATTGCGACCACCCCTGGGCTCTATATTCCTATTGCTGCAGGCGGAAACCCTCGACACACTCCTTTGAAATAGTACGCAGTATCGCACGCCAACTTGCCAAACTTAGTTTCAAATTGCATTTCCTTGTTTCCTTTGGAGCAGATGCGATCCGAGGCTGCGGATCACACCAGAATAGTCCTAAGCAAGAAAGAGGGAGCGTAAAAGGGGGAAGTTGAGCGGGGTGGGCCTATCCGCCAATTACGTGTCATCTACAAGGGGCCCTATGCACCGACATTCACGCAGTCTCGATGGGGGTAGAAAAATCACTTCCTAATTTCATAAAGAATTTCCGATGGTTGTGGCGGAACCACTAGACACTACCGAAGCTCTGGGCGAGTCCACAAACACGCACTCCCGGCGCTGTCCCCGGCGCTGCCCCCGGGTGCTGGGGCACAGGTCGCACCGGTGTAAGCGGGGCCCCATCACCCTCATCCCTGGTGCTTTTGTCTCAAGGTGTTGTCGTGGACGTGACACCATTCCGTTGGCCCGTGACCGCGCTACGTCTTCGAGCAGGGGAAGAAATCATGTCCCGAATGACATTGCACGCCGGCGCGCAGGGCGGCAAAAGTTAACGGTGATGCAGCCCTTCCTGTACCTGAGCGCCTCACACGCATGGGCCCACGCTGGGCTTATCAACCTCACAGCGCCCAGCAGAGCTTCCCGGAAAACGGCGAGGACGACGAAAGTTTGTCCTGCCCCACTTTTACTGCCCTGTACACATGTCTGTGAGGCCTCGTGCCCAGCCCAGAGACGGCGCGGGACCGCAGTCCGTGTCGAGATATTGTCATATCAATTTCCCAAAAATTCGATCATCTCGTGTTCTGGGGGTTATCAAAAATATTGTAATGCCTCGGTCTCTTGTTTGGGGACGCACTTCAGCAATAAATCGTTGGCGTTGAGCATATACGATAAGACCGTGGCTCCCAGTTGGCGTAGAGACACCCATGCTGGAAGAGTTGACCCTCCAACCAATTTTATTACGTGTCGTGAGGTGAAACCCGAAAGTAGTGTCACAGCCAGATGATATTGCTCGGTGGCCAGCGACGATTCTCGAAACGGAATTTCGTTTTGTTATGCAGAGCGCGCGCCGTGCCTAACCCAAACGGAGACAAGAAGAAGGAGAGAGAGGAGGCGGTGCTTCCGTAAGATGGTGTCAAAACCAAGCGTTACGTCGCACCACGGGGCCCCAAGAGAACCCCAACACACCAGCCGCAGGTATCACACGGTGAGGCACCGGGCAGGTGGGGGCATGGCCGGGCATGGCGCGGTCGTGAGCCAGGGTGGTCTACACCGCGCTATCACACTCCGTGAAACATCGAGTGCACTATGGTGTTACGTTCATGAAACTGACAATAAAACTGTCATACGAAATTAATAAAAATTAAGGATGGAATAAAGTGCAGCATTGGTTAACGGTTGTTTGGCTGCCGGTGGGCTCTAGAAGAACGCACAATATAGTGAAGAATTTGGCGAACGTGCGTGCCATTCAGTCTCTGCCCGCAGAATTGAGCAGTAAAATGTCTCGATTCATTTTTTGACTTTATTTATTACGCCACGACTCACGTGCTCAAAGGGGGACGGACGGTCAAAGAAGATCCGGAATCGAGGAGACAAATTAATTAATCGAGTTTGGAGAGGAGACATGAGTCGAATCGGAATGGTGGGTGCGATGGCGGGACCAGAGGGACTAGCAGGTGACATCCTCCACTTGTCGTTCTCCGAATGGAGCTTGCCGAGGCACGCCGGAGCCCGGCAGGGGTCCTGGCAAAGGTGTGTGAAGCTCAGTTTTGAATGCTCGATTCTTTGGAACTCAGTATCCCTTGCCCACTTTCCTCTTCCGCAATAAAACATTCGTTTATATTCACAAATTTCATCGGCGATGCTTGGAGACGCTGCCATAATGTTATCGCATGGATTGATCACAGCGAATTGTATAAAGGCAGTGCCATTGAAAAAGAGGGGAGCTCTGTGGGCTGCCACACCGCGTGCCTCCTCAGCAGCACACGAGGGTCAGTACTCACATGGTGGACGAAAATAATTAACTTATTCGTTTTTTGTTTAACTGTGACAATATTCACGTACACAAGACACACCCATGCGCCCACCAGCTGCAGATCTCCGCTTGTGTACACCACCCATGTCCAGCGTTTGCTCCATTCTCATTAAAAAAGTGCGTCCCAGACAGCCGAAAACTTTGTTCCTTGTGGATATATCGGATGCACACACCCCAATAAGCACAGAGACAGCATCCTGTTGTGATAGGAATCGGTGCACGGATTCGATGGCATTAGTTAAGAGCAGCAGCTGTGGCCACTCGCTGCACTTTGCGACTCCAATTAACGGCCGCCCGCCTCCTTGTCGCAAAAGTTTGCCCGGCGTGCTGAATGGGGCCGTTGGAGGGGCCGTTGGCCGCGGCGTGTTCTCTGTGCTGGGAGCGCGCGGAGCGTGCCGGCCGGGCAGTGCTCAGCAGTGCTCAGCAGTGCTCAGCCCGCGCAGCGCTGCCAGCGCCGGCCAGTCGCCGCATTGATGGCTGGGCGATCCCGTGTCTCAGGAGGAAGCCATCCGTCATTGCTGACCGAGTCCCCGCCCATATCTATCACAAATTCTATTCTCCATCTGTAAGATGGATCAGCTAGACCGCGGGACGATGTAAAACCAGGGCCGACAACAATACACACGCACACCAGTGTTTGTAAAGGTCAGGAGGAGGAGGAAGGACATACATGGAGAGGAGAGGAGAGAGAGAGAGAGAGAGAGAGAGAGAGAGAGAGAGAGAGAGAGAGAGAGAGAGAGAGAGAGAGAGAGAGAGAGAGAGAGAGAGAGAGAGAGAGAGAGAGAGCAACCAAATGCCACAATTGTGCCGGACAAAGGCAGCCACAATGGGGTTATGAGGGCTAGCACGCCCCGACTCTTGGAGTCATCCTCCTCCCACGCATGATCAAACAAAAAGGCTGACAGGTGACGTGACCGTGACGCGGGTCTTTGGATAACGCTTTCGCAAAAATAAAACCCTGTGATGACACTTAAGCCGAACGTCGTTGCGGCTAAGGAGTACGATGTCATTTCACCTAAGTGACGGCTTAGCTTCGTCGCAGAAATCCTTTGCAGAAAACGCCGCGAATGGAAGAAACGCGGCAACGCTGGTCGCCACCGCACCAGGATGCGAGCGTCGCGACGCCACACGGGCCCCGCGGCAGAGCCTTGGGCAGGGCCGCATGCACTCACACACTGTGTTGGCAGAGGGCCCGTGTGTCAGTGACCCGTTAGAACTTCTCGCTGTATCGCTGCCGCTGTCAAAGACTGATCGAGTGCCATGGCCCAGTTCGGCGGCGTTGGCTTGTTGGCCTACTGCACAGAGTGCACACACTGCTTCCTGGCAGCGGCCGCGGCAGCGGAGATCGCGTATCACAATGCACGTCAAACGGATGAGAGGAAGCGGAGCCAAGCGGAGCCAAGCGGAGCCAAGCGGAGCGGGGCTTTCTGCACTTCTCGGCGTGCCAAAGCGGGACGGCAGCGGGCGGCGGCCGCACTTTCCATCCGCGAAAAACATTTTTCGAGAAATGTCGCTGCTGCTGCTGCTGCTGCTGCTGCTGCTGCTGCTGCTGCTGCTGCATGTCCCCATCCGCCGGACCGCTTTCCGGCGGGGCCAAGGCATCGCCACGGCCCTAGAGGCACTCCGCGGCACTCCTAGCAGGTGAGGGCCGGCACCGGACGGCACTGTGACGGCGGTGCCACTTCTGTGCCGCCGACTGATAGAACTGGTTCCATATCGCGACTGCCGCGGCGACAAAACAGTCACTCCAAGGAGTGCGGAACGGTGTTGTATACGCGGCACGGGGCACGGCCGGCGCCGGCAGTCGGACTCACGCATCTCAGCCGGCCGCCAGTTGCGGCTGGGCCCTCGGCGGCCTCCGCTGGGCCCTATCGGCTGGGCCCGCGTCCGGAGACGTCCCCACGTTCCTCTCTCACACAGGTAATGAGACGCGAAGTCTGGAATTTGGTGGCAGCCCAGGCGACCGGACTGATAGCTTTCCGCTCGGTCGTATCGTACCGCCGTGCGCCCTAGTTCGGGAGCTCGCGGGATGTCAGAGGGCGAAACCTCTTCTGCGCCTCTTCCAGTATGCATTCCCACTTTCTTCTCCCCGATGTCCTCCTCTCGAGTCACCGAGGCGCGGCAGCAGCGGGCTGCGGCAAGGCCCCCGCTTCGATTAAGACGTCCCAAGCAGCTCAGAAAATAAAAGTTGGAATAAACAGGACCAGTCGGACGACGGTGCCGTGGCAATGCCGTGGATGCTGTCGCGACGGCGGCCGAGGTGGGGCGGGGCGGGGGGCTCCCAGCGGCGTCTCCGGGCCGGGCTGGGAGAACGGGAAGCTACACGGGCAAAGTCTTTACACACACACGCGCACACGGTATATTTCGCGATCACACACGCGCCAACGCGGCTGCGCAGTGCAAACTCGATTCCCACGTTATTCGATACTACTGCAGACATTCACCGTGGTTTCGGACCGTTTGAATAAATCTTGCGTAGGCCTGTACGGCCCGTATACCCAGCGCGAGAAGGTTTTGGCTGCATCAGTCACGGAGCAGCGCGGAGCAGGGACACGTTGCGTCGGGTTGGAGATGATATCTCCGTCCCGGCGGCGGTCAAATCATGTCCGTTTACCTCGCAGAGGACCAAGCCAGCCAATTTGGACACTGTCTTTCACACACACACACACACACACACACACACACACACACACACACCTACACACACACACACACACACACACACACACACACACACATGCCCTGTCCTCCACCATTAGCAGCCAAGCTCGCGTCCGTCGGTGATCATTGACATTTTTTGGCAGCGATCGCGCAACAAAAAGCGGGGACCGCTTGATTAGTGGAGGAGCGCCGGCGGACGGCGGCCGCGGAGATTTTATCAGGCGACGCCAACAGTCTGTCATTGGTTCATCAGAGATACCTCGTTTCCAAAACCTGGAAAAGTTAGGGATTCTTTCATAACTTTTTCAGAGTTATTTTTTAGAAAACGAGTGCGCGTGCAAGTGCGCAAATTGCATAGCCCTCCGGAGCAGGACACTCGGGAGGCGTGCCCTTTCCTGACAGAGGCGGCAGAGCGTCTCGTCTCCGCCCGGCCACTCCGTGCACTCTGCCGCCCGCGGCCATGCAAGCCTGTTTTGTTATCGCTTGTGGTTCTGGCAGCCGCCGCCAGAGCGCAGCAGCGACCAGTAGCGGCGACACGCGGCAACACGGCCGGCTCCGGTGCGCTGCCCTGAAGTCTGTCCGCTAAGGTGTGCATGTGATGTCCAAAGTCTAAATAATGCAAAATAAACGCACTGCTAAACGCAACACTATCAGAAATTCACCGTCAATAACGGAAATCAAACTAAATTCAGCCACTGTCGTTATGGTCTCAATATACTGCGAGTCGCTTTTGCGCGCCGCTCGCTCCGGATTTGCCGCCGCCCCTTCCTGGCCCCCTTCCCCCCCGACAGGTCCCACACGAACCCCGGTGCTAATGAAGCTATTTGTCCCTTTCAAAACAGGAATCAAAAATGTGGAAAACAAACAGAAAGAAAACGGCGTCAGTCCGCACCAGTAATGCGAGAGGGAACGAGGTAGTCGGCAGGGCTGGTCCAGATGAGACCCGGCGGTGCGGCCGACCAATGAGAAATATGTCCGGGCCGGGAGTGTGTCCGGCCGATACGGCACACACACACACACACACACACACACACACACACACACACACATGAGCCCCATGTGACAGAGCCATTTTAATTTTATTTTTCACGGCAGATTACTGCGTAATGCGAGTGATGAGAGAGAACGATTTCGACGGTCAAAATCTGTGTCTGCAATTGAAGTACGCAATTTATATCATTTTTTCGCACTTAGATTCAGTTTTACTGAGACGTTAGCAGGCTGTGGTAGGCAGCAGCAGCACCTGCCCGCGTGCGTGGTGGCGGTGCCGCCGTGTGCCACTGTCGGCCGGACGTCTGATATTCGCGGAACTTCGCCGGCGATGAACGTGGCAAAAAAAAAAAATTATTCTTCTTATGAAATACAATATCGTGGTGAAGGATTCCGACTGTGTGAGTGCGTGCACGTATGGTGCCCGTGCTATGCTCGGTACGCGTACCAGATATATTTTCTTCAGGTACACGCGTGCTAGTGCAATCGTGACCAACTGGTGCAGGGCTCGAGTTGCGTGAAACACGTCGTTGTCATTTCGACGATTTCATTGTCACACACACACATACACACACGCACGGCTGCTGCCTTCATCGCGAACAGGCCGCCGCGGAGGCACGGTGAGCGCGGATAATAAAGACATCATCATGAAAATAGCTGGCGCGTTTGTGACTCGGTGTGGCGCGCTGCCGTGCGATGGCCGGCGATGCAGAGATGCAGCGGTCGGACAGCAGGTACCGGGAGGTACCGGGGGTATGCCAAGGGGTACCGGGGGTACCGGGGGCTCTCTGCTCGGCTCCGCTCGGCTCGGCTTCGCCCCGTTCCGGGAGCGACGTGTGCTGCGCGCGGTCCGTTCGCCGAAATGCACCGCTCGGCTGTCTGCGATAAACATCGCGGGTGGCGACGCGGACTCGGCAGGCAGGCAGGCAGTCAGGCAGGCAGTCAGGCAGGCAGTCAGGCAGTCAGGCAGGCAGGCAGGCAGGCAGGCAGGCAGGCAGGCAGCGCACCGGGAGCACCGCCACCAGCTTCCCGATACATTCGGACATGGACCGGGCGGAGACTGCGCCCGCACTTTGTGGTGAGCGCTGTGCGCTGCGAGCAGGCGCCGTGATGCAGGCCCGCATGCAGGCGCGGACCTCGGGGAGGGCCTTGGTGTCCTGGTGCGGCCTGACTGGGCTGTGCACGGCACCGCCGGATCCGGCCGGACTGTGAGAACGGCCGCCGCCCGGGACGTTCAGCACGCCTCTCCTCTTCGCCGAACTCTGCGTCTGCAAAGAGTGCCAGCGGAGAGGAAGACATCTTCCGCAGCCGAGCAGAATGAGTCTTCGAATGCTTTCGCCTTCTGCTGCTGCTGCCGCTGACAGCTCGGCGGCGCCGCTGGAATTTGACCGCGGGGCCCGTATGGATAATTGGGATGAATTTATTGGGCGCTGAATACGTTTAGTATTCGCGTCGTGTGTGTGTGTGTGTGTGTGTGTGTGTGTGTGTGTGTGTGTGTGTGTGTGTGTGTGTGTGTGTGAGTGAGAGTGAGAGAGAGAGAGAGAGAGAAAGAGAGAGAGAGAGAGAGAGAGAGAGAGAGAGAGAGAGAGAGAGAGAGAGAAAGAGAGAGAGAGAGAGAGAGAGAGAGAGAGAGAGAGAGAGAGAGAGAGAAAGAGAGAGAGAGAGAGAGAGAGAGAGAGAGAGAGAGAGAGAGAGAGAGAGAGAGAGAGAGAGAGAGAGAGAGAGAGAGAGAGAGAGAGAGAGAGAGAGAGAGAGAGAGAGAGAGAGAGAGAGAGAGAGAGAGAGAGAGAGAGAGAGGGAGAGAGAGAGAGAGAGAGAGAGAGAGAGGGAGAGAGAGAGAGAGAGAGAGAGAGAGAGAGAGAGAGAGTGAGATTCTGAGTGGTTGAGAAGGCGTCAACAAGGACGAGGCAGCACCCAGAGTGACTCACCTGCTGCGGACTTATGCATCAGTTACGTGATGGCGTCGCGGGCGCTGTGGGCAAGGACGACCAGAGGCAGGCAGCCAGCAGCCCTTGCCTGCTTCAGCCGCCGCCCGCGGTGCGCGTCAGGACGTCGGGGCAGGCGAACGACCAGAGCGTCACTCAGCCGGCGGCCGGCGCGGGGCTGAGTGTTGGGGCGTCGGCCGGACGGACCGTCAAGCACACCGCGGCACCCACCGAGCGGCGACCGGACCCCGCGAAGGACGCGACCATGTTGGGGCAAGTAGGGTGAGGACGCGGCCACGTCGGACGTCGGTTATGTGACACGGAGAACGCAACAAAAAGGCGAAGAGCAAATCACATCTCAGCGCACACAGGACGGGGCGTTTCTACTCGGAGTCTGCCGCTTATTGCGGGTGCGCGCCATTTCAAATCTTAGCAATGGATATTGTACGGAACTGCTCTCGCAAACTTCCTTGAACAAAACATGCCCCGGAGCAGACGCCGGTATTCAGGAATAGTGAGCTATGCCGTGCAGCCTGCTGCGAGCGCGCAGGCGCAGTAGCTGATTTGCAGCGAGCCAATTATGTGCTCCCGCGCACGCAGGTGTGTGTGTGTGTGAGAGAGAGAGAGTTTGTGTGTGTGTTCTGCGACAATCGTCCTGGCGCTGCCTGGCTTCTGCCGGCCCCGTCGTTACGTCGTGTTTCTGTCCTTTTTCCTCCCCGGCGCGCGCGTTGCACACGGCCCCGGTGCGCGGGGCTGGTGGGGCTCCCCTACTCCGCCCAGCTCCCCGTCCTGTCCTTGTCATCCGTCCTTCGCCCTCCCTCGCGGCGAACACGTCGCTCCAGAGCCGGGTATGGCGCCCCGCCGGTGTGCCCCAACCGGACAGCGCCAATCCTCGTTCTGATGTCTCGTGATGTCTCTATCGGAACAAACCCGTTTGTCGCGTCGTCGACCGACCCGCCGCTGCCGCCGCTGCCGCCGCAGAGGGGGACGTGATGAGCGTGAGCGCCGGTCCGTGCGGTACCAAAGAGCTGCCCGGCCCGGGCCAGCTGCGGAGTGCAGTGCAGCGCCCGCATTAGGCCCGGCGGCCCCCGGCGGCCCCCGGCATTGCCGACATGCCGTGGAGTTCCGCCGCCCCGACAAGGCTCTCTGCAGAACTGCTTTGACGCTCTTTTCTACTCGGTGTCGCCGATATCGCACCCACCCAGTCCAGCGCGTCCGTCCGCTAGGCTGCGTCCGGGACGCCAGTCCCCGCCGGTCGGGTCGGGTCGGAAAGGGGCCGTGCGAACGGGACGAGCGGCGACGCTGTTGTCGCTTCCCCGCTGCTTTACAAATTCCGCACATATATTCTGCGGGCCGTGTCGTAGCGGGGCGTCGTATGCGACCACTCCAGTCGGGCTGTCCTCTCATGGCCTTGCGGCGCCTCCCTTGCGTCACTCGCGAGGCCCACGCATTGATCCCATGTCTTCATTTCGTGCCCCAGTTATTATTCCACGCGCGTCGCCCGCAGCCCCACCGCCTTCTGTCATCGGCCGTCACCGACCGCTGCAGCGCCGACAGAGTCTTCAAAGATCCGCCACAGGAGGACTGGAAGCGCGAGAAAAAAGATTTCAGAGCATGTTAGTTTGTGTGCCTAATCTGCGGATTACTGCCTCTCCCTCCCGAAGCCACTTAGCGCCCGTGAGGGTCGGCACACCCGCCACACTCTCCAGTCCTGCCAACCACGTTGTTGCCTACCTCACAGGCACCCACCCAAAAGTCACATTAATGGAGCCGAAAGAAAAACCCTGAAAAATTCCTGCACACGTATCTGACGATACTAATTCGCCGCCGACGACGTAATCAAGACAGGGGCCGGTAGTCTGACGACAACAACAGGTGCAAGCGCCCTTCCGTCCCATTCATTTCGTATCGAGGTTTCCGGAGCTTTTCCAACGGCGCCGCCGTCCCCACACCACGCTTGGTCGTGTGGGCACGTACAGGACTTCTTCGGCGAGGCCTTTGCCGGCGCAGGCCCCGCAGCCGGCGCGTAAGTCCCCGTGAGTAGCCGAGAGTTGCGGCGTGCTGGACTGGCCCCGCCCGAGCCCCGCCCGAGCCCCGCCCCGCCTCTGACCCTCTCTGCGAAAGGGCATCTCGAGAGCCGCCGCCTCCTCAACGAGCTGAATCAAAGAAAATGTTTTATATGAATGACACTGCAAGACGTGTGCCGCATGCCGCTTTTGTTTCAACACACGGCCGATGTCAGGACTCCACCCAAAAAATAAAAGCGCCAGCCGCCTTTGATAGTTGGAAGGCCCCACTCTATAAATATAAAACGCTGCTAAGGGGTTCGATGAAAACAATGATGCCGCCAGGTCGGACGGTCCGGGGGGCGGTGCGGGCGGCGGCCGCGTCTCCCATTAGAATGTTTCACCAGCCGGTAAAACGGAGCCATCGGCCAGGTCAGTGAGGGGGCGACGCATTATCGAACCAATTCGCCATCTTGCCCTGTGCCCCAGCCGTCACACCGCGCCGTCCACACCGAACGCTCCCGCTATAGAAATCCCCTGTTTGGCGGCACGTAATTTACCGGCGACCCCTCCTGACCCCTCGAGAACGATGCTATGTATGTGGCGGCTCCTCCGTGTGGCACTCTCGTCCAAAGTGTCGACTCACCGCCCCACGGGTTCGGGCGGAGCCGGCCGGGTCAGGGCTCAGAGACACGCTCTGCCACGGGATACGTTGGATGCTTTAATCGACGTATCGATGATGCACACAGGAATGTCCGACGCAGCCATCATGGGGAAGGTTTGGGAGGGGGGGGGGCGACGCCGTGAATTTCAGCTAAAGAGAACCTCGCGTGCGATCGAATCCGAAGCGCATCGCGGTCCTTGTGTCGGTCGAGCTGCCGAGCTGAAGCGCGCAGGCCGAGAGCCGAGCCGGCCGGAGCCGACCGGAGCCGAGCGCCCCGAGCCTGTAAATTGATTCGTGACTGCGGTACGGAGAGGGCTGCGGCCGCGATGACAGCTGCAGTCGGCCCCAGGCTGCCCCGGGCAGGGAAGTGCTGCTGATTAATACGCGCGATGTGCACGCAGCACGCGCTCACTAGTAGCCCCCGTGATAAGAGCTCTGGGCTGCGCTGGGCGTGGGAGTGGTCGCTCCGATGCCACGAGTTACCGCCGCACGTCCCGTTAGCAGGGCGTACAGCCTGGGACATCCGACTGTTTGCGGGGACCCGATTTCTGCCGAGCTACATGTGGCCGAGCCGTGCCGTGCCGTGCCGTGCCGTGCCGTGCCGTGCCGTGCCGTGCCGTGCCGTGCCGTGCCCACGTCTGCTGCCACTTAGCCCAGTGCGATGAGAGTAATAGCCGCCTCATCAGCGACCTGGCCGCGCTGGCTGCGGCACGGCCACGGCGCTGACGGCCACGGCGCGGTGCGTTGGAGCGGAGCTGTCAGGCGGGCGGGCGGCGCTACATCAGTCAGTCTAGCCGAGGCGTTTTCGTCGAGTAGGCCGGCGGCTGCCGGTGGCTGCCAGTGGCGGGCGTGAGTTCCGTGCAAGATGAGCGACTGATGAGCTTCTAAGCTGCTGGGAGCCGCGTGGAGCCGGGCAGAGCCGGGCGGAGCCGCGACTTCTGGGGCGGCGGCGGCAGCATGGCGACAGCGCGGCGACAGCGCGGCGGCAGCATGGCGACAGCGCGGCGACAGCCGTGTCGTACGCGCCACCACGGCCGCCAGGGCTGTTCTTCGCCAGAAAAGCCATTCATGCCGAAGGCGGGCGGCGATGTGGAGCGCGAGTAGCGGGTTCTCAAAAGCATTTTGGCTTCCGGGAAAATATTCACCGAAAGATAGGGAAACAGCGTGCTCGAAGTGTCGGGACTGTGTTTCCAGTCCGATGCGTCGGTGGCTACAACAGACGGAGGGAACAAGATGAGGGGTCAGAATGTGGAGGCGACCGCAGTGGACTCGGCCATCATGTCCTGGTCGAACACTGCAGCGGCGCCCGCGGGCGCCCTGGGCGCCCAGCATCCGGTAGGTGGACGGGGCGCGCAGCGTTAACAAGCAGGTGAAATCTTCTGTCAACGCCTCGAACTCTCGGAGCGAGGGAGACAGATGGTCGCGCTGAGGTCGAGCTGGCGGGGCGCGGGCGGCGCATGGCGGCGCGGCCTGGCGCCGGGAGAATCTGGACGCGTCAAGCAATGGAGATCGATTGATGTGCTTAAGTCAACGGAGCTGTCATCGGCTCGGCTCAGTCTGTATCTCTTCTAGGCGGCGGCAGGCGGTGGCAGGCGCGCGGGCCTCTGATCGGCAGGGGCCACTCGTAATGCCTTCGACTCGCTCTCCAACAAGGTGGTGCGGAGCCCGGCGGTTGACACCGCGGTCCGCGCATCGTCTGCTGGGAGAGGGCGCAATTAACCATTTGAAGGCAAATCTCTCAGCAGCCGGCAGGAAGCGCCCTGGGCCACAGCGCTCCGCCACGCCCTTGAGGGGTGAGCGACACGAGCGACACACATCCCAACGACCAGAAGCGAAATCCTGGGTGCCGATAGCGTCATGTCGTTTCATCTTCCCGTTAGGTTAGGAGAGAAAGGCGCGATGCCGGTGCGGGCGGTGCGGCCCGTATGGAGCGAGCCTGGCTCTTGGCAGGCCGAGGGACACGACAAAGAACACGGCTGCTACACAGCACATACGCGCTCCGGCTGCAGGGGCGTCGACTCCGGCAGGCTGCGCCGCACGCTGTCCCAGTGCCAGCAGCAGATCAGCTCGGGCTCCGCTGCTCACAAGTGCATCGCCATCAAAAGTCACAAATAAATAGCCGTCGGCGGCCACGGGAGGTGTGCTCCCTGAATCCCATAACGTGTGCGGCCTGCGCGGCTGTTTGATACTGCTGACATCACCCGTCTTAATTCAGACACGGGATGGGGCTCCCGGTGCTGCCGCCGGCACCCCGGCCCGGGCCCCGCGGGCCCCGCGAGCTTCCTATAGGCCCCGTGTTGTTTGCGAGCGGGGAGACGGTGAGTATGTATGAAAGTCGCTCGGTCGCCTTTGATCGGGCAGACGTCCGGGCGGCGGCAGGGAGCGGCGCGGAGGGGCCGATAGGTATCTGCCGCAGTCAAGTCGGCGGCGGCGGCGGCGGCGTGAAGGCGACAGCAGATGGCGATGGCGGCCGCCGCCGAATGGCTGCGATGCACCGACACTCCCCTCTCCGTCTCTCTTCCACTATCTCCCTCTCGGCGGCGTTCTCCTGCGGCGTGAGCGAGACGGCAGATGCGCGCTGTTCGGGTCCAGGTACAGGTCCGCGGGGACAGGTCCGGGGACAGGTCCGGGGCCTTGGCCGCGAGTGGCGCGTGCTGCGCGGCAGAAAGGTGTCGCGGCCTGCCTTAGGAGCAGCACCCCGCGGACAGGAGCCTCTCAGTCAGAGCTATGGCGCCTGCTGGGTAGGCAACACCTACCTCCTCGCGCACGCGTGTCGTGCGGGCTGGCCTACCCGGGCACTCGCAGGCGCTCGGCGCCGCTGGAGTGTAGCAGCGCATTGCAGCTCTACATATCAATTTCTAATTGGCCTTTGAAGTCAACAGATCAAGTTATTTATGTATTTTACGACATGTCTTTTCTCTCTTACGTCCGGGAGAAAGAAGAAGACCTGGTGCCACTCAAGTCTCTACCTTTGGGTGCCCGCCTCCGCCGATGTCCCCCTTCTCTTTGTACTGAGCTCAAGTTATTTATGCTATCACACTGGGCAGCGCTTTGTATTATTTAAAGCGGGGAGCGCGTGCTGAAGATCAAATATGTCACCGTGAAAAATGTCCGTCCGATACGATTTGTGGCAGATTAATGGTAAGGTGCCAGCTGGGTGGTGTAACGTCCTGGACGGAACCCCTTCCCATCCCACCCTGTCAGAAACATGTGTGACGACTGTGAGAGAGTCACGTGTGTGTGTGTGTGCGCGCGCGCGCACCCGCAGCGTGAAAGTTTAGGGAGACAATGCTGGGGGAAATACTAGTAGCGACAGGCCCGGTGAAGTCACCTCTAGAACGGCTACAATAATTTATGACTTAATTTCATACACACGATCTTTTGGTACACGGTGAAGATGACGCGAGAAACCTCCGTGCGACGATTTTTCATCCCCCTCTTTTTACCTGTCTCGCCGACCTGGCCTGTCCTCCTTTTTTTCTTACGGTGTGGCGACAATATTGATAGCCAACGAAACAAAACATGTATTTATGTATATTCTAATGAGTATCAACCTGTCAGGCGGATCAATACCGGTGGATGCCGGGTTACCAGTCCTGTCATCAATAACCTTCCGGTGGGATCGGCTATCGGCTGAGTTCGGCTGCGTCCGAGACGCCTATGTGAGCCTGCACGCAGAAAAATGATTAGTTGTCACAACGAATTAGTTCGTAGATTTTGCCGCAAACACCATATTTAGTTGTGAGAACTAAGATTTCGTTGGGACAACTAAGTCAGTTGCGTCAGCAAAAAGTTAAAAAAAAAAAAATTACTTTTCGCTGACGCCACTGACTTTTTGCTGACGCAACTGACTTCTAGTTGTCCCAACAAAATCTTAGTTCTCACAACTAAATATGGTGCTTGCGGCAAACTCTACAAACTAATTCGTTGTGACAACTAATCATTTTTCTGCGTGTACAAACGTCCTGTTCCCATGCCGTCCCGCTTTCTTTCTGTTGGCCCGAGTTTGCGGACGCGAGCTTCAAACCGGGAGGACAGCACAGCATGTTGTGGCTGGCTGTCGGGACGGGCAGAAAAATGATGAAACTGCGCGTACAGCCGGGTGTGTAGGAGTGTGGTCTCCTGGGCCCCTCCGCGGGGGGTGCTGAGGAGCTGACGCCCCCTCGGAGGCCCCCCGCCTGGGGAGCATGCTCGTTTCAGTTCCCCAAACACGCGTCCTTGCACAATGCACTCGCGGAACGGAAACCCCGACGGCGCCCCGCGCGCTTCACCCGCCTCGTCCGCTTCGTCCAGTGCCGCCCCTTTTCATGGGATATCCGCACCCCAGCATCCGCGCTGCGGTACGGGTTATGCCGCATCAGCTTCCCCGCAAAGCTCGCGATTCGGACCTCTGACTAGTCACTACAACAGAAGGTGAGAGTTCGAACCCGTGAATTGCACCGGCCCTTTCCTTCCCAATGCCAGACGGAGGTGCGTGGGTTCCACAATGACTCACTGCTGTGCGGCGTGGCGGGGCCTCCCGGGCCTCCCAGCGAGTGTCCGACAACACCAGCAAGGTGTCTGTGCCCAGCAGATGATGTCCACTCGATAGACGTGCCGTTCCAAACGCGCGTTTTATGACAGTCGACGCGACGACTGTGCGCCGCTCATAGTGGTCTGCAGGCGGGGGGCTGGCCTGAGCACGGCCTGGGCACGGCACCTCGTGCGTGCGTGTGTGTTGGACCACCTCCCGTGCAGCAGGGTACTAATCTAGCCTCACCACGCTGAGGACGGGTCCGGGACGGGTCCGAGCAGGCGGGCCCCTGCCGTTGTTTGAGCTGGACGCTGTTTAGTGCATGCGAGCAGGATACCCGAGGATACCGGTATACGTATCGGGGTGTTCGCCTGTCGATGAGAGCCTTTTCACGTAGCATTCTCTCGCGCGTGCGGTAAATAAATGTACCGCACGGCCAACGGGTGATCACCACCTCCGGCAGGCTCTGAGACGCGCAATGTATAATTATCACTCCGCTCGGTACACGAGCTCATCGCCTTAGCCGGTGGCCCCCGCCGGCCCCCGCCGCCCCCCGCGGCCTCCAACTCAGACGACGCAGACGTGCTATGATGTATGGATCGTGTACCACGCCGTGTAGTCTGTGGTCCCCGAACAGCCCCAAACCCGGCCGTCGGCGCGGGGCTGCGGGGGCATTCCGGGCCCGGGGAATGTCCACCGCCTGTTTCTCGGTGTGACCAGTGTGACGCTGCCAGCGGCGCGCGCGGGTGTCGCTGGGCTCGGCCCTGGCCTCGGCCCCGGCCGGGCCCGCGGCCCACGGCGGCCCACAGCTACCAGCAACACGGACTGTATCACCGGCCCAGCATCTCCCTCGCCCCTCGCGGCGCGCGCTGGCTGCTGGACAAGAGCTCACATTTCAGTCCCAGCGCCCGCTCCTGCCAGACTTTGGTACCGGGTAGCAGTAAAACTGTTTAAAGGTTTCAGTCCGCCCTGACAACCGCACAGCGCTGCCCGAGAACAACACACTGAGGTCCTAGGCCTAATGGAGACGTCCGTGGAGTTATACCCCCGCCTCGTTTCGGGCCACAATAAACAAAGCACCAGTCGCGGTGTAAACAGGAATCAGTGGATTTTATGCAGGCATGTCCGGCCGTCACCGCTGGTAGCCGAGCCTGTTATCAATCAGAGGTAATCAGAGACGTTTGGCGGAGCCTCAGGCCGATCGTCTCGGTGCACCGGTGTTTGCCTTTGCATCTGCATTTGGACGCAGTAGTTCCTTTCACCTGCATGACGACAAGAGGCGTAACGCTGGCAGCAGTGCGCCGTTACCGAACTGCTGTGACCCCTCACGGTCCCCCGGGTTTATCACTCTAGCTCGCCTGTAAATCATGCCGACTGACAATGTAAAACCATTTCGATCCCAATATGATATAGTAGTGTGCGGCGGGCCGCGCTCGGCGAGGCGCATATAATTCAAGGTGCGCGCGTATCTGGACGAGTATCTCATAGTTAAGATGTTGGTGAGGAGGTGAGACTTGGTTACTGCGGTGATGCTATCATCGCGCTTCATACCTCGTGGAAGGTGCGGCTGCTGCTGCTGCGTCCCCGGCCAAGGCTGGACCATTCCTAGACTGGTGGCGGGCTGGGCTTGCTGCGGACGAGAAATGCTTGAGGTGGTTAGGTGGCATTGTCTTCAGGTGCACCAAAACTAAGACTGTTCCCGAAACAGTTATTGGACTGTCTTCGCGTGAATATACAATTTTAACAAGGCAGCAGGTATCAGGTAGAAACTGAAGATTTTCTTTTTGGGGTGTAGTGTGTGTGTAGCCGGGCAGTGAGGACAGGCCTGCCCCGGTGTCACAACGCAGCATCAGGACCTGCGATAAAGTCATCCAAGGTGTGAATAGTGTTGTTGCCGGCGCCAAGGTCTGGTGTCCCTGGCCTCGGACGGAGTCCTTCATGGCAGGGCGTTCCGACCGCGATGACTTGGTCCGCCCACCCACCCTGCAGATAGAGATCTCGAATCTTGCACTGTGCCTCCGCAGTGTGGGAACCGTATTGAAGGGTCTTCGTCGTCTTCGTACTTGCAGCGAGCGAGTGCCGACAACCGTTCAGTAGGTGTAGCCTGCATGCCTTCTGCTGTCCTCTTGTGGTTATGGGTTCTGCTTATGGCATACGGGGGGGGGGGCAGAGGTGGACGAAGAGGACAGAGCGAACTGTCGGCGCCAGGTGCCGTCGAGTTGGACACTGGCGGAAGGCCTTTGTCAAGGTGCGGGTAAGTGGTTTAGACAACTCGGCGCGTGCTGCGAGGGGCCGGGGAGAGTAGGGCCGCACGACGGAACTGCCGGCGCCAGGTCCTGGACAATGTGCAGGGGTTCCTCGGCCCCATGCCAACCGTGCCGCCGTCCAACGACCCTTATTCTATTGGTATTCTTCCAGCGAACGTCGCACCCACCGGCAGCTCGTCATCACTGGCAGCGGCGACAGATTTCACCATGACGCCGATGCATCCGGGACGACACCGCAAGCTCACTCTGCGCACACACACACACACACACACACACACACACACACACACACACACACGCCTGTCGAAGCGTGAGCCACGGCGACAGGATGTACCGCGCCGAAGTGCACATACGCCCTCCCGACACGCCCACGGATGTCAGCGGCACGCCCGCGGCACGCCCGCAGCACGGCACGCCTGTGATGAGCTCGGCACGCAACACATTCATAGCTCCGCGGCTCATATGCCGACGCGAGGAGGAATGAGGGACGCATTTGGACCCCCTTCCGGTTTCGCTCCCTCTCGCCCCATCTCATATGTCGTATTTGCTTTCCCATTCCACGTCATCTTATTTGCCTGCCGGATCGGTCGCACAGCGTGCAGCATCGGCCTCCGCAACGCCAGGATCACGATTGGAACCCACTGCCGTGGCACCCCAGGACCCGGCCCGGCCCGGCCTCTGCAACGAAATGACTGCTGCTGCGGGGTGCCAAGGCGGGGAGCCGCGCGGGCGGGGCCCTCCAGCCGGGGCCCTCCAGCCGGGGCCCTCCAGCCGGGGCCCTCCAGCCGGGGCCCTCCAGCCGGGGCCCTCCAGCCGGGGGCCCCAGCCGGGGTCCTCCAGCCGGGGCCGCCGCCGGGGCGCACCAGATTGCTGCAGTGACATGGAGCATCGGCATCGCGCTATGCGGCGGCAGCAGACGTCACGGCCCGCAGTGCTTGTTGTCGGGGCTGCGATATTGCGCGGCCTGTCACGCCAATCTCATCTCTGGGCGCCTCGCAGCCCGCAGGGACCTCCCGGTCCCGGTGTCGCCGGGTTGTTGTACCCCCCTGGGAACCTTACCCCCGGTACACCATGCCTTAGGCATGGGGTACCCCCGGTACACCATGCCCAGGCATGGTGTACCCCCCCTCGGTGAGGCGGGGGGGTACACCATGCCTAGGCATGGTGTACCCCCGGTACACCATGCCTAGGCACCGTGTACCCCCCGGGGGTATACCACGCCTAGGCATCGTGTACCCCCGGTACACCATGCCTAGGCATCGCGTACCCCCCTACCGCCGATAGCAGGGGGTACACCATGCCTAGGCATCGTGGACCCCCGGTACACCACGCCTAGGCATCGCGTACCCCCGGTACACCATGCCTAGGCACCGTGTACCCCCCACCGCCGATCGCAGGGGGGTACACCATGCCTAAGCATCGTGTACCCCCGGTACACCATGCCTACGCACCATGTACCCCCCATCGCCGATAGCAGGGAGATAAACTATGCCTAGGCATCGTGTACCCCCGGTACACCACGTCTAGGCATCGTGTACCCCCGGTACACCATGCCTAGGCACCGTGTACTCGCCACTAGACCCTTGCTTATTTTGCCAATTTGAGAAATCTAAAGTGTTCCACTGTGGAAAATATCCCTTTGGGTGTCGGTTTTCGAAAAAAGCGTGTCCGGTCTCGATATCACTTTATTAAGTGCTGACGCGGAGGGCCTAGATCAGGTCATTAGGGTCAAATGTCAATGTACAAATTTTTGGACCGGAATTTTTTTTTTTCACGACAACCGATGAAGTTGGAGTTCTTTTAGGGTAGAAATTAGGTCCGTTTTGGCGTATCTCTTACAGTTTCGGCTGTGGGATATTATGTGTATGCCTTAAAGAGCTTTGAAATCAGATTTAGCCTCCACGGTACTCTGAATTTTCTATAAAGACGTTACAAATTGTGCTAAAATTACAGCCAGTGTGGCATTGTGGGTGCCTAAAACTGCCAAATCTCGAATTTCAACCCTCTTCGACCATCCCTTAATTTTGGAGTTGGTGAGGGGTATTTTTTAATCTCTGGGGTTCCGATAATGACCGCCGCGATTAGACACTTTTAAACTATTTCTTTCTTGCTTTGTTTTGGGTTTCTCCTGATAGGAGTAGGTAGGCGCGGAAGCCGATTTTGTAAGGTTTTAACCTTTGGGAAAAAGATGTCAGACCGAGATTTGTTTAAGATATGGATAACAAATTTCATCACTGTGTTCAAAGCGTTCAAAGTTGAACAGGGCTTGACCAAACGTAAGAGTTGCTTAATCGTTAACACGACCCCAAATTCGTGATCAGCGGTTCGACCTAACCCGAAAAAGAAATTTGACGCCCTTCTTTCGACAACTTGTGATGTGCCTGTTCAATGCGTTCAATATTTGAACACTGTAGTGCCCAACGAAAGTTCCAGCGCGTTCGCCCATCAGTCCCATCACTGTTGTAATCTCAAACACACGTTCAGATGAGCCTTCCAGAACAGCACAGAAGGTGGCACAATGATTAGCAATAAGATATCTCGGTGGCCACTGTTCTATTCAAGACGATAAATCGTCCTAAATTGACCACAGGATGTTCGAAACCAGTGGGTGTCCTCTTGCGGCTATTTCTGATATTTTTTTTTGTTTCGAACGATTATACGCACCCAGGAACTTATCTAGTCGAAAAGTATCGGCTTTCTTAATGGGTCTGAGGAATCACTCCACAAAATTTCATGCTTTTAGCACAATTTGTAACGTCTTTATGGAAAATTTCGTGAACCGTGGCGGCTAAATCTGATTTCAAAGCTTTTAGTGGCATACACATAATATGCCACACCCAAAACTGTAAGAGATACGCCAAAACGGACCTAATTTCTACCCTAAAAGTGCTCTGACTTCATCGGTTTTCGTGAAAAAAAAATTTCCAGCCCAACTATTTGTACATTCACATTTGACCCTAATGACCTGCATTTAGGCCCTCCGCGACAGCACTTAAAAAAGTTATATCGGGACCGGACAAACTTTTTTCGAAAAAGGACACCCGGGATATTTTCCACGGTGGAACACTTTAGATTTCTCAAATCGGCAAAATAAGCAAGGGTCTAGTGGGGGGTACACGGTGCCTATGCATGGTGTACCGGGGGTACACGATGCCTAGGCATGGTGTACCCCCCTGCGATCGGCGGTGGGGGGTACACGGTGCCTAGGCATGGTGTACCGGGGGTACGCGATGCCTAGCCGTGGTGTACCGGGGGTACACGATGCCTAGCCGTGGTGTACCGGGGGTACACGATGCCTAGGCATGGTGTACCCCCCTGCGATCGGCGGTGGGGGGTACACGGTGCCTAGGCATGGTGTACCGGGGTACGCGATGCCTAGCCGTGGTGTACCGGGGGTACACGCACGGTGCCTAGGCATGGTGTACCGGGGGTACGCGATGCCTAGGCGTGGTGTACCGGGGGTACACGATGCCTAGGCATGGTGTACCGCCCTGCGATCGGCGGTGGGGGGTACACGGTGCCTAGGCATGGTGTACCGGGGGTACGCGATGCCTAGGCGTGGTGTACCGGGGGTACACGATGCCTAGGCATGGTATACCCCCGGGGGGTACACGGTGCCTAGGCATGGTGTACCGGGGGTACACGATGCCTAGGCATGGTGTACCCCCTCACCTCACCGAGGGGGGGTACACCATGCCTGGACATGGTGTACCGGGGGTATACCATGCCTTAGGCATGGTGTACCGGGGGTAAGGTTTCCTGGGGGGGTACACGGTGCCGGTTACACCGGCGCCACCCGCCTGCGCCACCCGCCTGCGCCAGGAGTATTTACGGCGAGGTGTTGGGCTCATCGGCAGCCTCCAGCTTCCGGGGGACGTCCTCCAGGAGGGTGCCGCCGCAGCAGGTCCGCGTCGCGCTCCGCCCGTCAGACAATAAGGCCCGCCTGCGCGCCCTCCGCCCTTCCCGCACCCTTGCCGTGCCGCGCCACGCCATGTCGCGACGCTGGATCGGCTCATTTATTACGGAATGCGAGCGTGCAGGGCCTGAGCTGAGCTGAGCCCGAGCTCGGGGAGGCTGGGGGAGCCGCCGCTTGCGACGCCGAGGGGGCGTGGACGGGGCGTGGCCTTCGCCGCGTACATTCTTCCCAATTAGAATCCAGACGGAAATAATCTTCATTCCACGTCTCGTTTCCTCGCGTCGGATAGACGGCAAACGCAGCCCCCCTGTTTGTCGCCACGGCCGGCGGCCTCGGTGAGGGGCGAATAGTGGGGCCCTGAGGCACGCCGATGCACTGCATGGGCAGCAGCAGGCGGCGCCCACGACGTCCCGTTATCTGCGCGCTGCGTCATAAAGGAAAGCATCGCGGAGCCTCCGTGGGCGATACGGACCCTCCCTCGTGTACCCCCCCCTCCCGACATCCTCCCCTGTGAGCGCGCGCGCGCGCGTGTGTGTGTGTGTGTGTGTGTGTGTGTGTGTGTGTGTGTGTGTGTGTGTTTCCAGCCCTGTTTGGCCAGCAAAGGGGGGTGTTTGCGAAGAATGCGCACATGGGCTGTCCACCGCAGTGCCCACCTCGCCGCAGCCCCCACTGCGGATACGTCCACATACAACATCACACCACTTCGCCTGCTTAGAGGGTTAAGGACCTCTGGGGAGGGAGGGAAGGAGACTCTCAAGGAGAGGCGAGGGGACGGGCACACGGGCTGTGTTTTAAGCAGAGAGGGACGCGCTCGGGCAGCTCGGCCGTCCGGGCAGCGGGGTAAGCATGGCAGCCGGCGGCAACCGCATCTCAAGTAGGGAGTGTGTACCGTAAAGAAGGGCAGAAAATAAAAGCAAGCCGGAGACATTAGGCGGGAGGGAAGGGGAGAGAGGCGGCGACTGAGAGAGAAAGAGAGAGGCGTAGGAGCACCGCATCCCCCTGCTGCTGATCAGCGACCGACCATGGCACACGCGCCACGGGGGAGAAAGAGCAGAAATGTACGTGTCGGATAGAAAGTGGCAGGCCTTTTCGCCCTCATTGGGGCCGCATTCCCCTTCACCTCGCAGGCCGCGAGCGCCCCCCGCGCCGCCCCCAACCCCCAACCCCCCGGGCCCCGACCCCTCGGCAGTCGGCGGCGACGGGGTTTGCATAACATGGTGGAAGGAATAAGTACACCAAGAGGGAGCCTGTTGGGCCGGGGGCAGCCGGGGGCAGCCGGGGGTTCACGGCCAGTCCTGGTCGTGGCGTCACAGACTTTGTCACTCCAATAATTTGCATTTTCTGAACACGAAAGAAAATCTAGCGGGGGATCGCGTGTGTCTTCGTTTTTCCAGTTTTATTTTAGACTTTTTAAATCATCACACCTTTCGCAAAATTGTGCAAGTAACGGGCGGCTGCGAGCTGCGGCACCCCCAGCCCCATAGCACAGCCCAGCCCAGCGCCGCCCCCGCAAGGCCCGCAAGGCCCGCGAGTGCGAAGGGATCCGCTGGGGCTTTACTGTAATTTATGGAACACGCATTATTATTGGTGGGTATTGTGCCAGAGACGACGACTGTCGCCCGTAGAAGGGGGCTGAATTAGGGGTGCTCTTTAAGATATTCATTGCCAGCATTATTAGGAAATGGGTTTGAGTTTATTACGCTGCAGAGTTATGGTTCGGCCTGTACCCCCTTCGTCTTCGCGTGCGCACTTGCATACATTAAGCGCCCGCGATTCTGATTGAAGCTCCGCCGCGCCCGCCCCCTTGTCCGGCCCCGCCAACCCCGTCGCCCCGTCATTCAGTCGCTCATAAGTAAATGAGTCTGTCAAGGACACGATGGCTCCGGCCTCGGCCCTGCCGAGACCGTCGGGAAATTATTTCAGGGATCAAAAGAATGCCTTGAAACTCGTATCAGGAGTTGGCTGGCGAAGGTGGCGCGGCGGCGGCCCGGGACAATGAAGGGGTGGATGAATTATTGGAGCGGAGCAAAGACTGCCGAGGAGGAGAAACGCGGGAAGAAAAGGGTCACGGGGGGAATAAGTACTTTAAGTGTGGCGCCGCTGCTTTCATTCCTATCAGCGTTTCATTGCGCGATCACGGCACGTTCTCCACCCCTGTTCAAAAACTAATTACATATTTTTATTCGCGAAAACCTCAACTTTACACAAAGTTTCCAAAACAGAAACATCACCCCTGACGCCGGTCCACCCCACTTCTCGTCACCCCTGTTATGCAGGCCCATCGTAATTCGCCTCGCACCCCCCCCCCTCCCCCTTCTCTCCCCCGTCCCTGATCAGTTTCATTAACGCCATGGGCTGGGGGAATCGAAGCTCTCGGGGGCCGAGCGTCAAAAAAAAAATACAGCAGCGCAAGTTCCGGGGACAGTTAATTGGTGCGCTGGGGTGGCGGGGTATTGAACCATTGACACGAGCTATACGGCCTTTACAAAATTGCCTCTATTTTTTGAAAGCGGATGCTGGCGGCTGCCGTGCGCCCCTCTGCCCCTCCCCCATGGGATCGGGAGCGCCGGCAGCGCCCAGAGGTGAGTGTGTTTCCACCATCACCACGGCTCGCGCGCACCGCCCGGGCGGCCAGGGTTACTATTCATAAGTTAGCGCACCCGAACTTGCAAACGAACTGGCGGCCGCTCCCCGCCCAGGCCAACCCCTGGACGCCCCTGGGTGCCCCTGAGCCGCGTCCCGCGCCCGTCCCCGCGCACGACCACACTGTGCTGCACTTCTCTCTCGCACTGCAGGCGCACACAGAAACTGAGAATGCCTGCGCGAAATGGTTTACCGATGAATGGGGCGCCGAGGAGAAACTTTGGCGGCCCGCTAATGAGTTGAAAACACACACGCTGCAAAAATCCCACGAAGATCTTCGTCCGCGTAGTGTTTTTCTCACTGTGCCCCGGACACGTGCACCGCTGCACCGCGCTGCAAACGCGTACCTCACATCACAGCCCCGGACGGTGGACCACCAGATGGCAGCCCTGCTTGCCGATGGCCTTGAGAAGGGGCGCCCGAGCAGGCCGTGGGGTGAGAGGCGGTCGGGTGCGGGCGTGGTGCCTGGCGCGTGGCAGGGCGGGCCTCCGGTGCCGTCGGTGGCCTCCGGTAGCCTCCGCGCGTAATCACCCGGAGAAACTTCATTAAACATCACCTGACGCTCTGGGCCTGGGCCGGAGCCGCCCCCACGCCCTCCCACGGCCAGCCACGCCCCCGCCTTGCCGACCCACGTGGTGGACCCCCTCGCCTCGCCAATGTAATCAAACACCTGATGTGGGTGGCGGCCGCCTGCCGCCGCCTGCCGCCGCCTGCCGCCGCCTGGCGGCCGGAGCCAGCGGGACAGGCAGGAGTACCGCAATGCAACATCACATTTCTGTTCTATTTTTTCTCGTTTCGTTTTAATAAACTGCGCGGCTCCCCGTTTTTTTTCTGCTGCTGATTCGGCGCGCGCCCTTGGCCCCTGGCTGCCGTGGCCCGTGCCTCCCGCCTGCCCGCCCGCCCTGTGGCGCTCCACCTTTCCTCTGCCGGCCTTACGCCTCATTGGCAACGGGACTGCGCCTGTGGCCGAGCCTATGGGCACCAGCTGTGTCTTCCACCTACATTTATCACTTTCGCACCTTTTCCTTTTCGTCCTGCTGCCTCATCGAGAGTGTAATTTCGAAATAGAAATTTCGGCGTGGCTGCAAGCGAGAGTCCTCATACAGAATGCGGGAAACCGGTGCATCCAAGTGCTTCAGTGATCATTGTGCGCTTAAGTAATGGTGATCAATGTTTCATGTACAGTGAAAACTGGACAAGACCGAAAACGCGATTACACTTTCGTAAACCACGGCGACCGCAAGCCGGGCTTGTTTGCTTCCGTGTCGGCCGACATTACCGCTAACCAAACCAAACAGTCCCCGTGCTGCATAGCAGCACAATGGCATAATCTGGCCATTCTGCCGCTGACCTTGGGCGGGCCGGCTGAAGCATGCTAAAGCCGCGGCCGCGCGGGTCGTAACCCCCCGCTTCACGCCGCCGCACGCCGCCGGGGCGCTGCCGGTGCTGACGGCGTGCTGCCGCTGGGGTTACCGGGGTCCTCTGAACTCGCAGGGGGTGCTGCCTTCACGCCGCCTGCACAAACAGACTCCGCGTGCGTTCTGCCCGCCCAAACAGTGGCTCGCTGCTAACAGCCAGCAGTGGCAGCAGCCCTTGCTGCGGTAGCGCTGCCCGCGGCACTGGCGCTGCAGAGGCGCCCCCGCTCAGGTACTCCAGCGCCGCTTCGCCTGCAGGTCGCTCTGTTGTCTGTCGCACATCTCCGCGCGGCGCCACGCATGCGCTCGCACTAGGGCTCGCACTAGCGCGAGCACTAGAGCTCGCAACCCCTCGGCACCGCCTCGGCCCGCCTCATACATAATAATACATTTTACTGCGCTCCGTAATAAAAGCGAACCGCATCTCGGTCAACCAAGCAGCCAGACCACCCCCTTACCTTGCCGTAGCCCCGGCGTCTGCGCACGCCACAGCGCCCTCGGCTTGCGGTCCCCGCCCATCCTCCGCGACGCTAAAAAGTTTTCACCAATAAACCCAAATGAAGGCAGGCCGGAGAGAGGGAGGGTGGGTGGGTGGTGAGAGGGAGGGTGGAGAGAGGGAGGGTGGAGAGAGGGATGGTGGAGATAGGGACAGAACAAGAGAAAACGGCCTCCTGTCGTAGGGTAACGTTGGCGCATAGCCGCGTATGACCCCCATGCAGCATGCGCGCCGTGAGCCCCAGGCTCCTCTCGCGGTTTCTTGCTGTCCTCCTTTGCACCATTTACCTCCTGGAAGGGGTCGGTTTGTATTCCGCTGCGCCGGCCACACATATCCGTCGGGCCCTGCTCAAGGTTTACTGCAGATTGCTGCCGTCGATACGCATCCAGCACCGCGCCGACTGCAGTCCGAGACCATTCAAATTGCTTGATCGCAAATCCAAGGCTCCGTCTGCGACTCGTGTCGTCCGACGGGACGAGCCCGAGCGGTCCATATAACTCCCGTGTGGCGTGTGCGGAGGGGCCGTTATGTCTCGCCATCGTTTCCGACGCCAATTTCCTCCGCTCGTCTGTGCTGTCATGTGCCCACCCCCTTCAGAGACCTTCAGACCTCCAGGCCTCCAGGCCCCACGTACTGTACCCGGCGATCCGTTCCACAGGGAACGAGTGTTGGGATCGCCGCCTCCCCTCCCCACCCCCTTCGATGACGTGCAGATCCTAGGCCGTATTCAGCCGTTTTATCGGACCGCGGCGGGAGAGGCTGGCTGGTCGGGTGGAAAGCAGGCTCGGTTGGATGGGTTGTCCGTTTTGCCCGGGCCGCGTAAAAATGAAGATGAAACTGATAGAAGCACCGCCGGCGAGAATAAAAGTGTAGCAGTATAGCAGGAGACGGAACGGCGACCACGGGCACCACGGGCCCGTTGCCATGCATATCCGAGCAGCGCGGCGGCCGGGCTGAGCAGAGGCGTACGTACTGTACGCAGTTGCAGCGGCCGGGCGGCGGCAGGCGGCGGCAGGCGGCGGCACAAGCAGGGAACTAGGCCGCCCCGCCGCGGATGATGTTGTTCCAGCAGGCGGCAAGGCTGTTCGTTTTATGCCTCCCTTATTCGTTTCAATAACATTCCGCGGAGTCGCGCTGGGTCCCCCGGTCCCCCGGTCCCCCGGTCCTCCGGCCTCCGGCTCTCGGTCCCCCGCCCGGCCGGTGCGAATTGCGGCGAACACCGCCCACACGTCGCCCGGTGAAACTCTGGAAGTAACGGGTTTCCCGGGAGGGAAGGGAAAAACATTCACCGCCAGGGGTGGTGTAGATGATACTAGTGTTAGAAACCACGCGCTATCATTCCCGGTACGTACGCACGGCAAATTTGAACCTAAATGAACGTATGGGATGAAATTCACCCCTCCTTACCATGAACGTAAGACAACGAGTGCTGCGAGACTTCCCGGCCGAGCCCTGGTATCGACACTGCCGCTCTCGCCATGGCGGACGCTCTATTTCATGACTGTGTCCCGTTATCAATCAATTTCGGTACTAAGCCACGGCAGCCGGGCTGATACCGCCGTGAGTCAGCAGCGCGCCTATGCAAGGAGAGAGTTTTGGCGGCTGGTCTAGGGGGAGTTGAAGTTGGCCACCTGTAGGGATAGGGCCTTACGCCGCCCAGCCCCTTAATCTGAATCCGCTCTCGGTTTCGGGGGGGATACCGCGCCGTATTACGGGCCGGGAACGTCAACAGCTGTTCCCCGGCGCGGCCCCGCCACCACCCCGCGGCCCCGCCATCCTGCGGCCCCGGCACCCCGCCGGCACCCCTTCCCCTCGGCCAGGCCATTGCCCCCCGCATCACGCCATTTGCCAATTCCTCCGGCGGCCCCTTAAGGGACTGACTTCCGGATTTCTTCCCCCTTTTTTACCCTCCTCGAGAAATATAACGGCGGGGAAGGAGGCGCAAGAAAGAAAGATATGAAAGAAATGGATGAGGTGTGCGGGCCTGCCCCAGCCTACGCAGTATACCGGCCGCCTCCATTTCTATTACACCGCCGCGGAGACGCCGCTGTATCATCGCCAGAAATATCATTTCGGTAAAGCGCGTGCGGCGCGGCGTGAGGCCGTAACACACCGCAAAAATAGTGTCTTGGAGTGACGAGAGTGCCCCAAAGTATGTGGCCAGTCTGCGCACGGCGCCTGCTGGGGAGGCAATCCCGACTGAGGCGTGCACGAGTGTCCTGCGGGCTGGCCTACCCTGGCACCCGCAGGCGCTCGCTCGGCTGACGCTGCCTCGGCAGGCGCCGGAGGCCGGAGGCAGGCACCCCGCGGGGACAGCCCCGCGTCAATGCTACCACGCAGCGCTGACGCCGGCGACGCCCTCGTGCTTTTCCGTCTCCAGGAAGGAACGGCGGATGTAAATCTAGTTTCATGGCGGCCGCGTGCGGCGGGGCGTCGCCTCGTCATCGAGCGCAGCGGGTAGCTCCATCGGGGAGTCCACAGCGTGGCCGCACTCCTCGGTCGTGAGGGCGCGGCGAGGACCACATGTACCCGGAAGGCCTCTGCCCCGGCCGCGCGTGCCAAACGCGGCCACACGTGTGTCGTCCTCCAGTGCTCCGCCGTCATGAGCCCGACCGGGGGCCCGTCATGGGGGCCTGGCGGGCCTGGCGCTGAGGGTGTCGAGGCCCCGCGGGGGCTGGAGCCCCGGGGCCGGGGCCCACAGCCCGGGGTTAGGCTCCGCGTCCCCCCTTTCTTCACCCATTATGCTCGCGCGGTGGGGCGATACGCGCCTATCTCGTCTTGCCATCAAATGGCCAAGCAGTGAGTAAGTTAGGCACCTTCCGGACCCGCATATCTCTCAGAGCCCCGGCAGAGGCCCGGCACAGGCCCGGCCCGCACCCCCTGCGGACCTCCTCAGCAGCCTTCCTGTGGGGCCCAGGACGGGGGCCCAGCCCGAGGCCTAGGCTGGGCCACAATGACGCTCTTCTCATCACCAGGCGCTATCTCCAAAGCGTTATCGCCAGGTCACCGGGCCTTGTGGGCCTTGGTATGACCACCATGTCACGTGCTCGTGGTAGGACCAAGATGTACCGTCGGTACGACCACGAATAGCACCCCCCTACTAAAAGACTCCAATGCGCTGTTTACACCGCTGGGGTTTGTTCAATAAAACAACGATTGGATATCTGACGAAGCCCGACCGGAATTTGACAGAATCCGACCGGAGTTTTGGACAAACTTGGCAGAATTGTCTTTGTGGGTGCAGAGCACACCGACCGGTGGATTGCGATAATTATGCCAGCGTTGGTGTCCGCTCTACCATGTGTGCCGCAGCAGGTGTGGCCGAGGTCCGGGGCCGAGGGGGCTCAAAGTGCAGCCCGGGGCCCAATAACAGTAGTAGTGCCGGCTCGGCCCGGCCTCGGCTCATGCGGCCGCCGCAGCAGCAGTGCGGCAAATGACCAAACGTTCAGCCGATTTTTTTCTCCGGTCTGGTGGGCGAGGCGCCGCTCTGGGTAGACTGCCAGTGCAACAGAGCAGCGCGGCGGGATGGCTCCACCTCGTAGGCAGCCCGGCAGCCCGCGGCTAGGCCTCACCGGTGCACCGACTCACACCACCGCTTGGGGGCGCTTCGTACCGCGGGCAGCAAGACTCGTGGGGGTCGAGAGAGGGGACCGAGGGGGAAAGATAGAGATGGAGCAGCGGGACAGAAAGAGACGGTGGCGGAGGCATGGCCTGTGTTATGTGGCGGCTTTTACCACGGCCTATCGCCATTATATATATTTATACGTATTTCAGCCATAAAAGCGTGCCCGCAGCCACGCACGGCCCCGGTAGCCCGCAGCCGCCCCACCACTCCCTCCGCTTATACACCCACGCATTTTTTTTGCGGTAACGAAAAATTATTACGCAGCCAGGCTGCGTTTTACTTGCTTGACAAGAATCATGTCCGCGTTGTCTTGTGGCACCGTGCTCCCGGAGGGCAGCGGTGATCTTGTGGTCTCGGTGTCCGAATGAAACTGGTGAAGGGTGATAGCAGCGGCACGCGTCTGTACACACTGAGCCAAAACTTCAGTAAACAGAGATTTATACAATTATTATTTTCCAGCCCCTTCACCCCTTGCAATTAGTACTGTTACCGCCAAAACTTCCGTTCGTGGCCACCAAAGCGTTCCGTTCTTGCCCTTTCAGAGGTAAGTGTGCATGCAAAGTGGTGTCGTATTTTATGCATGTTAGGGAAACTTTGTAATCAGCCGCATCTTCGCGGGCAGGGCTGGCCACTGGTTGGTGAAGTGGTCCCCTAAGTGCTGTAGGGGAGTCAGCAGTGCCTGGATGACGCCGGGGACTTTGTGAAGTGAGAGTAAAAGGGCGACCCGAGCGTGGAAAAAAATTGCACTGTAACTGCGCGAAGGGTGGGGTGGAAAGGACAAGAAAACGAACGCTGCATAGTCGTGGCTAAATTGATTGTACTGCTGAAATAATGTTCGTTTTATTTCAACGCCCGAGGAACGTGTTGTCGCAACTCGCAACAGGCAACAACAGGCAACAGATCAACAACTTGTTTTTGAAAATCTGACAAGACTGAGCAATTTAATAAAATTATCACGAAGAACAATTGAAATATTTTAGGATAACGGGATTCAGGATGGATTTATCACATATTTAAAATATGATAAAACCCAATTTCAAATGCAGTGCCCCCGCGTCAGGGTAGGGAGGCGCCAGCGAGCCGCTACCGACACTTCATGGAAAACGTATTAACGACCCCTACTTGAAAAGTCTTTGGCAGCGCGCACAGGAAACGACGAAACAATATTGGGTGCTGACGGCAAGGTCACACACCCCACCGCCGAGGGGGGTGTCGTCAGAGGCCTCGGTGCGGTGCGGCGCGGCGGCAGCGTCATAGCGGTAGGGTGCTGGGGGCGGAGAAAAAAAGTTGGCCGAAGCGCACAGGAGGCGTTGACTGCACCATGTGTGTGCGCGAACGATATTAATACATAAAGTATAGGGACGTGTCGAGTTATACGGCGGCACTAAGGGGCGTAAAAACACGCGAGCGCCCTAACGCATACACACGCTGCGAGGGCCACGGGCGGGGCCTCATGGGCGGAGCCCCGTGGGCGGGGCCCCGCGGGGGTGGCGCGATAATGAAGGGAGCGGAAAATGACATTTCCATGATGGGGATGGCCCCTGGTCGGCCCGCAAAAAGGGCAGCAAGCGGAGGCACCGAGTCGCCGCCGGGGGAACGAGTTTCCGATATCGTTACGAATATATGCTGCAAGGACCCGCCGCGGGGGTTTGTGTGCAACATATTGAGCAAAATGTTTGACTTTACGGTCGTGTTTTTTCACCGCCGGAGTCCTGCGAGGAAACTGAGAAGCAGAGCAGAGCTCCTGAGATACGAGGACAGACGTGACATCGAGAACCAACTGGGTTATGGGTCCCCGTAAAATAGCCGTGGCATATCGCTGGCTCCGGTGACTCCGGTGGCTGGCTCCAGAAGCTGCGCGGTCATTATTCCAGACCCCCTCGGTTCGGTCCTCGGTCCGCGCGGCCTCAACGGGAGCCATCGGTAGTCGCAAGAAACACGGGCGCGACCTGCAAGGGCCGGGCGGCCGGTCGTCGGCTGTAGTAATTCAATCCCACGAGTTTATCTCTCTCACGCTCCCACAACGCCGTTTCCCCATCTCCATCCGGCGATGTGATTTCTTGTGTGACAAAAACCGCATTAATTTAACGCTTAGGTTACTCTCCCGCCCGGTCGGCTGGTCGTCCCTTTACAGATGGCGTGGGGTTCCCCGCGGGCCGACGGGGGCCACCAGAGCACCCTGTGTCGCAGCGTAACCCCTTAGCGCAGGCTTTGGGAAAGGGGCCGCTCGATATAGCCGAACAATTCCCACCGCGCGCTATTGAAGTGTGATGGGGAGGAGAGACCTGCACGGAGGGGCCTATCTGCCTGCACGCGCAGAGCTCACGAGTCTTCGCAGGCCACAAGCGAAGCCTCGGGAAGACGCGTCTGCAAAAAGAATGTCACAGCACTTGCAAATCCAGGTAAAGTCCTGTTTTTCTGATTCGTCTCAAGTGAAATGAGTTGCGTAGATCCCTAAACCTCTAGTTTGGCCACAGGCGGCTGACGCTGACCGTCTGGGCCCGGCAGGAGCCCGCGGAGCCACGGGGCCCGCGCTGACACCGCACCGGCTACATTATTCATGCAATAGACCGAGAACAGAAGGAAATGCCCGTCAAACTGCAGCGGCGGGAAGGGGTGACTTTTGAGCTCGAGATTTTAATCTGCCGCGCGGCTGAGATGTGTCTGGAAAACGTAAAGCGGGAGGACGCACACGCCAGCCCGCATTTGAATTCACCTCACCAGATCCACCCGCTCCGCTCCTGAATTTCTACTATACGTGGTCGGGACGGATCGAATTCATCACAAATTCTTCGATATTCGGGATGCAAAATAGACACGCGCGCATGCTCACAACCGTTGCGTGCGCTGGCGCCACAAACATACAGAGAGCGCACGGAACCAGCTGGTGTGGCTGCGGGACCTCATTTGTACTTGGTGTGTGGCAACTATACCTAGTCGAGCTGACGGTGACTCTTCCCTGTCGCTTGCAATAATAACCGCAAAAACGAGTTTTCTATTTTTGACAGTTGATGTTACCCGATAGTGAGTTGCGGCCGAACCAATCTGTGAACCCGCTCTTTTTCTTTTACACTTGATAGTGCATAGCAAATTCAGAAGCATGTCAGGCAAAGCGGACTCTGACGGAGGCCTGGAACCCTGCCAGTGTGTGATGTGAAATGTCAGCGCCAGCAGTACACAGTCCATCCCCTATTTTCGGTACATTTTCACAGCAGACCCGGCTATTTTTTCCGTATGCTGTGAAAGTTCGTGACGACATCCGCCGCGCGCGAACGAGACCAGTGCTATAGGGGTGGTGCGCAGCAACATCACGGCAGCATTCATCTTGCGACTGATGAAACCCTGTCGGCAGTCTTCTGCCACTGTCAGTTATCACCCAGCCCCCACAGCCCCCAACCCCAGGACGACACGCGGTGTGTGCACCAGCCCGCAAACCCCTGTCACATTCACCTGTCAGCCCCCCCCCCCCCCCAAACACACCACCACCACCAGCGCGCACCCCATCGGCCGCATAGGGGCCGCGTGCTGCTGGTATAGAAAAGGGTCGTTGGATCGACGCCAAGGCACATACGACTCCCGCGTTTACCCACTCAATCCCCCACCCGCCCACTGTGTGTTGTGAAATAGTGCTGTAAAGAGCTGTTTGGACGGGTCGCGCCGTTAGCGCACTCGTGCGGCATAATCTGCGAATAGTAGTTTTGAGGCTGTTTGAGGCTGTTCCAAAATAGATGTCCCACTTTCCATTCCACCCCCTCTCTGTGCCGGCGCCCTGCAGATCACATACAGAGAGAGGGCTGCTCATTACCCCTCTGATCACCGCCCGATCGTCCCATCAGTCACGTGACCACAGCCCTGCCGCCGACATGAGATCATTTTCGTCGTCGCTTTTGTTGGCCGGACTTCCCCCCTCGCTCCCTCCGTAATGAAAACGTATCTGCTGTCGCACCCCGTGTGGTCATCAGAAGCATCCCCCGCCAGCAGCGCCTCCCCCGCGCGTCCCCCGCGCGTCTCTCCAAGCCGATGGATTAGCGAATGGTCTCGTGATCCACGCCGACGAGCGCCTGATTGTGGCCAGGGTAGGCCAGTCCGTACGGCATTCCTCTATGCATGCTGTATGCCGACCAACTGAATTCTAAACACAGATTTTAAACGAAACTACACACTGGAGAAAATTAGTACGGACGGAGGCAGTATTTTAAAGCGTGTAGTACTGGCCGTAGTACGCAACAAGGTGCGGTGTGTTTTCGCGCCATGGCTAAACCTTTCAGAACGGAGGATTCCGTAGTTGACCCCGGTTCACCCTACAGAAACATATAAGACAGGTACGGAGCTTATAGGACCTCCCGAAACGTATCGAATGAAACGTAGGAATTTGTGAGTACGGAGAACTCAGGTTCGGTGAAAAACTGCTCCATACCGCTTCGTACGTATTTTTTTTATAGTGTACGAGTTCTTATTTAGAGCTAATATTTTCATTTTCTACGTGGCCTTGGAGAGCCCGTGTACCTAAAACGACACGGACGCGCTAAAGTGTGCACCGCCCGAGCCAGTTGGTGTGTACCAACCCGTTTTCTGGACACGCGCGACAAGCAAGGGCTACAATCTTGTCGACTGTAAATCACGCGGTCTTCTTGCGATCGGTGTCTCTGCCGGCTGCCACTGCTGCTGAGAGAGGTCAAGCGAATTACCTGCAGGATTTCAGCCGTTTGTGGAATGTACGACGGGAGAGTTACACGAGTTCACGTCACATCCCGGGAATGAGGGTCATTGTTCATACAAGCCTTGTGCTCCCTTATCGTGTAACTAGCGAACACGCCAAAGAGCGGACGAGGCGAGGTAAGTACGCTTCCCAAGCGATTCTGATTTCAAGAGGCCTACCCTCAGGAACGGCTAAGGGCTTCCGACCAAGCCAATCAGCTGTGCGTCTCGTTAGACCACATTTCAATGCACACCCCACCGTGGCTGCGATGTTCACTCAAGACAATGGGCGCTAATTCTTAGACATCCATCGTAGTGTGGCAAAGTGATCTCATACGAAATCAGCTATCTCGTCTATGCCACACGACCGGACTATAGCAACCGAAGGGAAAGTTACAGCCAATTTGGTATGTCCCTACTCTGTAGGCGGGAATCACTTGTTACTTGTGAACTTCCCCCAAAAGAGGCAGCGGGTGGTGTTATCGCCCTCCGCGATAGGGGCAGCCCACAGGCGGGGATGTGTAAGCCGATCTCAGCAAACTGCGAACCCCTAAGAGGGGCTTAAAAGCCAATCACCAGCGGCTTAACCGCGTTCTGAACTTGGTAAATTAAATGAGGGCGAGGTAAAAAGAACTGAAACTGATTTCATTAGGGATCGCTCCCAGAAGTTGGTGGTCGGATCACTGTTCCACTCGTTCCTAGACGTGTTTCGTAGCACATGACTTCCTTTGTCCCATGCGGATGCACAGCAGACTGCTGCATCCAGCCCCCCTGCCCGCCCGTGCCCATTTTGTGGATAACAACCGCAGATGATACAGGACTCTTTGAGCCTGGCACGCAGCGAGACGTGACAGACAGATGATATAAACACCTGCCCGGCGTGCCCTGCGGGTACCACTAAAAGCACTACACCACCTCCCCTGTCACTGGAGCGACCACCTGCGCGCCCCGGCCGCGCCCCAGCCGCGCGCCCGCCGTGTAGTGCCACACCAAGCATCAGATCCCTGTGATAGTGGGCACTGACGCGGCTATCGCGGGGACGTATCGGACCCTGCTTCTCGTTACCATGCGTTTTGGGGGGACGCGCGCAGGCTGCCACCGTCCGGTACCTGTGAGCAGAAAGCTAAAACGGTCGGGATCGGGTGCGCCACTGGTGTGCCCCGCTAGGCCCAGAGATGAGAAAATTGCACCGGGAAATCCTGCGTGTGTGCTCCGAGTGTTTCGTGCCGAGACTGGAGATGCAGCCCTTCTTATCCGGGCCCCCATCGTCGTCGGAATGCCTCGGCGGCCCTCGGGGGGGGGGGGGGGGGGGGGGGGGCAGAACGCTTTTGTCGATTCATCTTCGAACCCGTATCGTGCAAGCTCTGCGCGCAGAGACAAATGACGGATGCATTTGTCGCCAGAACCAAGGTGTCGCTCTTTATTTCAATTATCATGTCGTGGACGTATGGCCCTCACACGCCCTCGGACAATCGGCCCCCAATGGAAACAAATTGGGGTTGAATCAAAACACTTTGTCTGAATGCCGGGGAAGGGAAGGCAGAAGTCAAAGGGATGACGGAGCCAGCGCTGCGGGCGCCCAGAGGGCAGCCCTTGCACGCAACCCTTCATGTTGATTCGAGACGGCAAGAATGGGGTGGGCGGGGCGGAGCAGCGGAAGAGGAAGGCGTAGAGGCAAAGAGATTACACTAACGACCTAATGAAGACTTAGTCTTAAAGCACGGCTACGTCCCCCCCCCCCTTCCCTCTCTCCCTCCCTCCGAACCGCAACAAGATTACGGAGCCTTGGCACGGGGCACTCGCTGGCTGGCTCGTGGTCAAACGAATCACGCGTGTCCCCATGTAGGATGCCGCTAATCACTTGGCCAGGGGAAAATGTAGACCCCGGCGTGCACTTCGCATCGCAGCAAAAAGTTATCCACACAGTCCTGTCGTACAACTTCCCGAAATCCCCCGATAGAAGACACTAAAACAGGACGGCGCCCTTTTCGACGCAGCAGCACAAACACCCTTTCCCGCCTCGAAAACATCATGCGTTTATTAATGCAGAAGAGAGAAGCAACATCTCGCTCGCGTGCGTCTCTCGCTGCTAGGAATTCACTTTGAACGACAGTAGCATACATCGCTATAACGTGCACACGAAGACGCATGCCATTCCGAAGACCTTTTTGAGAAAAGGTACTGATGTCAACGTCGGAGGTTCGACACGCCAGAATTTAAAAGGTGCGCGTGGTAACGGAGGCAAATCTGCAGTGTGCCTCTATCTCCTGTCCGCCGGTTCAGCCTCCTGCCGGGCTGGCACGACATGTGTCCAAATATTATCGGGAATAAATCATTCTGTGTGGACGAAAACGATAACGCAAAAGGCGGACGTTTACTCAGGTGATGATGGCCTGCGAGGCGCAGCAATATGAAGGATCGACAGCCTTGCTGCGGCGGTACCCGGCGGTACCCGGCGGTACCAGTGAGGGACCGCGGGCTCAAAGGCCTCCTCTTCCCTAGCGCCGCTCCGCAGCGCTGCAAAGCAGCAGCGGCTGCGGGCTGCCGGCCGCGCGCTCGGCCCGATTACACGTGAAAATGAAGATGTTACCGGCCGCTACCCGGAGATAAAGGGGTCCCCGTCGATCGCACCATGAGTTATCGCGGCATGCCATTCCAAGTGTGTGTGCGCGTGTGAGTGTGTGTGGTGCTGCGTGTGCGTGCGCGCGGCCTCTGTAAATCAATCAACCGCTTTGCGTACGGATACGCCGGGGATTGGCAAAGGAGGTTGTAATGGCGTTGAGGGCCTTCCGGGGCCTTCCTTCCCTCGTCCTGCCCCAATAAAATGCGTATCATTTGATTTACAGCGTTGCTGCGCGGCAAGGACCCCACCGCAGCCGGTCTGCAAGTTTGTTTGTTTTGCATACGTGTATTGTCAATGACGTTCCTGCCGACTGGACCGAAACTGGAATTGAGGTTTGGAATGTCTTTTCACAACTTTCACATGAACGGGATGGAAATCTTGTTAGACCAGCAGAGTGCGAGGACTTACAGTTGCTCTCAGTCTTCCCAAAACAATAGTGTCAAAGCCGGAACCGAGTACAGATCGTAAACTTTCCGTGGGTTAGATTCGCTCTACAGAGAGCGAAAGCGCGTAGAAGGGCTGCGGTGGTTTAGTGACCCGGCGGGGTGCGGGCGGCGGGCTGCGGCGGGCGGGGCCACTGGCGGGGCCACTGGCGGGGCCACTGGCGGGGCCACTGGCGGGGCCACTGGCGGGGCCACTGGCGGGGCCACTGGCGGGGCCACTGGCGGGGCCACTGGCGGGGCCACTGGCGGAGCCGTCGGGACACGCGGCCGGGCCCAGCCCACAGGGCCCATCCCTGTAACGCACGCGGTAACGCGCTCCAGGCATGCGATGCGGCCGTTACGGCCGATCGGCGTATTAGGTGCTCAAAAATACGAGTGTTCCCGTAAATCACGATCCGGCGGTCCGGGCGGCGGCCTCGGGGGCCTCGGCCTCCTCGGTGGCCCCGCGGCCCCCGACGACGAACGACCTGGAAAAGTGAGCCAAAGGGAGGAGGAAGAGGAGAGCGCGACCTAAAGTGGGTATATTCCGGCTACCTGTGGCTTCCGCGGCGAGGGCGGAGCGAGAGGGCGGGGGAGGGGAAGTATGTCCGCCCCACCAAGGATTGAAGGGGTTGAGTGAAAGGTGATGCGGGTCCGTCGTTTCCCCCAACGTGCAGCCGGGTGGTGTTTCCGACATGACTGCGCTCAGAGGAATATCAAGCCAGAGGGGCAGTTTTGGCTCGCAATGAGGAATGCGGAGGGGGACACACTCTGCCGCACTTTGTCGCACTGGCAAAAAGGGGCGCGAGAACCAGTGCCAACAGCCACTGCAGTGTCACGCGAGGCTGCGCCAGGCTGCGCCAGGCTGCTGGAGTGCATCGCAGGGTCGGCAGGCAGCCAAACGTCCCCCGGGGTGCACTCAGCCGCCCCGCGGCGGCCCATAGGCCCGCAGGCCGCGCCTCTGGTATTGGCGGTTTGATCGCGGCAGATGACGAGTGCTGCACCAGAGGAGCTCCGTCGGCCTAATTCGAACACGATAACGTTAGGGGGGCGCTGTGTAGCGGGGGCGGCCTGGCAACGGGGTGCGGCCGGGGCGCGGCACATGCTTCGCCGATCCCTTCTATCGGGACCCGCGATCGCAGGCGGCCGCAAGGGGTGGGCAGCCAGCGCACCCCCTGGGCACCCCCTGGCTTCGTGCCCACAGCCCGCCCCCGTCTTATCACCCCGATCGCTAATATGTGAAAAGCTGCTGATACTGCTGCTGTCCTGGACCCAGCAGAACGTAAAGCAGGGCGTGCGCACAAGCCCGCCGCCGACAGTGTCTGCAGCTCTGCGCAGCGGCTGCCGTCCCATAACTACGTGTCAGGAAGATAATGTGCACCTTCTGCTATCGCCGCTTTTTCATTCAGCTCAGGTGCACATCCATTAGGGCGACAAAATTGTTTCAACTTCGAAATGCTTTGGCAAGGGCGGCGTCGAAACAAGAAAAACAAAATCGAGTCAGCATCCCATTCGAAAACAACCCATATCTGCTGCGTAAGTTTGTTGGCGGCTTTGTCCATTTACAGGTAGAAAACGGCACTTCTTTGCTGTCTCGAGATTGCGAGTGGACGGACTGCCGTGTCACTCTACCTGCCCATGGCGGCCCTAGTTGTAAGAATCTAGACGGCCGCAGTCGGGAAGGGAGACAGATTGAGTGCATTCGAGATGCATCGGTTTGGAGTGGGCGGGACGAAGGATTGGCCGGATAGGGCCGCCCGTTTTGGTCAGAAAACCCGGAGCGATGTTACAGTGGAGAGTTGCTTCAAAGGCGACTATGCCGCCCTCCCAGTGAGGAGAGGGGGAGAGGGATCTCCGGAAATCAACAAACAAATCAGGCTGAAAGTGAGGGCCGACAAGCATCGGGTCTCCATTCACATCTAGGCCGCCCGCGTGCCAATGCAACAAAAAGGGGTTTTGGTAATGGGACGGCTGACGTCGTGGATCATGCGGTGTGCCTGTAACATGTGGTGCTGCGCTGCAAGAGTGAGACTTGACACGCCGTTCCAAAGCCCAGAGACGTTCAGCATCAGTCATATTTCAAATATTCATACAGCAACGCCGGGGCTCTGGCGTTTGGTTCTTTCTTTCGTAGCGCATGCGCTCAGGAACCCCTGGACGCGGGGTAAGATGAGTCCGCTCTGACCTCAAGTCACTGCAATAATTCATGCGGTGCCAAATCCATCAGCTTGTGGTAAACGTGTAACCGTTACATCGCAAAACTGTTTTGACCGTTTTCCTGCTTGCATTTTGTAGACGCGAGGAGATGAAATTGTGTGTGTTGTGAGCACTCCCCGCGGAGCGTGAACCGTGTGTGGCTTATTGTCCACCGGGGAGACCTACATCCGAGCATCACCTGAATGAAAACCGTCCTACAAGCCATAATGAGAACTTCTTTGCACACATATCAAGGGGAAGGTGGATACATCCCAAGGGGAAGGTAGTGTGGGATGACATGAGAGATGATCTCGGGGTTCGCCGGCTGCCGCCGGAGGGGGTATGAGACACAATGACACCGCAAGGAGAATGAGTAAATAAGCGCGCAAAAGAGACGGGTGGGCGAAGAGTGCTGTGGTCAGTGAGAAGAAACGGTCGTCATTGAAATGAGGGCCACCCACGCAACAAGCAACGGAGGGAGGGAAAAAAATGCAGCAGTGAGAATCAGTCGCGCGATTTGCAAGTAATGTGTGACATGCAAGTGATCATTGAGTGTCTGTGCGATAGAGCGTAGGCAATGCATTGACATACAGAGCCGCCTCACTCTGACTCCAGTGTCGGCACGGATGCAGTCTACGCGTGACAATGATTGACACCAGAGATTGTACTCCACATGGATTTTTTTCTTGACAGAACCGATCACTACACTTTCAAATGGCAATTTTTTTTTGTTGGGGGGGGGGGGGGGGGGGGTGGAGGGGGATGAGAATAATTATACACGTGGCGCCCAATCCCAGTGTAGGCTGCGGGGCGGGAGTGACCACCATCCGTGCCCACTACAGGGCATTCCAATCCCTTATTAGATCAGACCGAGCAGACGCACGACACGGAAACACGAACGTGTCGCTGCAGTGCTTGCTGTTGGTTTCTTTTCCTTTCCAATCAAAATTACTTGGGTCTGAAAAGAATCAGGCAGCTACTCAGTCAGCGCGTCCTCTCTCAGATTGTAAATACAACTAAAAATAATTTGCATCCCCTCTGCACATCCTCCTGTGACCGCGCAGTAAAGCTCGCATGCTCAGCTCGCGTCACATTGTCTGATAAAACACGCGGGTGCGGTAATCAGTTGCTACGTACCGCGATGCCATCACGGGTGCCCTGCGGGTGCCCTTCCATTCCCACAGGGTCGCCGGGAGGCTGCGTCCGGAGGCCGCGCCGCACCGCTCCCTCTCTCCCTCGCACTCACTGGAGAGCCCGACCCCCGGTGACAGAGAGCTGCAAGCGTGACCCTCCAGGCCCCAGCAGCCCGCGAGTGAGCCCGGGAGGGGTAGCCAGCCACACGCAGTCGGGGAAATACCTGCCGGCGGCTGCGGCTCTATCTGACGCCACATCTCCCATTAGCAACATATATTTGCGATAAGTACACATTCCCCGCGCGGCGACCTTTCTTTTGCACTCCCCCTTTAATTCTGCTGCGCCTTGTTACGCGTATTGTTTTGTTTGCAGAACGAGTGAGTACCACTACACGGGAATTCCCGTGTTGGACCGAGGTGTCCCCGCGATGCCTTCAGCCGGTGACACCCCTGCGGGTCCGTGCGGGTTCCAACATCGGTCATCATTCAGCGGAGGGTTCGGCGGCGGTGCGTCTCCTCCACCCCGCGGCTCGTGGCAGCCACTGTTTGTCCAAGATGGGAACGCGTAATCGGACAGCATCACACCCGCTATCGTCTCCGCGGTGGGCGTGGTGGAGGCGCGGGGCGGGGCGGCGGCGGCTGTCGATGACGCGCTAGCGCCGATCGATGTGTGAATGAGACGAGGCCAGCCGTGAGAACTCGTGGCCGCGCACGCGGGGCGGTGGGCAGATCCTCCCCCTGCCGATGCCGTGCCCGTGTCCCACAGCAGCGACTCGATGTTTGGTAGCGATAAGTCGCCTTTTTAAAAGCACTTCTAGGGTAATTACCATCCACGCAACAAAAGGGTTAGCAGCGGGCCGATAGCCGTGACTGGTATCTGGGGCATTTCCGGGCAGCGCTCAATGCAGTGGATGGTGTGACAGGGAGCAGGGGGCGGCATTGTGCCCTTGGGTCGGTCGGTAGGGAGAAGAAACACACCTTTTCAAAATTCAGGGAGGCCTTTGCAACTACAAAGTTGCAGTTACTAGTTACACCTGAGCGATAACCTTTAACGTTTGAAAATTCCCTAAAATTCCTTAAAATTTGAAGTGTTTTGTTTTTTAATTCATTTTTTTATTCATTTACCTGTCATGTTCTTTAACTCAGTGATTTTTCTTCTCTTGTTGACTAAAAAAGAGGCTGCTGCAAGGTGAAGAAGCCGAAAGTGTACAAAGTGCACACCATAGTCAGTAGGGTAAAAATTATGTCAAATTGTCAAACAATTATTTCAAACAACACTAAAAAGTCGGAGAATGAATACTGGCCCACTGGCACTGGCGCAAAGGAAAAAGTTATTATTCTCTCCGAACAACTTGTCAGTTCAGTCTAAATCAGACATAGGTTGAAGTACTGGCTCAAGAAAGTTTTCTTATTTATCTTCCGTGCTCTGCTCTGGGCTGGAGCTGGAACCAGACTTCTCTTTACTATGGGGCACCCCACGTAAGCATTCCGTACAGACACGATCTGATGCACTAGCCCAGGCGGAGTTGGGATGCGATCCTGTCGGCCCAGTCTGCTGCCCAGTCTGCTGCCCAGTCTGCTGCCCAGGCTGCTGCCCAGGCTGCTGCCCAGTCTGCTGCCCAGTCTGCTGCCCAGTCTGCTGCGCTGCCCAGTCTGCTGCCCAGTCTGCTGCCCAGGCTGCTGCCCAGGCTGCTGCCCAGTCTGCTGCCCAGTCTGCTGCCTAGTCTGCTGCCCAGGCTGCTGCCCAGTCTGCTGCCCAGTCTGCTGCCCAGTCTGCTGCCCAGTCTGCTGCCTAGTCTGCTGCCCAGTCTGCTGCCCAGGCTGCTGCCCAGGCTGCTGCCCAGGCTGCTGCCCAGGCTGCTGCCCAGGCTGCTGCCCAGGCTGCTGCCCAGTCTGCTGCCCAGTCTGCTGCCTAGTCTGCTGCCCAGGCTGCTGCCCAGGCTGCTGCTCGGGCTGCTGCCCAGGCTGCTGCCCAGTCTGCTGCCCAGTCTGCTGCCCAGTCTGCTGCCCAGTCTGCTGCCCAGTCTGCTGCCTAGTCTGCTGCCCAGGCTGCTGCCCAGGCTGCTGCCCAGGCTGCTGCCCAGGCTGCTGCTCGGGCTGCTGCCCAGGCTGCCCGCGGCGGGATTCCAGAGCTCCGCTCGCATGCCTCGCGCCGCTTGCCGCCGTGCCACCGGTCGGCCGGACCCGGCAGACCCGCCCCAGACGCCCACCTTAACGACGCCCACGGCAGAGGTGACTTTGGGACAGGACCAACAGGAAGCCCCATCGAAGGAGAGCACTGCCTCAATTCGATACAGGAGCAAACAGGGATTGCGCTGGCTCACTTGAACACGGAATACTATTTGCAGAGCGACCTCATTGCCCACTGGGTCCACTGAAAATTGATGAGTACCAAAAAGACAGAAGAGAAAAGCAACCAAACTTTTCGGTGCAATAGACGTGTTCAGTAATGATAAGAGGGTGGTGATGGTGGCAGGAGAACGAAAATGACCAGGCGTCATGCGAGCTACCTGAATCCTTAACCCTTTTCAGGGAAGTGGAGGGCGGCACGCAACTCTTACGGTATTCCGATATCGTGTAGAGCTACCTCAGTTCATTGATACCCTGTCGCTCGCCCACATCACGAGTTCTTCGTCATTTACTCCTCCGTTCCGAGTAGCGTGTTGCAGCTTTCGGAAAGGTTTCAATTACGTTCCGAAAAAGAGTTCACTTTTTCGTGGGAGCAAACGCTCCCGCCCTGGGGGCGATTTCCGTAGACAGCAGTAGGTTTGATCATCACACGCCACGTGACAAAATAAATTTACGACCTTCCTGCAAAAGTTGCAAGTAACATCATCTGGATTCGTTTCTGGAGTTGCAGTAATAAAATGTTGAGCTTTTATTAGCACCCGATGCCCATTAATCTGAGTGGCCTGATGAACCAGTGCCCAAGTATGGAGTGCAAAAAATTATTACGTTGGGTCGTAAAGGTTTTTTCAAATTATTTTTAGCGCCCGAGCACGAAGCAGAAGAGGTCATCCCTCAGAGTGATCGTATTGGAACGCTCGGAATTAATTCCGAGAAGGCAGTGAGGAACGCCACGCTGTCTGCGGCTGAGGGGGCGCAGAGCGGCGCGGAGTCGTTGAGGGGTAAATGCGGAGAGCCCGGCTGGTGCCCAACGAATGAGGAATAATTTGAACCTGGGGAAAAGAAGAGCAGCCCACGATGACACATCGTAGTGCCGCTGTTACGGACATGACCAGGTTCACTTCAAAAATATTTTCATAACGACGGATTCCTTTTTTATGATCTGGAAGGTGTTTCGTGTGTCGGCCACCACCTCAATTATGTTATTGGTGACAAAAAAAAAAAATGCACCGCCGGCCGCGCTGATGGAAAATGGTTCGCCCACTTGATCTCGTACTGACACCTCCGCACCCTCAGGCGGGAGGAGAAGATCCGAAGGAGGCGTGGGAAATGCTGCCGCCGGTGGGCTAAGCTGACCCGTGCTATGACTGTTCGTGGCGAGTAGTTAGAATACAGCCCGGTTCTCTGCTTTCCTGTTTCAAAATGATCCATTTACCCCCGCATGCTCGCGCTGGTCCTTCGCCGCCTCGGAGAGTTGAACGCAAGGACGTATAGGAGAGCCGCGGCGTGCAACAAGGCCAGAACATCGAGCATAGCATTGAGCCCCGTTCAGACAGACATGCATCAAAGCGGCCTGTGGCTCGCGTCTTTTTAACGTCGCCTTTTCTGCTAAAACGCCTTGCGGTGCAGAGGGGGACCGGGTGGGACTCAATCCGCGGTGACGCTTCAGTGATCTAGAAAACCACACGACACTGCTGTGCCAAAGGGTTGATCTTGTTTTAAAAGCTTTTACCTGGATATGTGCGCTTGCGCTGGTCGCGCCCTCCATTGTTTGCGCAGGAATGTGCCTTGTGCGGCATTCGCGGCCTACAGGGGCCGCAAGGGCCGCAGGGGCCCGCAGCAGGGCAAAAGGAAGAGTCCCTGATAAAAGGCGGGAATTATAACCCCTTTTGTCGCAGGGAGGTACATTTCCCCCCTTCAACATAGCGCTGGGGAGGGATAAAAGCGTGCCTCGCGCCGTTTTGCCGCGCTGTCAGCCACCACCCGTTCGGCAGGTGTGGTCTCGCCGGGGATTTTTCGGTCTCGCGCACGGCACTCACGTCGCCCCGGTTGCGTCACCCACGTGACATGGTTGTGAGCCGGGCCCTCCACTCTGGCGGAAAAGCCTCCCCTGTGTGGCATTTGCCGGCCGCCGCGCCGCCGCGTGGTGTTGATCCCTGTGGGATGGAGCCGATGCGGTCCAACATTCTTGTGGCAACGCCACTATGAGAATTCTGGTCTGGAAACGCCCGTAGCCAGGGAGAGAGGGTGGGGAGCCCCCCTTCCCCCCTCAAGCGCGTAACTAGACTTTGCTCTTGAAGGGGGGGGGGGCGCCTATTACCCCCCTTCAGGCTGATTCAGGCGGTTTGTCTTGCGGGTTGCCTACCCCGTATCCCGGTCTGGGGTGAAGATCCCCCGTGATAGGCAACCCGTAAAACAAACGCCTGAGTGTAGGCAAACAGCGTGACATATCCCCCTCCGAGAGCCAAGTCTGGCTACGGCCCTGCGCGGCAGAGGCGAGGCTCCAGCAGGACCCCAGTAGTAACGATTATCACAGGAACCATGCGTATTATTTTTTTGCCGGAATTCCGGTAAACTGGCGTACTTGACCAGTCTGAGGTTGTAACGGCGCCTGGATGGGTGGGCAACCACGACTTATGCATGCACTCACGTCGTGCGGGCTGGCCTACCTCAACACTGGCAGGCGCTCGGCTGCGGAGCTTTAGCGCGCCTGCAAAGACCGACCACGGCGGAGATCGTCCGGCAGGCCTATCTTCATGACCGTAACCGTGACCATGGTCATGGCCACGGTCGGACCTTTATCTGGGCATCTTCTGCAGGCAGAGGGCAGGCCAGTGCCGCCCGCTCCGTACGAGCCGTACCGCGTACGGTAGTGTGCAATAATGAACACGGCCGCCAATATTTCATGCCTCGTCGACGTTTAAGGCACGGAGGCAATCAGAGATGGCGGGTGGGCGGTCGCGGCACTTATCAGCTGACTAGATCGGAAAAGGTGTCCGCTCCGCTGAAATCTGTGCGGCAGCGCCGTCAAACAGTGCGGCGTCCTCCCTCCCGCTCGTGCGAGAGTGCTCACTACAATCAGTTTTGGCCTGCCTCCCGTTCCGCCGGCCCGCCGCTGGCTAGGGACCGTACCCATATTACGTGACCGATTTTGGACCACTTTTTGACCCCCCCCCCTCCTCGTGACGTGGATAACCTGACCTTTCCATGTATTTAAGATAGGGCGTAGTATTAGGCTTCGACCCCCCCCCCCTCCCCAAATTAGGTCACGTAATATGGGTACGACCCCCTACGGACACCTGCGAATACTTCACGCTGTCCTACTTCTAACCAGTGAACACTTTCCCTGGTTAAAACTAGACGCGTCGTAAAACAGGTGCGCGCCCCGTCACCGGAGCGAGAGATGCCATGAGCGGCTAAGACAAAAAGGGGGACGGGGTGGCCACCCGTTAAGTGCGGAACTTGATGGCTTCACTCCGCCGGTGAGCTGCAACTTTATTTATGAAAGATCCTTCCCAGCATCGCACTTACTGGACCTTACGTGCGGACGGCTCATACTGTTGTTATTTAGTGCGTGGGTACCGCAACTCCAGGTACAGCCAATCGTAAACGCCATGTGAGCTATGCGTTGAGGGTCCTACGGACTTACTACACGCGGATTGCCCGTTCCGAAAAGGTCTTGAAATATGAAAAGATTCAAGAGGGAAAAAACTCGCGGACAAATTGGGGATGGTTCATGGCATCTGAAACCTAAAACACTCCGTAACAGTCTGCTCGCTGGGAAGAAGCGCACCCGGTGCACGACTGTTGAACCTTGCGATGAGCTGTTTAGCTGCACACTATCTCGGCTTTGATGGTGTTAACTTTATTTTGCTATGCTTGCCAGAGCTGTGAAATGAACTGACACTCCTGTTCAGAACAGAAGCAATTCATTGAGAAGACAAAAAAAAGTAGGTATGATGATATCGTCTTGCGGTTCATATAGATGTGTGCGGAAGATTATTTTTTTTTAAAGGAAGTAGTGATACTGTCTCCAGATAGCTCTGTATTCTTCACCTGGCTCAGGTGACGCCGGGTGCGAAGGCAAGGGTGCGCGACCGCAAGCCGTAGGCTTTCCGATCACACGGGTTATAAATCTAAAGCGCCTCCTGGACGATATTGAAATGCAAATTTTGCTGCCATCCAGTAGCGCGACGCTAGCCATTTCAAACAAAGTGTTCCCCAAAGAGTGGGTGCGACAACTTCTTTCACCCCATGTTCCCCATTCAAGTATCGCTATGTCTGCGTGTTCTGACATCTTGTTTAAAAGAGACAGCCAGGTTGTCACAATGCGTCATTTTTCTTCAGTATTGTCACTGAAGCAATGATAACGTGCGCCGTGAGGTGCGTCGCCGTATGGGAAGCCTTGTGGGGTTTCACCGCTGCCTGCTGCCACGATATGTTAAAAACGATCAATAGCGGTATAATGACTACACGGGAAGGCACGGCGTGGGTGATTTTTAAACTGGAATGTATTTGAATGGGGGTGCGAGAACCATCAGCCGAAAATGACGCAGATGCTGCTCATCCACAACAAAACTTATTTTAATTTAATCATGGAGCAAACTGCGGCGGTGGGGATGATACTGTTCCCGTCCGGGACCCTCGTCACTGCTCCGCAAGGCTCCGCCCTGAACCCATCGACTCGCGCGGCCAGCGGTTTATTCGAGGGCATTAATATTAATAACACTGGATGGCGTTGCCTCATTGTGGGAAGGGTCGAGTCTGTGTGGCACGCGTGCGCCTGGAAACGCTCTACGGTTTCGCACACCCCGGCAGTCTAGACCTCACGGTTTTGCTGTCTTCAAGTAGATGGGAATGTGCTGATGGTAAAGGTACCGTGTCAATTACTCTCAGGCCGTATTATGTCTTCGCTGGCTATTTTGAAGAGGTTATCATTAATATTCACAATTACAAAAGGGCGCTTGCACTGATAAGCACGTTTCCGAATGAATGCGTCAGCGATGCCAGGCAACCAGATCAATAGAACTCTGCAATCGGAATAAAATTAGACGATTTTACGGTGTGGATTAAGCATCTCTACTAACTAAACCCATATGGTAGCTTACGTCCTTCAAAGCTAGCCCACATTGAGGATCGGAGTTGTTGGTCGGGAAAAGTGCAAAACAGCAGAAGCTGTGCAACGCAGTAGTACATAGTACTGCAGCATCAGCAGAAGCAGGCGCAGCAGCAGTTGCAGCAGCATCAGCAACAGCTGCCACGCCACGCTTCCAATAATGCGCCGAATCCCGCTTCGGCACGTCACCGGCCGCACGGCCTCGACGCCGGGCGCTGACGGGTGCAGCAGTCGTCGCCGAGGTCTGGCGGTGGTGTGAGTTAGGACGCTGAAGGAGAAGGGGAAGGGGAGAGGCGAGAGAGGGAGGGGAACGCGGGAGTTGACGGTCCCGCTGCACCGTTTGATTGTGAGGACGAGGAGGGGGAAAGGAGTGGAAGGAAAAGGATGCGAAATGCAAGCACGATCAGCGGAGCAGCGGAGCACAAGACACAGCGAAAAGTGTGATCCCTGGTTGGTAGGTCGGAGCTACGGTGGTGTTGCTGCGGACTTTTGCTGCAAAAGTTTGTCTTAAATGCAGCGAGAGCACGAGAGCAGCGCACGAGTCAGGAACGGCCGAGTGCGAAAGAGAACAGTGATAGAGAAAGAGAGGAGCGAACACGGGTCGTGGTGTGAAGAGGAAACACCTCCACAGATGCTATCGGAAAGCATGATCTGTGAGCTCCCAGTGCCCAAGAGCCTCTTCCTTTTTGCAGAGGACGCTAACTCCTCGCAGATATTGTGCCGTTTTCGCGTGTGATCCCTGGTTGGTGGGTCGGAGCTACGGTAGTGTTGCTGGTACCGTATGGTGTTGCGGGCAGTGCGATATGCGACCCCTGAGTTGACCTAGTATACCTTCAGCAAAAGAAGTCAAAAGTACCCACGTAAACGGACTAATTGGCCTTGCTTTTCGGCGACGCGTACATCAAACGGAATATTACGGTGTTACACACCTCTTCGCAAAAACTTGGTCGAGGTGCGCGCGGCTTCGACGGGGAGCGAGGAGAGACAAACAAAGGCACCAAAACCACGCAATCCGAGCGGCAGCGCGATACAACAAGGCCCCGGAGCCTTGTAACAGATGAACAACGTAGCATGAGCGATGCACACGAGAGGTGAGAGAGTGTACGTGTGTGAAACAGAGAGAGAAAGGGAGAGGAGACAGAGAGAGGAGGGGGAGTAGCGCGAGATACGCGACAAACGGCCATCTCGAATGTTTACCCGTGCTCCTACTAACGTGTTTGCTGGCTACGCCTCGGCTACGCCCCGCTCACCCCCGGCAGCATCCTCCTTTTGGTCCAGCGCTGGACAGAGATCTCAACACCTTCGCAAGGCGCAGCAGCCGTGCAGCGGCTCAAGGCCCTTGGACCGGCCACTGCGCGGGGCACAGACAGGGGCATGGCGAGAGCTGAGCGACGGTGCACAGACACAATGTCGTCATTCATTCCTCGCCCGCTTCTCCCCAGTGGCCATTACGACAAATATGCCAAATTGTGGTGATGGATGGAGGGATGCGCCTGTCGCGGCCGGATGCCTGGAGCACACCTGGGGCCCCGGCCCCGATCCCGGCCTGAGGCCGTATGACGATCCCACAGGGAGCGCACCGCGCTCTCGGAGTTGGCATTTCAACAGTCCCACGATTTTTGCTTTAGGTCTTCTATTCCCCGAAAAAAACACGTCCCTAGAAAGATTCATGGGCAATACTACGAAGGAACGGAGGTGGTGTGATAGGGGGGCACCTTCACCCGCTTCCGCCGCAGGCGCAGAAGGGAAGGGGGGGGGAGTGTTTCCTCATCAGCCCGTCTAATATCGCGAAACGAAGGGGGCTCGCGTCGGGAAAGCGGCCTAGGCAGAAAGAGGAATATTTTATTTCCCACGCTCTCTCCTCCTCTGGGGATTCGCCAATACATTCATCATTTTCGCGCTCTCGCGAGGCGCGGCAGACCGAGCGGGAGCCGCGTTTCCTTACAGAAACCTCGGCAAGCACCGCCCGGCGCCATTCGTGAAAAATCGCCTTTTCGGTTTGAAAGTGTGTGCGTGCGCGCGCCATTCACGACTGCTCCCCGTTTCCCTTCCTCATCTTCCTGCCGCGAGTGGAAATAAATTAGCTCCAAAAGAGCGCCGGCCACCCTTCCGAATTTTCGAGTCTCGGCGTGGCGTTGAAGTGATGGATGGTATCGCACTGCTGACGTGGGTATTGTGCGGTACTGCAGCAGCGGTGTTTGCCAGAGAAGAACCAGCCTCCGTCGTAGGCCATGAGCTTTAGTAGAATGCTCTCTTCGCGGCTGTGCGACAGAAACTGTCTTGCATGAGGTTCTAAAAGAAGAAACGGAGGGCCAAGACTGAAATGTCTGCCGTCATCTCCCGTTGGTCTAGACCGCACCGGAATTTAAGTTCTGGCCCATAATTCTGAACCTACTCACGCCGTCATGGACTCCTTTCACATCACCATATAGCACCTCCTCCCTCTCTTGTCTATTCATGGTGGTGCTAAGAGGGGGATGGTTGGTTGGTTATTAGCCTGGGGTGCGACATGTCAGTGATATTACTGATAATTTATGGCGCTTCAACATCGATTCTGTATATTAATTCACAGCAGCACACACACACACACACACACACACACACACACACACACACACACACACTCCACTTCCCTCTCTGCCTGACGTATCGCACGTCCAAACAATGGGCCGCGAACCGTGGGGGAAGGGGTTGGTTACTAGGCTTTCTCCTTCATAACGTTTCTGCTGTCTCATTCTGGGGTCGCTTACGATGGATCCCCATGGCAGTGTCGTCGTTACTTTATAACGAAAAGGAGGGGAAGATGATCATCTGGCTTAAGTATCTCCATAACACTTCACTTTGCGGTTAATTCAATTTCATTTTACAAAATTTGCCACGTGGTGCAGTGGGGTTTCGTTGATGCAGGATCCAGAGGGAATGACAGGGGATGGTGGGGTTTGCGTCGTGCATCTCGGAATGAACAGGCGGTTCAGGTGTTCAGTGCGAAAATACTGCAGACAGCACGGGGTGAGATTTGTATTTCATTTAAAATTTGCATGATTGATATTGCGGGACGGAGGTACACGGCTCCCTACTCTGGCGGCACGTGCGCGCAGGACTTGGCGCACATGATTTTGAACGCGCGCACACACGAAAGTGTAACTCATCACGGACGCACTGTATTGCCCTTGTCGCATGTCAGCCCGGCAGGCGTTTCCATCATCACCGCAATACGCGGTCATTCTCCTTGTAAATCACCGCCAGTGAGAGGGGGTATGTTGGAGTGTGTGGCGCCGTGGAGGCCAGTGAGGCGTAGAGGCACAGCTAGGGGACGCACCCCTTCTGGGGCCCGCCGGGCCGCCGGGGCTCGCTAGGGCCCACACAGCCTGTCGATGGCGAGGTCAACACGCTCCATCGCGCCCGGTTGCTGCCCCATTAGGCGGCCGCTATGGGCCTCGCACTGCCTCGAGCTGCGTGCGAAAACATGGTCGGCGTCCGCGGGGCCTCTAGAGTATTGCCGGATAGGGCTTTGCATTGGCGGAGGAAAGAAAACGGGACTGGTTTATTCGGGCGTCAAGGTCAGAAGGGGTGGGTCTGAGTGCGAAACCAGTTGGTGCTGTCGATACACATCGATATGGAATGGATGCGATTTGGTGGGGTCACAGCAAGGCATGTGACTTCGAGATAGAAATCCAACTAAACCCGACTAAACCACGTTTACACCGTCACCGTCACCGTTTTATTCGATTTTTTTTAACATTGCTTGATTCAAACATTATTTTTTGAGAGTGACTGCTAAAATGGGTTTTGGACGTTACTTCTGGCAGTGTGGGCTTGCCGTCAAGGCTGTTATGCGATATCGTTATGAGGATGTTGGTGATACGTAGTGAGTGCTCTATGGTGATCTCCCATCGCCGTTTCTTCTACATGCGCACAGATCTGATAAGCGCCATCGTCACCCATGTCTGCGGTGTGTAATAATGCAGGGGATGTCGTCTGCGGTGCGCCGCACAAGAACAACGGTAGGCCAGCTGGTGGACAATGCGCGCTGCCTAACCTCACCTGGGCCACAATAAAATCTTGATAAGATTCAGTCGCGTCTCGTCGCACTTGAGGACGCCCGCCTAGTGCAATCCATCGAAGGGACACATTGTGAAGCGTACGCAGAGCACGCAGAGCGCACCGAACAAAATATTTATTTTCCCGGGAGTGAATAATAGTGAGAGATCGATCCCGGTGACATCTCCAGTACGGTGCGCGTCCGTGGGCAGACATTTCGGCTAGTCATCCCACACGCCCACACCGTACCAGCCCACGGTGCTGGAGTGTTCGCCGATGAACTGACGACGACGATCGGGAAATTGAAGGAATATGGTTTGAAGAGGGCCACATGGTTCCCAGCTGCAAGGTATGTCGTCATGGTGAAGGCATATTCCGAACGAAAAGGGCAAAATAGAGAGTTAAAGTGGTGAACGGTATGAGAAAGTGAGCACGCGGAGTAAGTCGCATACGAAGCCTGAGACTGCGTTTGCTTCCCTCGGGGCTCTCTTCACCGGACTAGTTAGGCATGCAGACATCGCTACTTGCCGCATTCGGAGCACAATCAGCAGGTTCAACAATTACACAGGGCAGTAGCGGGCTTGTTGCATTGTATGTCGATACAAAGTACGAGTCGGCCGCGTGGGCGTTGTGTGGTAGGCCTGCTAGCATTGTGGTCACGGCGCGGGGCGTGTTCTTCCGGATGACTTTCTCTTACAGTTCATACAGGTTGGGCACAATGTCCTCTATGAATGAATGCGGCATAACAAGTGGCTTGGTTGCATCAATGGAGTAACAATTTGGACGACAAATTTGTATAATATGTCATACGTAGCTTTCTTTTATCCTGTTTGCGAAATTTAGTTATTTGTCAGTTGTGGTGTTCTGCGGAAAGCATACAGGCCGCAAAACGTTGTCCCCACGTTGGTTGGGAAAAGCGTTCATCCCGCCTGGATATCAACCGCAGGGAAGCCACAGATCCCGGTGAAGGACACCTCTCGCACAGGTATGACACGGCGTGGAGGGTCGGTCTGATTGTCGTACGCCTCCCAAGGGCCTTTTGTGCCGCTTGTCGCGACGATTCGGGATGCGCCCTATCCACCCCCATCCCTTCAAGACTTCTGCTCCGCTGACCCTCAATGAGACCGAGCCGTCCTCCTCGGCGACACAGCCGCCGCCCTATCAAATCCCCCCCCCCTCCCCCTCCTCCCTTCTCTCTCATTTCGTCTTGAATGCATGCGAATGCCGATGCGACCGAGTGGGGACATCCGCTGGCGGATTGTCCCGCAATGTCATCCATACCGTCGTTTTTGTGCCGGCCGATCAAGGATTCGGTACTCACTGATGATCGTTTTCATTCCACGACAACTGTGCGGTCTAGCTGGGGTATAGCGTATCACAGGATACGACGCAAACCGACGAAGGGGACAACTTTTTTCTTCCCCACATTGCAGTTTCATTCATTGTCAACATGCTTCGCGGCCGTATGATCATTCTGCCATGCGTTCCTTGGGTAATGAGTCGTAGATCAGATCGATCGGCAGATGTCGCCGCAGATATTATCCGACACGATGCGGTGGTGGAAACGGTCGGGACCGGTGCCATGGCCGGCCATGGCAAAGCCAGCGGCCGGGGTCAAGGCCGGATCTAGGGAAGTCCGCTCTCGGGCAGAGGTGTGTCACCGTGGGCCGGAAGGAGAGCCGCTAGATAAGGACACGCACACACACACACACACATATTCTCTCTCTCTCTCTCTCTCTCTCTCTCTCTCTCTCTCTCTCTCTCTCTCTCTCTCTCTCTCTCTCTCTCTCTCTCTCTCTCTCTCTCTCTCTCTCTCTCTCTCTCTCTCGTGCGTACGTGCGCACAAACCGCGTAATTAGTTTTTCTATCCGCGGACTAACAAAAGCGCTGCGAAATCAATCAGTGTGTGGCGCACCATTGTGGCGGTGGCTCTTATCTCCGCAACGCTAATAACACGCCGGGGGTCAGAAGGAGACAGATTTTCGTCGTGCGATTCATACGCGCCTCGCGGAAGCAATTTCAGTTGTGTTTTTTTTTTTGTCCGCCCCTCCCTGGACACAAGCAAGTTCCCTCTCTGTCCTTCTAATAAGCGCTTTAGCTTTTGTTGTCCAGCCAGCAAAGCCCGCATGTGATTGCCGCCTCCAGATAGGCGTCGCGTGCCCCGTGCGTAACACCAATCGGCCGCGCACAAAGACTCCGCATAAGACACAGCGTGTTTCACTTTCGGCCGGCGGTGCCTATGCCTTTGTGCGCGCTCGCGGGCCACCGGGGCGAAGCAGCGAAAGCGAGGCAGCGCCAAGTCCTGTTTGTTATTTGTAGGATGGGCCAACACAACATGCGCGGCCAAATATCGTTTGGCGGGGGAGAAAGTGGGTGTTACCTGGCCGTAGGCTGACCACAGCTGAGGTCATTGAAAGTGACCTCTCAATGAACACAAGTTGGTTGACGGATCGAAGTCGGGTTTCGTCCAGAAAAGCGTTCGAGACGTGACATATATTTAGGATTTACCTGTGGCAGCAGCTAAGTTTCTCATCCTCACAGGGGCGTATAATTGGGCGGCGGTGTCGTGGTGTCGTCCCATCCCACCTTCCGCAGCAGAACAAGGAGGAGGATCAAGTTGCCTGAGCGATGCAGCCGCTACCGACACAAGCAGGCACTTCCTGAAGCAAGGAGTATCTTGTTGCGCACGTGTAGGACGACGCGTTGCTGGACGGCCCAGTCCTGCATACCACGCGAGTTGCCAACATGTTTCTGCTGCCGCCGGTTGGGGTTGCGAGGCTGCTGCTGCGCCCACCCTCCTGCCTGTTCGTCGCAGTTCGGGTATTGGAATTTCAAGTGAGGTCGATATCAGCGCTGCAACTAACAGACTGGCGATATACAATTTAACATGACTGACATGAGCAGAGATTACTGGGCGATGAAGGTGACCACACTGTCAAGTAGGTGACCAGATCTCAGGCGCGTCAAACCTTGAACTCGGACATGAGTGAGGTGCCAAGTATACTGTAAGCATTCCTGTGACTTCAGAACCCCGTCGGTGCTGATGTGAGAGGCTACGTCTAGCCCCTAGCAGCAATGGCGGCATCGTCCCCCGCGGCTCGTATTATGCGCTATTTTACGACGTGAATGCTTGGCTAGATGGCCTGCTGCCGTGTGTACAATGGACCTCCTGTTTTGATATACACGGGGCAGGGAGGACGCGTCAGAATAATTGAAAACCTTTCGCAGGCTGCCACAGGTCTGGCGAGGAGTCGCGGACGCAGCCACCAGACGCGGGGACGGGCTCGGGGGTGCAAGCGCAGCAGCCAATCGTTTAGATGGCGGTGTTTTGATAGGGTCGCTCTTTTATTTCATCACTGGGACTATGCACCCCAAGAAATGGCTGCAAACGCGGCGCGAATGCGTCGTCATGTGTTTCAGCAATGTTCCCGCAGAGGAACTATTCTCGTGACCTCGCCCTTGCGGACGACCTGCTTGAACCAATGCCAGTTTGACATGTCAAAAATTACTGCATCCAGTAGGTTGCATCATACAGTCGTCGAAACTGTTTTTCGAAACCTTCTCAAATTAAAAAAAAAAAGATGCGGAATAAATATGACAACGTTGCCTCATCCCCTTATTGGGCCCAGCAGCTGGTAACGAGGGGTGGGGACGAGGGGGGGGGGGGCGGGGGGAGCATGGGACATTCCTGATATCTGGTTCATCAGAGGACGACGAGCAGGCATACCGTGTATGACGTGCGTTCCATGTCGCCATTGTTCTGAAAAGGGTTACGTCAAGCGTAATATCGCTTGCCGCAGACTTGTCAACCTCAAAAACCTCCCCTCTCCCCCGCCTCTCCCTTCTTCGTTCTCTCTCTCACTCACTCGTCTGTCTCATACTGGCTCCCTTCTGTCCTTGAAACCCCCCCACCTCTCTATCTTTTTTAGACTCGAGTAGTGTGCGGTAGCAAACAGCGTTAGGGTTGAGGCTGGCTGGGAACCAGTCTACCCCCCCCTCCCCTTTTCCTCTTTCTCCAAGGGGATGAGGAGCAGCTCCCCTCATTTGCAAAAGGGGTTGGTGGATGCATATGCTCAGGCAATGAGACACTCCCCACCCCTCTCCTCCCTCCTCTTCTGCCTGTAGCCACAGGATGCGTGGACGGCCACAAAAAGAACACCCACCGCCACGTTTTGCCTACCAGCTCTCTCTCTCTCTCTCTCTCTCTCTCTCTCTCTCTCTCTCTCTCTCTCTCTGCTTCTAATCTGGGGTCATGGTGAGTGTGAGAGAGACAGAGGGAAGCTGGTTCTGGACGCCGCTAGAATGCCGGACCAAACGACCCCCGTTGGATTAGGCGCGCGCGTCGCACGCGCTTTGAGTGCCAGACACCGGCGGGCCGCCGCCGCCGCCGCCGCCACCACCACCACCACCACCACCCTCGCCAACACGGCCTCTCCTCTACCACCACCGCCACGACCACTAATGCGACCATCTGCCCGTTGTCTCTTTTCGGTCGCATCACCCCCTCTCCGTCCACTATCATCCCCGCGCTGCAAAACGTCCCCGCCGATGCCAATATAACAACAACTTCCAACCGCATTGTTTGATGTTTTTAGTACCCTGCGCGGACAAAGGGGTCGGATAAAGGAAACCAGAAAATTAAATGACAACATGAGAATGCTGGAGCTGGATCAGGCGGCTTTGCGTTCCGAGCGTTTTATGAACGTCCTGCAAATTCAAATGGGCCCTCTACTTCCCAAACCCTTCCCACCTTATCGGAACATAAAAACCGCGTTGCTGGAAAATCGATTACTTTTCCCTCTTTGAGGGCGCGTTGAAGTGGCCGCGTGGCCTGATGGGAACGATACCGTATGACAAACATGCAGTGTGGGAGCTGCACAGATAATCCTGCTGAATATTTATGCAGAATTGTCCTTAATCGCCATGAGAGGGCGCGCACGTCGCTCTGGAGTAGCTGCCGAGTCGTTTCTTACTTTGAAGCGTAGTGACGGCAATTTAAATGGTGCTTTGTTTCGTAGCTGTTGGATATTCACCACGAGAATACGTTTGCCTTCCTCTTATCAGCGACTGCAAACGTAGGAAAAATAGTTTCCATGTCGACGCTCGTATCGCCCTACACAATCGGTGTGATAAAATGAGTAGTAAAAAATACCTGCGAAGTGTCCTGGCGACGCCCGGCTGAGGCAATCGTGGGACGAGCGGAGAGTTGCCCAGCTGATTTTATCCGTCCATCTCCCACCGGCAACCCTCGTTGATGGGAAGGCTGTGTGACAGCCGCTGGGGGTCGAGCAGTTGTTGCTTCTCCCGTCTGTCGACAGAGAGCAGCACTATGCAGGGTGACCACTTCGTGCATCGACGCCGTAGTCGTTCCATCCATGTTTTGTAACAAATACCAAAAGTAAGCTGGAAAACATTTCATTTCAGGCTTCGTATAATTTTCTCTCTTTTACTGGAGAAGATTCCGTGACGGGCCGGGAGCCCTTCCTCTCTCTATGTGCGCCGCAGTATTGGTGGTCCGTGGTCGCGATGCAGGGGGTCTGGGGGGCGCGGGTCGTATCCAGCAGCAGTAGCCAGACTTCACTCTCCGCTGTGGTATTGTATGCCGTGGAGGAGGGGGTGATTTCGTTCGTTTTCCAGCGGGGTGGCCGCCACGCCACCACGCCCAACCACTCCGGGCCTCTGGCAGCCTCTGGCAGCCTCTGGGCGGGCGCACAATGACAAACCAACAAACTGTGTGGTCACGGAGGCCACAATATAATGTCACACCAGTCGGCCACCGCCGGAGACCGTCGTCAGGAGACCTTCTCTCTCTCTCTCTCTCTCTCTCTCTCTCTCTCTCTCTCTCTCTCTCTCTCTCTCTCACACACACACACACACACACAACTTGACAAATATACCACTAAAGCGACACCTTTAGGTCGGATATAATAGGCTATATCTGGCCAGAGAACGAACTAGATCGCACTCACACACATGCGTGTGCACCCACACACACACACACACACACACACATGCGTGCAGTGTGCCGGCGCGCGAGCGGGATGACTGTGATGTGCAGTATGAATGCAGATAAAAGGCAGCGGGAGGCGTTCGCAGCCCCCGGGGCCCTGGGGCCCTAGGGGCAGCGGTTGGGAGGTCCAGGACCGGGCAGGTGGGCCACACATCAGCCACAAAACGTCTTCGCGCCATTGTCTGTCTGTGCAGCGGCCTTTTGCCAGCCGAGACCGCAGTCGCCGCCCGGGCGGTCTCCGCCTCACTGGATATCCCTCCGGAGGCACATTTCCACTACTCATTACATTTCACTAAAACAGAGTGGGCCGACATTTTGTGTTCAAAATAAGGGTTTAGTGCCAAAAAGTATTTTCACTCTCTTTTTTATTTTTTTATCTTTTATTTTTTTCAGCACTGTTTCGCATGGCGTTGTGGCTGGTACTGTGAATGACCTTCTGATTGACCACATCCCTGGGTGACAGTTCGTTGTCGGCACGAAACCATCCACACCGTACATGCGTACTTTCATTGCCATTATTATTACTATTGGCACCACTGCTGACCGGTTTTGGCGGCCACGGGGCACGGGGATTGGGGATTATCTCGGTTCTGTCTGGCGGCTCGGTTTAAAATGAACCGCCGCACGCCGCCGCTGCGTTTGCCGCTGCGGGCTTACCGAGGGTTAATTTAGTGTAAAAGTGAGTGCGGCTGTGACATCAAAGCGGTGTCAACACCTTAGCGACAGATGTCCCATGGACACCGCATCACAAGCGTCTCTCTCTCTCTCTCTCTCTCTCTCTCTCTCTCTCTCTCTCTCTCTCTCTCTCTCTCTCACACACACACACACACACACCTCAGAGTTTAAAATGAAGTTCATGTTTTTCTGTGGCTACCGCACGTCTTTATACAAAACGCATGAGGCCTATGGCGGCGGCCTTCAGTCGCGCGCGCGCGCGTATATGTGTGTGTGTAATCGTTCATCATTTGCACCAACCGAAAGCCGCTCTATCGAAAATCCCGGTGCCGATGCTACAGTTTTTGCAAGGAGAGACACATTGTTCGTTGCGTTCTCGACCGAACCAGCGGCATGGGAAAGGTGGGTGCGGGTTGGGCTCCACGGACCTCGCCGCACATGTCAGAGTTCAACGCGTTCGTGAAGTCAACCATATGATGGTGGGTCCATCCCTTCCTCGATCCGCCATAGCGAAGTTCGTGAACGAAGCGGATACGAGCGGTAATGACCTCTCTGTACAGTACGTCACTACGTCATTAGGGGGTGTGCACACATGGGTGTACGAGCACCCTACATGCACCCGTCGCGGACCAAAATCATCGCAGCATAGTGACACGCTCTCTTGATCTCTGGCGCACATTCCCGCTGACGAGCAGCGCCAGACCTGCCTCTTTCACATCAAGACGGGGCGTCAATGCGGACGTGTGTGACGTTAAGGAGAGGAAAAGGGTTCGGCAGGTGCGGAAGGACCTTTGTCCAGGTGAAGTACCACCTCGGGGTCCCGCCGGTCCCGCCCTCGGCCCGCCCCGCCTTTTCCCATGACGCTGCGCGACGTTCTACTACTGGCGCTTTGACTTCCGGTAGTGCAGCGGGGCGTCGAACCCACGTACCTGGGCCTAGGCTGCAGGCTGCAGTGCGTGCCGGCTGACGGGGACGTGACGAGCCTCCCTGACGAACGACAAACCGCTCCCTCTCTCTCTCTATCCCCCCCCCCCCCCGTCTCTCTTGCATCATCCTCTGTCCTGCGGCCAACGAGCAAAGAAAGCGCGCTCGGCGTAAAGCGAGGAAGCTCGATCACAGATAAAGGGGAAGCCATTCAAACCGTTTTCTTGAGAGATGTTATGTGCCAGGAAGCCTGGTGTCTACGGTGCCCCCGGCCGCGTGTGTGCAGCAGTGCCGTCTCCGGGGGTCGCTGGCATGTTTGGTGGTCACCCCGGGGTCACCCTGGGGTTACCCCACCCCCGCTGTGTGTTTGCACAGCGAGGGCCTCTGAATCACTGACCCCCGTGTCGCTACTGCATCTCACCGCAGTTTGTTCCCCGACGGCCACCAACACGGCGCGCGGCGCACCACCTCCGGACCTCCAGGATGCCAGCGCTGCCTGACCGCTCGGCCCGGGCACGCGTTATACTGCCCGTAATATCTGCGGGATGTCGGACAAAATGACGCGCCCTTCTTGCCGCCCCGCTGCTGCCGCAGCTGATACTACTCGCAGGCAATATGGCGTGGGACGCCGCTCCTCGCCCAGCAGCCGCCCTGCTGTGCTCTGCAGGGTGAGCCGCTGGCCCAGGCTCCGTCGTCGCCGGAGGCACGCTGGGGCCCGCTGCTGCTGGGTGACGCTGAGGACGTTGTTATGACATCGGAAACATCATCAGTCATGCCAACCTGGTCGGCACGGCGGCCTGGGACCCTCGCCGTCGTCGTGGGTGACGTCCGGAAGGGGTTGCTGCCTACCCTTCGGAAGGCGATATTGGCAGGGAAATCAAAGGTCCAGTGTCGCCTTCCGAACACAGCCCCAAGGGGAAGGGCCCGCATTCGACCCCTACCCCCTCGCCCCTCTCTCGGTATTGATGGTTCCAGGACGTTGAGCTGCTGGCGGGAAGATGACACCGCCGGCACCACCCCATCGGCTAATCGTTTTCAGAGTGCGCCAATATGGGTCGCTGCAAACGAGGAAAAGACAACACCAGCCCGGCGCAGTATACCGTCTTTACTCCTTTTTGCACCAACAGCAGCAGCAGGCAACAAACTGGAAACTGGATTTGACTGATCGATTCTTACTCAAGACAACGCGGCAGCACCAGGCGCTTCCAGGAAGGCGGGATGCATGCGTTCACTCGCCTTGCCCTCCCCTGACCCCTTGGCCGATTCGCTACAAGTGTCACGCTCAGGTGCGGGCCTCCGCCGTGGCGATGCCGTGGCGATGCCGTGGCTCTGCACAGTGCAGGCATTCAGACCCCACGCGGGGCTCGGAGTCCCGGGGGCGTTGGGGACGGTCAGCCGCACCCAATTGTGAGTGGTCTACCTGTGATGCATTCCGGGTTCAACACCCCCGGTGACCACTGCCGGCCACAACCATTCAGCGTGCATCGGGAGGTCTTGGGAAAGCTGCGCACCCCAGAAGGTGTCGACGACCGACGGTAATGCCGGACCCCCAACTGTTCTGTTGGTCCTCAGATCGGTGGAGACGAAAAACCAGGAAATCAGAACACACATTTTGCGACGAAAGCTGCCGCATTTCCAAGCCCTCCCTGGCACAGAAATGTAATGTTTATTTCAGCATTCTGAGACGAAAATTGTTGGCAAAATGGGACACTATTTCTCCAGATTTAAATTAGGTTGCTGGGTTCGGTACGTACTAGCGGCATTACGCGGAACCAAACCTCATTCCGCGATGCCCTTCTCCGGAGCTTTCACCCTTGGCATTGTCCACCGTAAACACTTGTTCGCATGTCAGCCGTGTCGCGCAGCGAGGAAAAGCACGGAGACTACTCCAACTCTATCATGTGCTGTTCGTCAAAAACGTTGAATTTCGGCCGTAGCATTCCGGCGAAAACAGTAACTGTCGTGCTCTTCCTTCAGTGCTGCGACCGACTAACCTATACACCCACAAACGGTTCGTGGCAAGAGGCATCACGAAGCGACTGAATAACTTGCGGGGAAGCAAAGCCGTGGCGTCGCCGCGGCTGTGGCGGCTGGAGCGACTGTAGCGGCCGCGGCGCTCCCGTCATAACGAACGGCAGAGACGTCCATCCGTCAGATAGGCGGAGCGGCGGTGCGGCGGCACGTGCTGAGAGAGAGAGAGAGAGAGAGAGAGAGAGAGAGAGAGAGAGAGAGAGAGAGAGAGAGAGAGAGAGAGAGAGAGAGAGAGAGAGAGAGAGAGAGAGAGAGAGAGAGGTCCAGCAGCGGCACGGACGACAAGGTCCGCTTCCGCGTCGCAGATCCTATTGGGAATTATTTAGGTCAGGAAGTGAGTAGACCAAAAGATTTATTTGATCTGAGCCATTTTCGCGAGTGCAAGCGGCAGCGGTCTTCCTGCATAATAGTCGCATCAGCCGCTGAGCCGCTGTCGCTTTCTATGTGCTCGCAGCATTCGCGTCCAGCAAAAACGCGTCTCCCGGCAAATGAGCTCCCAGCGGTGCGCCGAGTTCTCTCTCAAAAAGTCGGCCAGAGAAAATGATGAGCATGACGGGCTTCAAATCCGATCGAGGCATCGGCTCACTTTGCTTACTTGGAGATTGTTTTTCTTCTATTTTCTCGATGGTCCCCGCCCGTGTGTCCCTCTCTGCCTTTTTTGCGTGATTTGAACGGGCGCACTGCTGACTCACTCATTTGCCTCGTAGCCTCGATCAAGATAAGAATGCTTTTTGCCTGAAAGCACGCTGTGGCCGTCGCGGAAGGTGTTATTAAGTGTGTACTTTTGCCACGAAAGAAGGCAAAGTGCCTACCCGTACCGGACCTGGACGGAAGTGCCACTTGTCCTATAAACACCAACACAGTCTGCCCCCATACGTTTTGTGAGTGCACATACAGCAATCATGCCCATTTCCCCGTAATGGAGTCTATTATCGCAGCGTCCACCCAGGTTTTTTTTCCTCTCTCTGAATGACGGTTGTCTTGGCTGTGTACCCATACACTGTTGCTTGATGGTTTCTCCGCAAAACAAACACAGATTTCGCTGGAGACGGCAGCAGACGTGAGAGTGCTATTGGACGCATCCTCCTCCCGCCCGGTGTCCTCTCGCCGCCAAATAGCGCCTATCCCGCCTATCCGGGCCATCTCGCCGCTCCAGATCATTCACCTCCGCACCTGGTCTTCTTTTGTGTTGCGGCGTGACGTCAGGCGGCCTGCCGCGGCCGGCAGAGCGCGCCAGTGCGGCCAGGCGCGGCCCGCAGGGAAGTTCGAGCGGCCACCGCAGCGGCCACGGATCGCGCCACCATGCAGACGCACGCAGCGGCGGCGAGAGCGCGCGCGCACGGCCCGGGACATTCAAACGGGCCACGGTCCTGCCGCCAGTCAGAATCTGATTTGGAGCAACGCTTTAGGTGCAACAGTCAGGAAACTCACGTGGCTTCGGGCTGGCCGGGTCACACCAGCACAGCAGCGGCGAAAAACTAGCTCACTCGCCGGTGGCTTCATCCACGCTATCGTCAGTCAGGGCGACCGCCAAAACGACGCTAAAACGGCTCTTCCGCCGCGCCTCCCAAGCCCCCGCGGCAACGGAGACAAAGCACCGGCGCTCTCTGATGAGGAGCAAGCTTTGCGGGGCGGAGCGCCCCGAGGCCCGCAGGCCCGCAGCCCCGGAGACAGAGATATTAGGTAATTTCGGGGTTGTGGGGGCCCGTCGGGGTCCGGCCCGGAGGCCTACGGCAGGCCGTACGTGCGAGAGCAGCGCTCGGCAGCCCCCGGCAGCCCCCGCTAGCCCCCGCTGTCAGGGCGTGCACTGCGTGGCGGCCGCCTCCGAACGGCGCACCCTCCTGCACGAGGCAGGCACTAGGAGCGCCGCCACTCCCGGACGTGTCCTCCACAGGGGTCGCCTCGGGTCATCATGTGCCCCGGTAAGTAATAGGGTGTCCTAATCGAGGAGTTTAGCAGGACCCCATCTCAGCGCAGGCCTCGCTATGAGAGCAGAGGGAGGGGTTAAAGGCCGGCAAAATGTTGGCGAAACCCTTACTACTTTAATTAAATGGATCACAGATTTCGACGGTCTAGGCACAAAAGGAGGTGCAGGCTGCCGTGGCCGGGCGGGGCCGACGGCGCGGTCTGCAGCCAAAGGACTGTACCGTCTTTGGAGCAAATTAGGGTTTTCGCGTGGCTTCGCAATTTATTTTTCCTTCTTTTTGTTCGCAAAAACAAAGGTCGTACTCTTTATCGTTGGCAGGTAACCGGGAAGGTTAGCAGGCAGGTAGTATAAGGTACGGAATGGAACCGCATATAGTCTCCTCAAAAAAATAAGTGTACACTGCTATCCACCTCGCGTCTACCGCGAACACTCCACGTTCTAAAAATATGTCCAGTCACGCCGCCTATTCTTTTCATTCCCTTATTTTGACATCCAGCTCGCCCACAACGGCAAATGAGTGGGGGCGTGGCGGGGTTTGGGCGCCGCGCGGCAGATCCATTCTTCACCCCCGGGGATGGCGATGCTGTGACACCAGCGCCAGTGGGGCGCCACACACTTTTCCGCGAAAATTGGTCGTCGCCGGGAGACATTTGCCACGCGAAACAAGACGAACGTCGAGATAAAAGGGGACAGAATGTTAGCCCTGCAGAACCCTGCAGGACCCGCCCCCCTGGAGACGTCGTCGTGCTCTGTCCCTCCGAGCCGACGGTGTCGGCGGTGCGGTGCGTGCAAGAGAGATGGGGATGTGTCCGCCAACGCGTCGCGCTCTCTGCACCGGGCACCGCCCGCCGCCAGCCAGCCAGCCAGCAGCCAGCCTGCCCAGATTAAAAAGGTCGCCCCAGGGCTTCGATCACGTGTTTGATAAATCAGAGGACTACCTCGGCCCGCTCGTCCGCACCCCTCCCCCTCCCCTTCAATGGGCCCGACAACCCAGCCGAGTCAACGCCTCCGTCACCATTTGGCGGAATCAGCGAAATGCGTCGCCGAAATTGGTCTGCGCCACGCGCTGTCCGATCGAATCTCTGAAATTGGATCGGAGGAGGAACAGCGAGCGCGAAGCCGGGACTGCAGAATTTTCAAGAGCATCTACGTCATATACTTGCATGGGTGACCTAGTGCGTGTCCTGTCGTGCACCCTTAGGAGCGCCCAGCAGCCAGCATCCCCGCCCTGTCCGCCACAGACACTCAGACACGACACACTGCCCAGCGCATCCCGCACGGATGGGCCGGGCGCTAACCCCTTCGCGCCATAAATCGCACGTAATGCTTGTCACTGCACGCGGCCTTTAAGTAATTACCGCAAAAAGTGTTTGTGGATGGAAAGGGAGCACGGCGGGGGGCGTGGCGCCGGCAAAGGGTGAGTCCAGGCCGGTGGAGCCCCCGGGGCACAGCCCGGCACAGCCCAGCACAGCCCGGCACAGCCCGGCACAGCCCGGCACAGCCCGGCACAGCCCGGCACAGCCCGGCACAGCCCGGCACAGCCCGGCCAGCAGTCGCGGCGCTCGAGACACAGCGCCGCGTGCCCGACGGCAAGTCGACGGGGCCGGGGCACGCGGCCTGAGGGCCTCCAAACGGCGCCCACGTCAACCCCGTCCTCCCCGTCCCCGCCCCGCCTCCGGGCGCACACCGCCCGGCCCGCCCCTTTCGGCCCGCAGCGGCCCGGAGGCCGTACGCCGGAGATTAGTGCACACGGCGCCAGTGCGGCACCGCCACTGCGGCACCGGACGAGGCCCTCGGCCGCCCTCGGCCGCTCTCTCTCTCTCTCACTCTCACGGCTCGCTTCCACCCCTCCCTCTGCACACTCCGGTCCTCACACTGGCCTCCGGCTGAAATCCGGCCCTCGCGCGCGGTGCACGTTCATCCCGACCCTGGCCCTCCTGATCCCGGCGTAAGCCCGGCCACTTCACACACACACACACGCGCGCGCGCACACACACACACTATTACTTAGCACTGCGGGGTAGGGAAGGTGCTGCAGGGGTGCGCCCGGGGTATAATCGTCATAATCAAAACATTCGGCGCGGGTCACAAACGAGTGTGCGGAGGGCGGGAGGGCCGGCGGGGGGACGTGATAACGAATGGTGCCCGCCGCGACAATGACCGCGCGCTATCAGGCCGGCCGATCCGACCGCAGAATCTCTCATACCCGCAGCCGCCCGCAGGTGTCATCGGCGCCCGGTGGGCGGTCGCACCGAGGCTCCTGCCGCACCGAGGCAGCCGCGCCGTGGTTACATGCGCTCCGTCATTGTCGCCGGTTCGTTAAACGAGAGTACGAAGGCCGGCATGGGCCGGGCCGGGGCTGGGCTGCGCTCGTCATGGGCCGCGGCCGGTGGAGACGGATGGGCTGTCCTCCGGCCGGCCTCCGGGTCCGCCGCGTCCCCGGCTGAGATTCTCTAATAAATCACTTCCGGCCGCGCGCCCGGCGTGCGCCCTGCAGCCCCGCCCCGGGCTTACGCGTGTCAAGGCTTAAGGGCATACGGTAAACCTGACGCCAGGCTAAGGCAGCGCGCAGGACCCACCCCGCGCCGGGGCCGACGGGGTGCACCGGAGCGTGCGGCCTCGGGTCAGGACGGGACGGGACGGGACGTCCTCCGCCGCGCGCCGCTGCCCCCGGCGCGGCCACCACTGCAGCGGCGGCCCGCCCGGTGCAATTTGTTTGGCGAAATGGCCGCGGCGTCGTCATATCTGCTGCGCTCCACTACCATCGAAGTGCGGGGGCGGCAGTGCCAACAAATAGGCCCGGGCCGCCCTTTGTGCCGGGCGGGGCCGGTCGCGGCCGGGCGCTCGATGGGCACTGGCCGGCACGGCCCGCTGACCATTGGCCATTGGTGCTCTCGTGGTCACTCGGACGACCCCGCCGCCTTATCGCCCCCACGGCTGCCCCGACGGCTGCCGCGGCCACGTGCGCCGGCAGTAAGCACGTCCCCGAAGCTCAAGTAACACTTTTCGCCCGACGACCCGTACCGCCCTACGGCCCGCACGCACGCACGCACACACACACACACACACACACACACACACACACACACACACACGAACGCGCGCGCCGACCACGGTTACTTTCATGGCCTGGGAGAGCACCCCGACTGCGCCGGGCACGCGAATGGAAAGTGCGGGGCACTCTGGGCGGCACACCGGCAGGACAGGACAGCGGCGACCCGACGACTGTTTGGTCGGCAACCCCTTCAGCCAACTTCAGCCCGCTGCGGTGCAATAACGGCCACTCGCCGTAGCGCACCGCCGCCTTGTATTGGTCACGGCCTGCCCACGGCCTGCCCGGCGTCCCCGTCACAACCTATGATAAACACATGATATTAATCAGCTTTGCAGTTAATAAATTAAAGAGCCTGACGAAGGGGTTGGGGGAAAGGATATCGGGAGGGTCGCGGCCGTCCCTGGACGAAGGTCGAACGCCGCCGCCGGCCGCAGTCCACGCGCGCGCGGGTGTGTTTCAGAGGGGTGCGGGCGGCGGTGCGGGCGGTGCGGGCGGTGCGGGCCGGGGCTGTCAGTGAGCGTCTGTAAAGTTATAGTGGCAGAGAGGGACCGCAGTGCTGCACGCCGGGCCGGGCCGGGCAGGGCCGGGCGAGCACAGAAATCCTGTTTGATTCCACGACCACTTTGGACTCGGGGAGGAGGGAGGGCCGGGCCGGGGCCGGGGCGCGACCGCCACCTCTCACGTGGCGTTTGGCACAGAACAATCCAGTGGCTAATGACCAGGAGGATCCAAGCTGCCGTGATTTTCTGCCCCACTTGTTCCTTATCTGGGCCCACGCGCTCCCCCACTCCAACGCCTCCTGCGCCAACAGGGCGAAAGCAAACCGAGCAAGGGAGAGAGAAGGCTGCATGGGTGGGTTGGTCCTCGCGTGAGAGAGCGAGAGGGGGAGGAACGCGGTTCGGTGCAGGCGCCCAGGGGACAGTGATTAAAACATAAGGACGCCCACCCCGCCACCCCGGGACAGCGCACCGCGTATACCTGATACTCGCCCTCGACGACATTCAGACATACGAGAGGGAGATAGGACACCCAAGAGTCGAGACGGCTGACAAATTAATTTCGAACCGCATTTCAGCAATCAGCGATGCGGGGGGAGGCCCAGTGGTAGAGTGAGAGGGCGAGCGAGAAAGAATGAGGCAGGGGGTGGGGCATCTCTGTCCTGGGAGCGTCTTTGGGGGTGAGTTTGCTTAATGATCATTGTGGTGTTTTTCCGCGTAAGTGCGGCCGGAGGGACTTTGATAGCGTCGTTCAGGACACTGTTCGAGGTTTTTCTCTTCCTTTTTCTGTGCCCCCCCCCCCCCCGCTCCTTTCCCAATTCCATTTGCATTGAGGAAAGCCAAATTAATTACAAAGAGTAACAGCTTCAGTGAGAGTATACACACAGCTTTGTGCGCCGTATCATTGGCCGCAAAGTTATCTTGCAGTCTCGGCCGCATCGGACATTCGTCGATTTTTATTCTGTATTTCTTATCGCTGAAGCAGCGGGCGACCCAACGATGGAAACGACCTCAGGCAGACAACGGCGCGGTAACACAGGAGTACGACGCCACCTTTTGCACTCGTCGAGAATGGAGTAGGGGTTTCGGTGGTGGCTTGTTTATGGACTCGAACGAGGGGTTGGCGTCGGCAGCTGCCGACCCCTGACCGTCCGTAGACCGGGAGGGAGAGAGACAGAGAGAGGGGGGGGGGGGGGTCCAGAGGGATGCTGGCCGCGAGATTAGAATCTGGATAACGACGTCCAGGCGACGCGGCCGGCCGTAAACCTCACACCAATGCCACCCACACAACGACTGCGCTTACGAAAACAAACCTCTGCGGCGTTCTGGGAGGAAGACCTAAAGTAAAGACTAAGGGAGGTCACGAGGCCACGCGGCGGCCGTGCTGTTGGCAGTGGCAGCGAATCAATGCGAGATCCGCAAGTTTGGCGGTTTCATTAGGGTGCGTGCATCCCTTGCGGCAGGGACGCGATTTATAGCGTCAGGGGGAAAAGGGGGGGGGAGAGGACAGCGACTATGCGGTTGATCAGAGGCGGCGGCGGCGTGCGAAAACGGCTGGCGGCACCTGCGAACGCAGCCCGCGTGAGCGACGAAGTGGAACGCCACCCCGACAGCTGGGAGTCCTCCGGGTCCTCCGAGTCTATGGGGTGGCCGGTGGCTGCCGATGGCCGGCTGCATGGTGGTTTGACATCACGGGCTCCGCGATGGCCACTTCATTAGCTCCCGCACGGCTCGGCTCCCGCAAGGCTCCGCAAGGCTCCCGCCCCCCATTCTGTGCACTCAGAAGTATCCCGCCCGCCCGCCTCCTCGCCGCAGTGCCATCCATCCCCGTCACCAGATTCCATCGCCTCCCCGGCAGACTCAAGTTTTGTGTTGCTCGCGATGCCCGCCGCGCGTGTGCGGGCCGGGCTAGGCCGGGGCGGGCCAATCACTGCCCGGCGCGTCGCCCACGGCACCGGCCCGAAACATGGCACGCCATTATGCACTTTCAATTCTATCAGCGCGCGGCGTGTCCGGAGTTCGGCCCTGGCGGTGGACGCGACCAGGACAATAATTTTCGCAAATTATCGGCCGTTATTAACAGGCGATTGCACCCGAGCCACGCCGCTGGCACGACACGCACGCGTCCCTTCGGGTCCCCCCGGGTGCCATCGGCCTGAGGAGACTGAGGAGACGCTCTCGGTCCTGCTCGCACCCCCAGGGGGACCGTACGCCATCTCTGTCCTTGTCCCCGCCGGGTGTGCACTCACAGTTACGTGGGTTCGGCCAGGTGACCGCCAGCCAAGCCGCCAGCCGGCCGGTAGTGCCTGACCGCAGGGCCGAGGGGCAGGGCGGGGCAGGGCGGGGCCCGGCGAGGCCCGGCGCACGGCCATCAGGGGCGTTTAGACGGCCGTTTTGTGTCGTATCGCCCGGGGCGGAGGGGGGCGACGGCGGCGGCAGGCGGGTCATGAGATTGACTCTCCAGCGCGCCTTGTGGTGAGGCTCCGGGCAGCGCCAGGCAGGTGCAGCTGCAGCCCGGGGAGAGGACCACACGCCCCACAAGCGCATACTGCAGATATATATTACGAATCGTTGCAGTTACACAGTAGAAAATCAAACGTAAACTTATCAGTACTTACACGCGTGCCCCACCTAGTTTTTCGCATCGCTCACAGATGGCGCCCCGCCCCGACCCTCCTTCTCCAGTGAGGCGGTAGGGGGCGCCCTCCCCTTCCATAACGCCCCCGTCGCTGTCCGTCGGACCCGCCGCAGCCCCGCTCGGTATCGTGTCGTTGTCTGAATGGGTTTTCGTGCCGCGAGACCCCGACGGCGTCCTCGGGGGAGCCAGCGGACACCACGCCGCTGCTCTGCGCGAAGGTCGGACGTCGACGGCGCGGTCGCTGCTCCGGCCGGGTTCGGGGGCTGTGTTCGTCGGGCCTACAGGGGCCTGCGGGGCGCGGTGCCGACAACGGCGCGCGAGGTCACAGCAGCCTCTCTCGCAGCTTCTGCTCGGAGGAGGTCTTTACCCGGTCGCTGCACTACCGTCCCTGCGCATTGGGACTATCGAAACATTTGACGTGTTTTGTGCGACGCCGAAATATATCTTTTCGAAAAGTCTTCATTTTTGGAGGGCTTCCATTATTAATTTCTCCTGTCGCGTGAGTGTGGCGGGAAGGGAATGATGTTATTGATACTACTTTGCGACCCTAAACCACATAATAGGCGTAATTTCCCCCTGAAACGACCACCACGGTCGCCAGTGTCACCCCTATTATCTATCGGGCCCTGTGTTGTGTGACAAAAGTGACGTGTTTTGAAGACCCCACGCACCACCTGCCGGCACTGCCGGCTTTGCTTGTGGCCCACACGGCAGGCGGTCGGCCCTGCGGCGAGGACGGACCTCTCGGAGAGCCTCGGGGACCCAATCGCAGCTGCCATAGCGGCTCTTCCTGGGGGAAGCTAGTTCATTGCAGGCAACGGGGGTGAATTAGATTAGACGGCGGAAAAAACGGACAAGGGGGTGTACTGCAAGCGAGCAGGGGGAAAGGTGGAAGTGAAGGAACAAAGGGGTGGACGGCACCACTGGGCCGCTGGCCAGCGCCAAAGCCTCACTTTCAATCTCATTAACAGCGGCCCCACGCTGGGCACCGTACTGAACCTGTGTGTTGACATGGCCCTGGCCATTATTCTAATCGACTTCACCTGAGGCAACGCGGGTAAAGTGCACCGTCATAGCGATGCGCGCACATCTGCCGGGGCAGCTGCCCTATCAACAGGACGGTAACATAGGGGGCACGGAAGGGTGCGAGGTTTAGCGACACGATGGTGGACCCCGGGTAGCAGCACCCCGGCGGGCCCGGTGCGGTGGCCCTGCCCCGGCCTGCCCCCTACTCATCTCCCCAGCTGACCACAGGCGGAGATCGCGGCCACCATCTCTGCCCGATGCAGCTGCCGCCCGGCCGACCACTGCCCGGCCACCGCCCGGGGGGCCAAACTAGGCGGTGCGGTACGCCACATGCGTGGAGGCATATCGATCTTGTTCGAAATTGGGAGGCGCGTATCTGAGATGGCACGGCGTGGCGAACCCCTCTGTTCACGCTGGTGGCGGGAGGGGTCTCTGGACCAACGGTTTGGAGAGGGAACTCCCCTCGCAAACTCACCACAGGCAGACTGTACCACAGACAGTACCGCGCACGGCGGCCCGTCACTGTTCAGTGGTCAAACGGCAGTTACCAACGCAAAGCACTTCAGCGTACTATTAGGGTGGTTGCTGACCGTGCCAACAGGGGCCTAGCGTCCACGGCGTCACTAAAATTGTATCCCCCCCCCTCCAACCCTCTCTTTGTCTTTGCCCTTTCCTTCCCCCCTTTTCCAGGACATAAACCACTACCACTCGACAATAAACGCACGCGAATGTCAACGAAGAGCCGCGTGAAAGAAGGGGGATGGAAGAGCTCGCAAATGTTGCCGTTAACGAGGGGAGATAAATTTTTCAGCCGACTGGGCTCATTCCATGTCTGTGGCCATGGATCTTGACCGATACAGGCGTTCAAAACCTTGAAACGCTCACAGAGGCCAGATCTGAATAACGGTTTCTGTATACCCAGCTCTGATTCACAATTCTGCACCAACCAAGTTCACCAAATGCGTTTCGACGTTTCTTCCGAGATTTATAGTCAAAATGCCGACTTCATTCGCCGATCTGTGGACACTACCTGACAGTGTAGATAGGAGCAAGTTAGACATGTAAAATGGAAGTGTAGAGAACAGCCCCCTATGTCCCCCGCTTGTTGGGCGCTACGGCCTCGCGCCAGTGATTTCAGTTGAGCAGTAAAACACGCCGTCCTCGTCCCCGCAGCCCACCATGTCACTTGATGCCAACAGAAAGTTTCAGCGGGCTGCTTCGTTTCTGCCAGCTTCTGGTTCCGAGCCGACGGCATATCGACGGCACGCGCCAATGCTTGCAAACAAACCGAACCGAACCTCCCCCGAGCCGCAGCACGCCGCATCGGCGGGAAGCGCTCTGGTGTTTCACACGCACTTCGCCGCCTTCCCACAATGTCGCGGATTTCGATTCGGTAATCTCGGACAGCGGCGCGTGCGCCAGTCCGGTGCTTCGTAATCCCTTCTGCAGTCGTGGCACTGCCGGTTCATTCTCGCGGCAAAGCGTCGCGAACGCGCTTAATAAACGTAATTTATTGCCACTCCCCCTCCGGCCGCGAGGAGCCCCGCGCGGAACTACTCTGTCCCTCCCCCTTTTTTCTCATCAATCGCGCAATCCGCGAGAAATGTTTGAGAAACTTGGCGTTATCGCTGCTGCCATGTGAAAGGGATGGCATGAAATATTTAATTCGCCGTGGCCGCCGCGCACCCCCACCCCGCCACTACTGCCTTGTGTAATCCGCGTGTTTTGACATCTGCGGCGGACTAGCCTCGCGTCCAATCTGCGCAGCTCGCCACTGAATCCCCCTTCCCCCCATGATAGAATTATTGATGGTATTCATCGGCTCCGGCAGTCGCGTCTCGGTGGCCACCCTCCCCTGTGTGGGCCACCGGCAGCCACCGGCAGCCACACGCAGCCAGCCACAACAACAGAGCACTCAGGGAGGAAGCGGTTCCAAAAGATGCGCCTTTTACAGCAAGATATCATCTGGCATGCCTGCCTAGGAGTCCGACCGCAGAGACGTTGTCTGCGTGGGTGAGGAGGTACTGCATTAAAACAAGTTACACATTTATCAACAAAAATACAAATTTTTCAGAAAGTGAGTAGTGTCAGCATAGAGGTTTCTAAAGAGGCTTGGAAGCGGAAGCTGAAGAACAAAAACACTTCCAGACCGGACACTCCCAACAGCAGGTATGACAAATATCGATGGAACCAAATATGAAACCTAACCTCTAAATTCACTCAAAACGCCACAGAAGTTTCTCATACCTGCCCTCGAGAGTTTCCGGTCCGGAAGTTTTTTTGTTCTTCGGGCTTCCGTTTCCAAGTCTCATTGGAAATCTCTCTTACCAACGACAACGCCACGAAAATGATTGCTGAGGTCAGAGTGTGCTGACGTCACACACACACATGACGCGGCTGACGCGGCTGCTGTTGGGAGCCGGGCGAGGGCAGTAAACGCTGGGGGTAGCGCCGAGGGGACGCCTCTTTTGTTGTCGCCTGGAGTTTGCGGAAATGTTTGGCCGTTGCTGTCATTGTTCTGGTTACTGCTTCCGTTCTCGTCGCCAATGCGACCCGCTGCGGTGGCTGCTCGAAGCTTAGCCGCTGACCAATCGCTGCGCCACGAGGCCACTCTCTGTGTTTCTGCCAACCAGCGATTGTGTACACAGTGTTTTATCCCCCAAGATTCAGGGACAAACATATCGATTCCGAGACACGCCATGCGAAAATGCGAACACCCCTTGCAGCATGACATCTTGCAAGATGCAGAGGGTAATGAAATGTATTCCGGTTTTGGCATATGCCCCGCGATATGCCCCCCCCCCCCCTTCCCTCAGCAGCCAGCGCCACCCCACCGCACATTACGGGTGGTGCCATCCTGGCAGCGCCCATTACAGCCAATAGATACAAAGCAAAGCCCCCCGCTGTATCACGCCGCGCCACGCCTCGTTGGTCCGGACGCCTGCCGGCCGGCGGCCGCCGCGGTGCGAAATGGACGCTGAATGAACCACCGGGGGAACCAACAAGCACCACCGGGCACCACCGGGCACCCCATCAGCCGCTTCGGACGCCGCCCCGCTGCTGCTGGTGATAGTGGTGGCCGACGCCCCGCGGGGAGCCCTTACCGGGTGGTCGGGGCCCCTCTGGCCCCCTTTGGCCCCCGCTGGTCCCCGCGGGCCCCCGCCGGGCCCCACCGGCGGAGGACCCATGCGCCTCCAGCGGACCAACAGCCGCCGTTTCGGTCAGCGACAATAGTGCTGGTGGTCGCCCTGCCAACAGAGTGAAATAGGGCTCGCACTGTAATCACAACATACGGTGGGAAGTGTCGAACGCAGCCGCGCCTTTGTGCGTGCAAACTCCCCGCCCCCTCCGTCCGGACCGACAAGTCCGTCTCCCTCGCCGTCCGACTAGCCCTGCATCATTACAGCGAGGGGGTGCTGGACGGACACACGCCCTGCCCTGCTCAGCATGGGGCGTCTGATGCTGTCAGCAGAGATCGCCGCGGCATCCCTCTTCTCAATATTAATTGAAAGGCAAAAAGAAAAGGCTGGAAACGTCCGCATTGGGTTCGGAAAATGCCGCAGAAGATGAACAGAGTGGAAGTCTCCCCCGCTAAGCCGCTGCAGGCGCTCTTCCCTCCCTGCCATTTTCTGCAGTAATCACATCGCTCTGCGGCGATGACAGGGGGGCCTCGCCGAAAACTTTGTTGTGATATCGGTTGTCGCTCTATTATGCCAAGACAAAGCTGTCGCTTCTGCGCCGCCTCTTATAATCCGCCTGTCTGATAATCCTCCTTTTCCCTGACCAGACAGGGTGGCTTGGCTGGGGCTCAGCTCCACCCAGAGTTATTTCGTATTCATCCCTTGGCACCCAGCTCTGTGGTCGCCAGCCAACAAAGTTTGCGGACCGGAACGCAAGGACAGAGAGGGAGAGAGACAGAGCAATCGCATTCAATTTGGGATTGAAGCGGAAGCCATCAACCACCACCGGCCCTGATCCGGGCGCGCGGTGTCAAAGTTTAAAAGGATCGTCTTCTTTTCTTATTTCCTCCCCTTTTACTTCACTGGCTGTCACGAATGACTCATTTTCGTTCTTCCACGCGATGCGGTGGTGCGCGGAAGGTTGGGGTATGAAAAACTCCGCGGAGTGCATGTCAAGGCGGAACACACTAGCGCCAGACGCATCTGCGTCTAGAGCAATTTCGATTGTCCAACTTAAATTACAAATACGTATACTCCAAACACAACAACTTCTGACCCGATATGCGACCCAGAAGCTTTGGTTGGGTATGGGACCCGGTGCAGACCCATTTTTAATCCGATACACATCCCAGCAGCCTCCTTCCTCGTTCATTTCCGGGCCAGGAAGTGGGGCAAGGACTTGGGGCCCCTTGCGCGCTGCTGGGATGAAAACAGGAAAGCCTGACCGCAAGTTCTCGAAAGGGTTAGGAAGCCACACACATCGTGGACGCCAGAGAAGCCCTGGGTGGTCATGAAACTTTCGTCACAACCTTGTCCTATTTGTGCTCCAACTAACTATAATTAGGTCGCTTACTACTCCACGCATAATCTGTAACAGGCACAGGTTTTCATTTTGCTTCTTAAAAATGTACTACTATACTTGCAAATGAAACAATTTTCTGTCGTAGCACGTTGCACGTTCGAGCAAAATTCTCGCTAGGGCATGGCTTTCCTTTTTTGAGCCCGTTAAAAGAACCGCAAATCCCGCCAGAGAGCGCCAAACGGCAAAGGCAGCGGCGTTGGGTGGATGGCCGACTGCTTGCTCGCCGGCTATCCCATGTCAGAGACCCCGGCGCTTACCGCAGAAGCATTGTACCCACCGGCCAATTATTGGGGGCAACAATCAGCAACAAAGAGGGCATAAAAACGGCGCGGCGAACACTTAGCGGCGCCTTCAGGACTGCGCCCGAAACTGGTGCCGCGACCAGCTGCACGGTGCGTCCTGAAGTGCCTGGAGCGTGAGGGCAAACACAACACGTTCTGAACAATACTTTGAAACTGGAAGCAGAATCGAAATTGCTGGTCCGATAACGAACAGCGTGCACAGCAGGCAAGCGGGCCACGCTCCGGAAGCAGTTCGGCGATGAAGCCACCAAGCGGTCAGCTCAGACGGACAGCGCGCGCGGACTAATTAAAATCAGCGGCAAAAGAAAATAATGAGCGAAACAAGCCTCTCTCCGTCCAAGACTGCGCACGGCAACGCAGCCGTGAAGGGCCCTCTGCGAGCTGCCGGCGGCTCGAGTAGTACAACAGTCGAGTGCCGGACTTCCGGCCGCTTCCGGCGGACGAGAGGAGCGGGTCAAGAACGCGCCCCGAAAGTTTGACCGATTCGACCCGCCTTGGTACCACCGGACCGACGGGACTCGGCGGGTGTTTTCTTTACTTACCGAACTCCGGCCGGCCCTGCATCCCCCGCCCCTCACCGCCCCGCCCCGTCTTCCGATGTGGGTCAGGACTGATGTCAAAGACACGGACGAACACACCGCAGGAACAAAGAGGGGCACTGGCGGCGCACCCCCGTCGGCAGTCACACCAAACACCCGAACCACAATGGAGAAGTGTAACACAATAATTCCCCCAACGAAAAATCCCCGCGGCGCCGAAAGGAATTATCATCGGGGGCGAGCAGCGCCGTGCCGCGCCGCAACGTGAGCTCCTTTTATCCCGACCGCCGCCGCCGCCGCCCCGCGTGGGAAGCGCTGGCCGTACGGAGGGCGTGAAGGTGTTGGCGGCAGTTGCGGTCGCTGGCTGGGCCTCTGTGGGGTCCTTGTGGGTCCCAGCGCGCCCCCGGCGGGTCCGCCGCTCGCCGATTAATCTAGTTTTGCCATTGCCCGTGTCAAATCGCGGGCTATTTCCGACCCGAATGCAGCAGAGGAGAGAAATGTTCCCATTGAGGCGGTGGCGTGTTGTGGCGGCGGGTGGGGTGGAATGACTTTCCCATCTCGCACCTCCCCGCCCCCGCTCAGCCCCGCCCCGCTTCAATCAAAGTGCCGCGATGGCGGCGCGGTCGCAATCAGCACCTGTGCTGTGTGTGAAAGAGGAAATCAATCACACATGGTTTCGCCAGAGCGGGTTTTTCTGGGCGGAAGAAGGAAGAATAATTCGCCGGTCGATTTGGTTTTAGTGCATGAAAATGAATATGCGAATTAAATTATGTCTTTCTCCGATCTTGGGCAGAAATTTGTCATTAGGGCGCTTTTCCTCAACCCCCAGTTTTCTACAGTATGCTAGGCGCATTTAAAAGTGGAAGTTCTAGTGCTGAAAGAAATCTCGAAAGAGCCAAAGCAGCGGGCACATCTCCTGGCGTGTTGATGGTCTTGTTTCACGGTGGCAGTGATACAAAAGAGATGGCCTCCCATTTTCTCTCCCTCCGCGACTTCTTTTTATTTTCGAGAAACAAGTTGCCGACACGAATGCGGGAGAATGGGAAAGGACACCCCACCACGCGGTTCCATAGGTCCCATATTCCTCCCCGCTGCCACCGGGCCCCGTGATTAATAGATTTGGTTACGAAAACTAATGACATGATGTGGGCTGTCGTCCTGACTTTGCGGTGGCGACGGCATAGGTCTCTACGGTGCTACGGTCGCGCCTGCCGGCACAATCACAGACCCGCGCACACAGCACAGCATGCTGTGCACCGGGGGGTGGCTCAGCCCAGCTCTCTCCCACGTCGCAAATGACGGCCGAAGAAAGCTGAAACGCAGAGCGGATGGCCAGAACAACCCCTATGTCATTAGCCTGCATCGACCATATGAGTAGCAGACGACGGGACAAGCCTTTACCTCCCAAGACGGCTTCTGAACAGAACAGCTGTGGAGGAAGCTAGGACTGTGCAGCTGTCATCGGTTCGCTCACAGACGGACAGGGTAGTCCGGAGAAACTCAAAACGGAAGTTAAGAAAAGATCAAGAATCACAAAAGCGGATCCGCGCGTCCGCGCGTCCAAGCGTAGCTCGCGCTGATAAGTTCCGATCATTCGGTACAGTCACACAGCCCAGATCTACTGTGCGCGCCCTGAAAAAGTTACCTCTTCAGTAAGTGGGAGTTACCGTTCCAGACTCGCAAGGGCGCAGCACCGAATCCTCACCGCATGTCGCCAAGTGAAGCTGACAAACCGTCGTCCTGTTAGCGAAAATATCCGAACTTCTACGGGACCGGCGTGCAGCAGTGTGTCCGCCCGTCTCCAGGGGTTGGTGGCCGCCGTCTCCGGAGCCCTCTGGGTAAGGCGGGGGCGGGGGTGCGATACGAGCATGGCGGGGGTCGTAATACTTGCCGGCCGCGCTGCCGCCGGCCACCCCCCCCCCCCCCCCCGGCCAGCACTATCAGGCAGGCGTCGTCTGCGCCGCTGGGCCTAAATGCATCCCGAAATGATAAACGGGTAGCAGTGTGCCTCGCAGTGTGCGACGCCCCTTTTATTTTTGCCAACTTGCTGCTTTATCTCCTTACTTCCACCTCATTGTGAAACATTCGGGCCGCATATTCCACCCCCTTTGTCTTCCCCATTGACGTAAATGTAGTCGCACGGCCCCCGGCGGCCTGGTCCTGCCGGGGGGCGGGCAGAGACGGCTACGCGCCGCCACCAACGCCATGAGCACCCGCGCCGCCCGCGCCCCACGGACCGTTACGGGGAGACGTAGTACTCAGCGAGCGCAAGGAACCGTGCCACGGAAAAACAGTCTTGGTGTCATTCGCGCAGCTGGAAAAGGTCGCATACCGTTCGGCTTGTAAGTGTCCTCGCGGGGCGCCACAACAGACGGGTGCTGCCGCGGATGAATGTCGGAAGCGTGAGTCATCCGGCCGCGTCGATACCCCGGCCCGGCGGCGTCACGCGCGCGGGGTATCCCCGAGACGTGTTCATATGTGCACGGGCATGCTGAACGTAAAGGCAGCATTATTAATCCGACCGGATCGACACGCACGATGCGAGATCAATTAGCGGCCGCCAAAACAGAACGTACTTGGCATGGCGCGGTATGGCGTTCGGAGAGGACCCGCGTTTATTTCGGTCGGCGGCGGCGGCCCGGCGGCGGCAGCAGCAGCAGCACGGCGGCGGCGGCCCGGCGGCGGCAGCAGCAGCAGCACGGCGGCGGCGGCCCGACGGCGGCAGCAGCAGCACGGCGGCGGCCCGACGGCGGCAGCAGCAGCACGGCGACGGCCCGGCGGCGGTCGCGACGCCATAACCGGAGGCCGTTATTATTAGAGGGCCCTCCGGACGGACAAGAGGGGCGTGGAATAAAATCGTGATTGTTTGGCGGCCGTAACTTGTATCTCTGTCGTGCGGCCGGTGAAAGGTCAGGCCGAGCATAACACGATGCCGAACATGACACTCTCTGCCTTATGGCGCAGGCGCGTCATGAAGCGCAGAAAGGTGAGCGGCACACGCACGGCCTAACCTAACCTGCGGTAGCGTGCAGCAGCCGCGCGGCTCGTCCGAAACAGCCTGTCAGCACCCCAAACGCTGCCGCCGCGGTGCAGCGCAATGCGCGCCAGGCCTCTGACCGCTCGGACGCAGCCCGCGGCAGCACAGGGGGCATGTAGACCGGAGCAATTACCATACAATATAATGCAAGGGGGGCTCGGCGTGCGCGCAGCCACAGCGCTCCGCCATGTTGAACCGATCCGCCATGTTGGAGTCATTATTGGTCCATATGAGTGCGTGATTCAGTGGGGACAAGCGGCAGCAGCGGCTGTGAATGCGAATGTGCCGGTGCAAAGTATAAAGCGGCGGCGAGCGGCAGCCGCGGCGGGGCCAGATGGTGCCCATCAGGGAATCCCCTATCGGCTATGTGTGGATCCTCCGGGCAGTAGGGTACGGTAGGGTACTCGAGCGAATCCTGTAACGGAAGTAACGAGCACAAAGTACTACAGCGCACAGCTTCCCGCCCCTCGCCTGAGGTAGCGAGGATCGGGGGCGCGCCACCTCTTCTCTGGGGCGAGGGGCAGAAGCTACGCGCCGGCTTTCATTCTCTTCCCGCTTCCGTTTCAAGGTTCACTGAAATGCTGTTTCCAGTCAGATTCTGGCGTGGGCGTCGACGCCGTGGAGCAGAGCAGAGGCCCGGAGGGCCCGGGGCCAGAGGGGGAGGGCGGCGTCGGGGCGGCCCCATGGCGGCCTCATGGCGGCCCCATGGCGGCCCCATGGCGGCCCTATGGCGGCCCCATGGCGGCCCCATGGCGGCCCCATGGCGGCCCCATGGCGGCCCCATGGCGGCCCCATGGCGGCCCCATGGCGGCCCCATGGCGGCCTCCGAGAAACTCGGGTCCCTCCGTACGGCCGTGCGGCCCCGTCCCGTCCCACGGCATGCCGTGTAAATGTAAAATAGCGGGGGCCGGTGGGGGCGGCGGCGGCGGTCTGGACCAGGAATACCGGGAACGGGAGCGAACGACGACAGTATCGGAAGGGGAGGAGGGGCGGGGCACGGAACGGGGCACGGAGCGGGCCGGGGGGAGGGGGGGGGGGCTATGGCTGTACCGCCAGTAGCATCTTCATTCACCTCGCCGCGACAGTACGCATGCTATGATAAGGTCGTGAGAACAGCCAGGCCGGCGGCGAAAGTCCTATCGTGGACTTCGCGGGTTCAACACTTACCGACGGCTCCATGTCCACCCAGAAGATGTACCGCCCCGTCATGACGTCCCGTTGCGACGTTCTCGGGGCGCACCGACGATTCGGCCGAAACTGCCTCACGCGAATGTTCCCATCCAGTAGTATATTAGCTTTATAGTCCGGGGCCAATCACGCATATCGCGATGCCTCCCACAACAACAACAACAACAACATGACACGTCTGTCGTGCAAACGATGACGATAAACACCAACGCGTGTCGTCGCTTTTACCTGTCTTGTCGGAATAATCAGTTTCCGGTCTGCGGGACATGTCATGGGCATGGAGTATCGACACACAACACCTCCCCCTCCCCTCCCCCTCGCGCGCGTTCGAGTTGGAGAGTTCCAGTGAACGCACTACCGCCTCTGATGTGCAAATCGGCAGCGGCGGCCATGCGGATGCGGCCAGGCCGGCGGGCCGAGCCGAGCCGAGCCGAGCCGGGGCAGCCGGCGAACCGTAGTCTGGCAGCAACACGGACAGCGCGACAAAAAAACATGCCAAAACAAAACAGTGCCGGTTAGGACCTGCAGTGTGGTATCGTTCGTCTGCCGCCCGCCCCTTCCCGCCCCGCCCCGCCCCGCCCCGCCCCGCCCCGCCCCGCCCCGTCACCACACCTGTGTCGTCGGCGTTCGCTGGCGTTCACCGGCGTTCGCCAGCACCTGCCGCAGGCCGCGCGGCCGCAGTCATCGATCATTCATCAGCGGCTGGGCCGTGTCGGCTGGTGTCCGCTGGTGTCCACCCGACCGAGACGACGGTGCAGATGTAGTCCTGTGTGTTCCGAGCGAGGGGTATGTACTATATCCAGGACGCAATTTTCTACCCTGTTTTGCTACTGCCGAAAATCCCGGATATAACTGTTTCCGTTTTTTTTTTCTCCCCCTCCCCGGGGGCCCTCCTCCCCGCCGCTATCCATTTCAGTCTGGCGGTGACATCACAGCGCAGCCGGCCGATGTCTTGATAGAGTCATTAACACTGTCTGGTCCCGCCGCCGCTACGCCACGCTACGCCACGCCACGCTACGCCCGTGACGCGTGTTTCGGCTACCGAATGAGGCGAGCCCGAGCCGCCAGCGCTGCTGTCCGGACTGTCTGGACGGGACTGGCGGTCGGCACCGGTCGCTGGCTGGCCGCTAGAAGCCATATGCACTGCGAATGGGGCATAGAGGTTCCCAACGACACTTGAAAACGGAAGTTGGGGAGCAAAAACACTTTCAGACGGGAAACCCTCGAGGGCAGTCATGAGAAACTTGATTGGTGTTTTGAGTGGATAGAGGTTTCCGATGAAACATATGGAAACGGAAGTTGAAGAACACAGACCGGAAACTCTGGAGGGCAGGTATGAGAAACTTGAATGGCGTTTTCAGTGAATTTGGAGGTTGTCTGCCATATGTGGTGCCGCCCTTCTGCATCAAAATTTCTCATACTTGCACTCGAGTGTCCGGTCTGGAAGTGTTTTTGTTCTTCAGCTTCCGCTTCGGAGCCTCGTTGGAAACCTCTATTTGGAGGGAAGGCTCCATGTTTGGCGCGGCGCTTGTGCATCGAGGTTTCTCCTAACTGCTTTTGGGAGTTTCCATTCTGGAAGTGTTTTTGTTCTTCAGCTTCCGTTTCCAAGTCTCACTGGGAACCCCTGCCCTGGAGGGAAGGTTGACCGGAAATAAGAAGGCAAGAATCACAAAAGAGGTGCGTAACCTTCCGGTCAGAAAAGTTACGCAGCACGCGCTCCGCTGTCAGCCTCGAGCCGACGTTAACGGTTAGCTCGCGCTGCTGATACGTTCCGACCGTGTGGTTTGGTCGCTCAGCGCAGACGCTCGCGTAGTATGTAGCATGTGTAGCTCCGTGCTGTGTAACCCTATCAAATGGTCGGAACACATCAGCAGCCCAAACTAAGGCTCCAAGTATTTGATGTAGACGTGGGCTCGTGGCTGACGGCGCGGCGCGTGCTGCGTAACTTTGCATGCCGTACGGTTCAGTTATCCGACCCATGGCTCGAGGCAGACGTGCCGAGATACCCCTCGCGGTGTGACTCTCAAGCGCATAATGGGAGCACTGACTGCAGTCAGCTTCCGTTTTCGATCCTCATTGGAAATGCCTAGCCGACTTTTCTTGGCGGCCTTCCGTTTAGTCTCGGCTCGTTCGAATCCCTCTTTCTTTGCTGAAGTTTGCTCTGGTTTGCTGTGACTGCCCTCGGCTGCCCTCGGCTGGCCCTTGGCTCGCAGACCAGACGCTCACGCTCACCCTCCAGAGGGAGTGTCCAGCAGGCGGCCGGGGCACCGGTCGGCGCCAGCGCACCTTTGTTCTCCGCGTAAATTCTTCCGCGAAACGTTTAGGACTTAGGACCGTGATCCCGACTGCTGTGTTTAGGTGTGTGTGTGTGTGTGTGTGTGTGTGTGTGTGTGTGTGTGTGTGTGTGTGCAGATGAAGAACGCTTTTATATATGAGTCCAGAACGCACGGCCCCGAATATCATCTCATAACGCAACGTTGCACCGCTCTAAAGCGAAGCGTCGACGAGGACTCCCAAAAAGCACGTATGTGGGGCGGCTGTTTGGTGTGTGTGTGTGTGTGTGTGTGTGTGTGTGTGTGTGTGTGTGTGTGTGTTTTCCAGTGGCATTCCGGCGGATAGCAGACGGCCAGACTGCGTTTGAAAGCGGCCTAGGAAAGAGCTCGCCGCGAAGCGGAAGTATTGTATGTGGGTATTCGGGCGCAGCCCGCCGGCGGGGTTGTGGCGCCATCTGCCGGGACATTTGAATGCCGCGGCGCACGGTGCCGCTGGTCCCGCTACGGCTGCTACGGCCGGCCGCGGCCCCGCTGGGCCCCGCCATGACATTTGTATGACGACGACCAGACGACGTGTTGACATTTGGCGCTGGCCGGCGCTGGCCGTATATCCGGACACTAGGGTAATTGCGCGGAGCGGCAGCCGCGCGGCAAAAACTAATCCTCGCAATTAAATGTAGCGGGCGGACGCTGGCCCGATACATGGGGGGGGGGAGGGTGGCCCCCAGCAGTATGCAGGGGTGCAGTCGAATGGGTGGACTACCAGCCGGGCGGCGGCGTGACACCCGTCCGTGTGTCTCCCCCGTGACAGCAGCCCTTGGCGCGGGGACGGATGGGCTGCCTAGCTGACAGGCGGTGGGTGCGCAGGCAACCCTCACCCTGCCGCAGGGGTGCTGTCGGATGGGTTGCCTAGCCACGAGGCGGCAGTGGGACACGCATGGGCACGCAACCCTCCCCTGAGGGTGGAGGTGGATGGGTTGCCTACCCAGCACGGCGGTGCGGTGCGATGAAGAGAGATAGTCTCTCTAGAGCGGTGCGGTGTAGAGAGATAGTCTCTCTAGAGCGGTGCGGTGCGGGGTCAGAGGTCTGGCGGCGGCGGACGTGAGTCACTTACCGCGTGCAGTCGGCTCTTTCTAATGGACGGCGCAGCGCATCACGTCAGCGGGCGTTGGCTAGGCTGGGCTGGGCGTGTGCCGTGCCGGCGTGACCTGCTGTCGAACCTACCGTGCAAGAAAAGACGGTAAAAAAATATCTCATGTCAGTAAACTTGACAGAAAAAGAGAACGTGTGACCGGGATCGAAAGAAATAATGAAAACGTTACTAAAATCATTGTAATTGTGTGAAGGACTGCGGTGGCTGTCCCAATTGATCATGGACTAGAACTGGCCAGATGAAAGTACGTTGGGAAGTGGCAAAGGGAAGCGGATTCTCGAGAGCGCACGCGAGAGAGAGAGAGAGAGAGAGAGAGAGAGAGAGAGAGAGAGAGAGAGAGAGAGAGAGAGAGAGAGAGAGAGAGAGAGAGAGAGAGAGAGAGAGAGTGAGTGAGATAGGTGGAGAGGAACAGGAAGGGTTGGGGAGACGTAGCGAGGAGGGCATTACCACTCCGAAACGCAGAAGGAAATGACGGTGCATGAGGGCCGATGAAAGATGCGGAGATAGCCATGAAATCGCCACGGGAGTCTCTGGGCCGCGCCGCGGGCAGCCGAGGGCAGCCGAGGGCCGGGCTGTGGGCGGACGATGACAGTGCCAGCTCGACACACCCGGACGCTGCTTCCCTACGAGAGCAGAAAAATAGATCTCCGTTCTAATTACAGAACGGCTAGGAGTGAAAAATTCTGACCCCGCCCATTTTTGGCACCTGTTTATTCAGTGATATTTTAGGTCTACCGTAGAGTAATTTTCTCAATGTAACGAATCGGTGATGGAGCGCATTTGAAGATTGTTTTAATTTCTCTAGTACACTTAGAGCGTGCTTGGATCCCTTGGATGACAGAGGAGGAGGGTGGGAGGGGGAGGGAGCATGGCGAGAAATTAATAAAGCGACGCAGGTAAGGTGCGTTGTGGGAGGCGATAAGGGCAGAGGGCCTGGCCAGGTGCGATGCCTAATTAATCACATTTACCACCACCCCTCCCCTCCGCCTGCACACACGCCCATCAAAGTGGGATAGTTGGCGTCGCCTGCGACGTGTGAGGCAAGACCTAATGGAATCACCCATTGATTCGCACATTTTAGCAATTTGTGCACCCTCAATTTTTCTAAATTCTAGAATGTAGCAAGCTCGGCCGGTCGACTCGGAGCAGTGGGGTGGGGCGACCTCACATCTTCTCAGCGTGAAATGCGTCTGGAATGTGCGCGGTGGCAGGCCGCCTGCAGCCTCCAGGCCGCCAGACGGGGTGCTCTGCTGCCTGCACAGTTCTAGAGAGGAACAAAACGGAGACAATCGGAGCTGATTGGAATATTTTGCCCGCGGCAAGGAGTCCGGAGCGGACGGCGGCATACCTCACCTCGCCGTGTCCTAGGCGGGCGCTGTGGGGAGGGCGCTGCGGGGCACGGCGGCATTGCTCGGCCCCGGGTACCGGCGGCGCGGCGGCACCGGCCCGGCGACCTGGCCCCGCCGCCCCGCAGCCGCAGCCCGCAGCCCGCAGCCCCACGGCCCCACCCGTCACGGCACGGCGGCCGAGTCCTCCCAAACAAAGCGCGACCCTCTGCCGAGCCGAATCCCCGCAGCTGAAGCCGGGCAGCTGCGCAGCTGCGCTGCTGCGACGCCGCTGCCTCGTCGTACTTCTTCTCCTTCCCCGGCGCCGCACCGCCGCCACCACCGCAACTCTGAGGACGCCCCGGGGACGTTCCTGGGACGCCTCAGCCTCCCATTCACCTGTCTTCGCCGCCCAGTACGAGCGGGAAGGTCGCAAAATTTCGTCTGTCACCGCCTTCCTTCCCTCCGGGCCCCCCGAGTCCGGGCTCCGGGCTCCAGGCGTCTCCGCTTTATTGGGCGCTGTGTTCCGCTGCGCTCCGCGCTGCGTCGTCTGTCTTGCTGTCGCGGTGCTTGACGGCGGAGGTGTCCGGCCCGGCGGCGCAGATGAGGACCGCAGGGTAACGGTGGTCGCCATGATGTGTGTGTTGCAGATGTGAGCGCCAGCGCGCTCCAGTTTGGCGGTGCGAATGCAGTACAGCGAGCCGAAGCTCGGTCCCCTCCGGTCCCCTCCGGTCCCCTCCGGTCCTCTCCGGTCCCCTCCGGTCCCCCTCCGGTCCCCTCCGGTCCCCTCCGGTCCCCCTCCCCCCACCAGCGGCGATGGCTGCGGGGGGCTCACGGGCTGCGTGGTAATTTTCTGCGGCTTCCGCGGAATTCGACCATATATCAGCGGGGGCCTTTCTTTGTCTCTGGCCGTCGGCGAGCTCCGGCCTCGGCTCCGGCCCGCGGCCCCCCGGCGGCCCCCCCGGCAGCCCCCCTGGCAGCCCCCGGCCGCCCTGCCGTCCAAGGCGTCCGGCCGCTTGGGGCTGTGTGGAGGCCTGGAGGCCGTCGGAGCAGTCGGGGGTCACAGCGGCGGCATCGCAGCGCCCGGCGTCGCGCTACCGGTGCCCCCAGCAGCCTGCTGTTTGCCCTAGACGAAGAGAAACGGCACGGCGAGAAAGCCGAGACAGTTTGTCGTTCGGTTCACCCTGGGGTGTCAAGGCCATCACCAGCACGACACCCATAGCACTGTTTCTCTGACTGCTGACGCTTCTCATACCGACGCCCGCTGCTGTGCGGACAGGAGCGACACGTTCAGATTGAGATTTATGATGTTTGGTCAACGAAGAGGGGGGAAAAGGATTTGTAGCGGCATTAGTGGGGACCTTGCGTGGCACTGTCCGGTGTCCCATGCTGTCCCCCCTAAAGCCCCAGCACGTCGGCAGCGCGGGGACCAGAGGGGACCAGAGCGGACCAGTGCGGACAAGCGCGGTCTCTCAACAAGATAATGACATCAGAGATCAGGGAATCAGGGTCCACTTTTGTTTCAGTTCGGTGACGGCCTAGGGGAGCAGGGGAGAGTCGCCGTGACCGCACTGCACACATCTTCCGGGTTCCTGTCTGTTTTTGAATGGCTCTTGGCGGACGGCAGGTAAGCGCCTGCAGGGTAGGCCAGCCCGCACAGCACGCGTGCAAGCAGCATGTCGAGCCTGCCTACTTAGCAGGCGCTCCACTGGCGGGTCCGTCGCTACGGCAGACAACGCGCAGCCGCCCTAATCTGTTTCCCCTCCCGTGAACTGCCACGAAAGCAGCCCACCGACAGGGCTGGTGTGAAAAAAATCTTCTCTTCAAAATTGCCTGAACGATTTTTTATTACGGCCGATTGATTACATGGATACGTAGCCCAGGGGCCGGCGTAAAGTTCGACGCACTATTAGAAAAGCAGCGCCGGACCCGAAGGCGGCGAGGCTGCGTGGCGCCGCACCCCGCCCTGCCGGCCCGCCCTGCCGGCCCCGTAGTCAACAGCCAGCCAGCATCGGGCCAAGTTTCCCTGTTCGCTCCAAGTTTTGCAGCAGCGCACCAGCCGAACTGACTTTATATAATGAAGGAATTATTGCGGTCCCGGCGGGTAGGGAGGGCAAGGCCGAGCATCTGTCGACAGCCCTTCACAAGGGAGGGCAGCGTCGGCGCCTGGTTCCCTTCGAACGCTTGCCCGTCGGGGTGATACACGTCAGCGACTAGGATGTGTCAAACGTCCGTCAACAACAAAAAAATGATCAAAATCTGTATGGAGAACGAATTTGTTTTGTGTCTGCCACGGAATGGCCGGGAGTGTGTGGGGGAGTGCGCGTGGCCAGCATGTCACTCCACTACTCCACTTCATGCGAGACAATGTGTGACGTAGACGGCCCTTGTCAGGTCTTCATTAAGCTCCTCGCGCCGTCTCATCTGCCACGCCTTGTGTTATTCATCTTGCCACTCATACCACAGCTCGCTAACCCCACACGCCACACGCCATACGGCGTGCAAAATTCTGACATGAAATTCAGCGGAAAACTCTGCACTGCGACCGTTGGATGTCGTTTTCGGAGGGCGGCATCAACACTCGTGAGCTGATTAATAAAGGGCGGTTTGATCAATCTATCAAAGGTGCTTATCACACTCTGGTATAGAGGATATTGGCAACGGTTGGCACGCGTGTGACCTGGTTCCCACGACCAAATGGGAAATCCTCTCCACTCCTCTCCCCCCCCCCTCTCTCTCTCTCTCTCTCTCTCTCTCTCTCTCTCTCTCTCTCTCTCTCTCTCTCTCTCTCTCTCTCTCTCTCTCTCTCTCTCTCTCTCTCTCTCTCTCTTCACAGGAGTCGTTAAGGACATGTCACGCTACAGCTAACCAACCCCAATTCCGATCGCGACAGCCAGCAAGTGTGTGTTCCCAGCCATTCGTACAGGCAGGTGAGGTGAATTTCCTGCCAGCGCGGACACCTGGTGCGGGGCGCGGCCTGGCATTTTTTAAAGAGATCGTGGAGTTGATTAGTTTATTTTTTTAAATTATTCTTATTCAGATCGATCCTCGTCGTGTTTACATCGTTTGAGATTGTCCGCGTAGGCAAAGACGGTGGGTGTGCTGCAGATCTTCCCTCTTCTGGCCCCTATCCGCACCGGGCCCCGTCCGCAGCGCCACTCCCCGACGGAGACCGCGAGCCCGTTGTGGCCGCGCTGGCCGAAGGCACAGGAGGCGCCCCGGCCCACGGCGTCGCCCAGCGGCGCCCCTGCATTGTGGCTGCGGTCAGGGCTGCAGGGCGGCAGGGCTGCTGGGCGCAGGGCCTCGTGGCTGCTTTGCTTAGAGCTGTCCAGCGGGGCTCACAGACAAAGGAAAACCGCCCGGATTATACTGCGTCTTGAAAATTATTGGTGGAGCGGCAGCTGCGGTTGTGCCTCTGAGGAGCGACGCGTTTTCAAAGATGACTATTTTCGGTCGGCTTTGGGATGTTGGCATGCTCTCATTAACCTGTCGGTCTGCCAGAGGGTCGCGTGGCGTTGCGGGCGCTAAGCAGAAGGTGTCATAATGAGATGAGCCGCCAATGACGGGTTTCTGACCGCAGCCGACAAGGGCCGTTCTTGCTGAAGTAACACAACAGCACGACTGTATAATGCCACTGTGACCTTTCTCCTTTGCAGTGCACGGCTGCTACGGCTCCTACGGCTCCGCATGCGGGGTGCTCCGCTCCGCTCTCACTCTGTCCGTGCTCGCGGAAGTCATATTTCTGAGGCCTGTTGATTTGAGGCGCGGACATATCAGGGTCCCCATTTCGGCCTACTTATGGTTCCGTCTCGGTAATTTAACAAGGCCCACGCGCACACGCGGGGCCCCAGGACGGGGCCAGTCAGGAAGACTGTCTCCGGCCCGCCGTGACGTATACGGCGGAGCGAGGGAGAGAGGGTCGCCGCCTTTCGAACGCGACCCGCGCCGCATGAGGTGCTGAGGACGAAGCAGAGCGGTGGAGACGGCCAGCGACGTTTTAATGAAAGCCCGGGCTTCTCCTCGTTGACGTGATTCGGGCGAATCGGGTGCGAGAGAGACAGGCGCGCGGTCCGAGTGGCGATGGCCGAGTGCGAGAGGGACGGAGACGGCAACGAAACGAGGAAAAAACCGGTTGACGCAGCAAGCGAGAATATAAAACTGGTGTCGGTGGTATTGACTGTCCGGCCAGACTATTTGTTCCATTACGCCCACCTCTCGGACCTCTCGGCGCGCTCAGCCAAGCTCGGCTCTCATCATCATCAACGAGGTAATGGCGGGTCCTGCGGGTCCTGCGGGTCCTGCGGGTCCTGTGGGTCCTGTGGGTCCTGCGGGTCCTGCGGGTCCTGTGGGTCCTGTGGGTCCTGCGGGTCCTGCGGGTCCTGTGGGTCCTGCGGGTCCTGCGGGTCTCGCGGTGGCCGACCTAAGTTAGGTCACCTAACCTCACGTCGCCGGCCGGGGGGCCTGGCGGTGGCCGGCGGTGGCCGGCGGTGGCCGGGTCTCCGCCCGAGCCCACGCCCGGCGCCAGCGGACGGCCCGGCCCACGCTCGCCGCGCCCCTCACGCCGGGGTTCCCATTCATATCTTGGCGCGTTTTATTGGGGGTTCTCGCGGTATCACTCGTAGCGTAACGTAGCCTCGCGGCCAACGCCCCGCGCTGCTGCCAGCCCGTTTGTTTGGAACGTAATGTGAGTGTGTGTCTGGCCAGCGCCAGCCGGCGCCGCGCCGCCGGGTCATGCGAACCAAGTAGCGTATGAGAAATACGGGCTCGGCCTCAACGGGGCAAGCCAACGCTCAGCGCTTTGGATTGACTCGGGTCCGGGCTAAATATATTCCAGCGGAATGTAAGAGGTGGACGTAGCTACGCGGCGGGCAGTGCGGGCACGAAAGGGCCACCGTAGGTCGAGGTGGGGCGGCGCCAGGCGGCGCACAGAAAGAAGGGCAAGACAGGGTCGTGAGGTAAGGACAGGGCCGTCCCAAAGGGAAGGACTCGCTTCGTCGCCTCCAGGGCCCTCCTCACGGCCCTCTCTTTGAAACCTTAGAAGGCGCCGTGCGGGGCGAGTGGCCCGGGCCACACGGGGGCCGTGGCCAGGCGGGGCCGGCAGGGCCGCGGGCAGATGCGAGCTCCCGGGGCTGGGCGGCACGACGCCGAGAGGCATCGGCGGGGCGGTCAGCCGGCGGTCAGCCGTCTCAAGTAAGTAGCGAGGCAGCGGTCAGGCTGCGGAACCCCCAAAAGCGTCTCCCAGGAGAACCCGAGACTCGATTGCTACCGAACGGCTGCGAACGGCCCTAAACAGTACAAAGAAGGCTTTGAGGTCTGGCGGGCAGTTAGGGTTCTGATCCGTGAATTCAGGGTTTCTCGACGAATTTTGGTTAATACAATTGACTGGATGCAGAGCTGTTTTCAGACCCTCGTTGTGCGAAAATACTGTTTGTGAGCGCTACTTGTGGATGTTTTTATTGTGGCATCGCCGTGTTGGCTGCGTGTTGCGCCGGTGTCGTGCGTCACGCTATCCCCGGCACAAACGATATTGCTTCGTTTTGGGGTGGAAATGCACGCGGCCGGCCGCCGGCCTTGTTAAAGCCACAAATTGGAATTTTATCTGAGAAGCCTTGCTTTGCGGGGGGCGGCGGCTGCCGGGGTCCCGCCGAGGGCACTGGGACTGGGCCCCGCCCGCACGCCACGCCACGCCACGCCACGCCACGCCCGGCTTCGTGCGCTCCAAACGTCCAGCCCCAAACACACCGCCCGCCCAATTCCCACCGCGACACTGGCAGCGCCGCTACTGCTCGATTTCAATAACGCGGGACGGCGAACCGGAACATTTGGAGCTCGGTGAAGAGACAGAAAATGGTACTCCTTGGTATTTGAGGAAGTGGAGATAACTCTAGCGGCGGCGCTCGAACACATCCGCTTATCGCCTCCCCTGCAGACGGGCCGCGGCGGCCGCGCCGGCCGATATTAAAACTCCCCGGTGAAATGGTTTCCTATCCCGGGCAATTTCATGCTAACCAATGTGCCTTTTTATTGCGCTTCAGTAGTTCCTGCACGGCGAAACGGCCGCGGACGCCGACGTGTGCAAGCGAGAGGGAAGGAGAACAAACAGAGATAAATGGAGAGGGACAGAGGAGATGAGAGCGAGGAGGCGGGGCGATGCGTGGATGCCGAGGGGTAAAAGTGAAAGATTGGAAGAGGAGGGACGCTGCAGCGGAGGGATACTGCCGGGGCCGGGGCTCGGGCCGGGGTCATTACGGAAATCTGTAAGTTCGGCTCCCGATGTTGTTGCGGGCGACCATGGGCTGGCCGGCCGGCCCGGCTGCCCGCACTGCCACTGTGCCACTGATTCATATTGGTGACAAAATGTGTCCGGCCAAGGGAAGCCACGGAACGACCCCGCAGATCCGAAGTGCCCTGCCATTCCAGCTTGAAGCGGAAATATGCCCTATCGGGTAGGGAAACAAAACATTTTGCCGCGGAGGAAGAGAGGAGCTTGTGGCGGGCGCAGAGCCAGCCGATCACCGCGAACGGGAGTGGATTACGTCTTATTTAAAGCCGAGTGGATTTATGACGAAATGCCAATCCAATACTGACTGTCAGCTCGCGTCGCTGTAATCGTATTTTCTCTTCATCGCGTCGCATCCTCCGCGATCCCAAGGTCGATTACTTATGCCGAATCGTAAGCCGATCCTCTAGCGGGCGGAAAGTCAGGGAGGGAATAAAAAAATATAATAAGGGCAGAGGGAAAGAAGAGAACATACGAAAAAGGGAGGTTGTCATTCCTTGTTTTCTGACTGGCGGCAAAGTCCGTCGGCGTCGCCGCCCGGCAACGCCTCGGGACTGGGGGCTCCCGTCCCGTAGAGCACGGCGGTGCTGCGGGCTGCCTATCTGTGCCCCGCAGGCGCTGACTGAGCTGCAGCCTGCGCTGCGGTCGGGGCGAAACTGCAGCGCTGCAATCTGCAGTATTGCAATGCAACTCATATCCACCCCCTCCCCCTTCGTCTTCAGGAGGATCGCTCCGTCTCCGGCGAGACGTCGGTCGTCCGCTCCACTCGTGTATCGTCGGCCTCAACTCTATAGTTGATTAGACTGAATTATTGATGGGGTCGCGATGTCCACGCGCTGGCCGCCTCCGATAAGGATATTGTGATTAGGTACTGCTCCCGGCCGCTGCCCACGCCGGAGGGAGGGAGCCGGGGGGGGGGGGGGGGGGACCCGGAGGGACCGATATTGGATTCCGTAACAATTCGGGTCTCGGCTCCGAGGGCAGCACAGGCGCGGCAGCATTTCCGATGTAAATATGACGTGAAATATGCGGAGCGGGCAATAATTGCGCCCATCAGTTCAGCTGCGGGTGGTTCGTCGTGAAAAGTAGGAGGAGAGTTGAGACGAGAATGCCTCCGTGACTACTTGACGAGTGGCATTCATCCGTTTGCATGTCAATGCGAATACGCACAGGCAAATCACACTTACATAATTCTGAAATATGCGATCGGAACAGAGCAGCGGGGTTTTCAGGGCAGAGAGAGGGAGGGGTGGTCGGAGCCGCAGCCGCGCAGTACCTTAAGGCCTCCTCCCTGATTGAGGGGAAGGGGTGGGGAGTGGGAAGGGGGGGGGGGTGAACTTGTTGTTGCTGTGGGATGGGCCCGTAATAGGCCGCGCAGCACAACGGCGGAAGCCGGGGCCTCGGCCGGGGCGTGCGCAATGAGAACATACGATTATCGCCCGGGAATGCTTCTTAACTGTGTGGGGAGGGGGGGGGGGGGGGGTTAGGATTAGCCCCGGCCACGTGACCCGCGGGCACCCGCGGGGCCGGGAACGTGAGGGGCCTAACACGACAGCCAAACCAACCAGCCGCTTCACTTTCCCTCTTATGTGCGCGCACACCACACATATAAGGGATGATCGCGTAACGCCCCTGAGTTTAAGGGGGCTTGCAGCAAAGGGGTGTTAAAATTCCCCCTCCCCCCATCCGTGTAGTGTTATGGGGAATCAGCAACACACACGGGGGGTTTGCGGTTAGTGTCGGCGGTAGCCAGCCCAGCCGTGCTGAGGCCGAGCTGCCGCTCTGGCTGCTCTCCTCCCTCACTTGGACGTCATCATCATGGTGCCCTTATGATATGCGTAACGCAACCACCTCAAGCCGCCAATGATACACGCATTTCGTTTTTTTCCCCTTCGCGCGTTGCTGCCGTATGCGAGCCCTCATTCACTTTAATATCATTAGCTGTCACTTCCGGTCGGGGAGCTCGTTGGCAGGCCCATGGGCATGCCCGGCCGACACCGAGCCATATGCTAACAGGCGGCCAGCAGCGGCATGACTATTCATTCCGGTTTTTTCCCCGTGCGTGCGCCGCTGGAGAACAACTGTCTAGGATACCGCAGTGTCGACAGCAGAGGGGTAAGGCGTCGGACTGTATCATTGGCAGTGCAGGCTTCCAGGCGCTTCCAGGCGCTTCCAGGCCTCATTGAGGACATTTCATCACTGGTTTCGTTGCGTTGATAACAGCAGTGTCCTCCTAGGTCACCATCATTGCTGGCCACACAGTGCCGGGTGTCACCGCACGGCCCACGGCCAACCCCCCGCACACCCGGCATCTGTGCGCATGCAAATGGGCGCCTGCCGAGGGGCCTGCAGTACACCTGTTATTAACACCCCCGGCCGGCCGGAGCTAGGCGTTATTAGTGCCTAGTCAGCGAGACGTACTTGACCCCTGCACGCTGAGATGGCATGCATACAGTCCGCAGCGAGTAAGCTCTGACACAAACTTGGCTGCAACAGTGTCAGTAATTCTTTGCGGCGCGGCGCTGGATGGTTGAGGTGCAAAGTTATCCTCACTCTCGCTGTAAGCAGGTTAGCAGTTATATTTTTTCAAATTATTATTATTATTATTATTATTATTATTATTATTATTACTTTTTTTGCCAGTGTGCGGCTGTGGCCCGCTTCGGGGTCTGGGTCAATGCGGTTCCTTTGGCCCTCCCTCAGCGGTGGCGGCATGAGGGAGCTCTTAGCACGCGACCACTTTCACCACAGCCACTATCAGATACCGACTTTTTAATTTCCGCAAAACACACACACACACACACACACTCTCTCTCTCTCTCTCTCTCTCTCTCTCTCTCTCTCTCTCTCTCTCTCTCTCTCTCTCTCTCTCTCTCTCTCTCTCTCTCTCTCTCTCTCTCTCTCTCTCTCTCTCTCTCTCTCTCTCTCTCTCTTACACATGCATGCAGGGCCAAGGAGGCCTGTCCTACCCTGCTACACCGCTTCTGCCTGGTCGCATGACATGAGAACTGGCGCGAATAATAATTCGAGAAGTTACTTCGTGTTAAGAACTAATTCGGCATAAACGCTGATTAACAGAATTTTGATCGTCAGGGCGTGTCTGCATCGAAACAACGCGGTCCTTTGCATAAGGCTGCACTACCAACCCGCCGAGCCTGCTTTGATCGGTTCGAAGAGACTGACACGCACAGAACGCGTCGGCTCTTTTTTGTTGCTCCGCCTCTTCTCCTTCTTTCTTCCCCTTCTCTCCTGTTTGCTCGTCCTCCTTACTTAACTTTACCGCGGACGCTGTACGTGCCCAGCATTAATACGAGCGAACCGAGAGAGAGAGAGAGAGAGAGAGAGAGAGAGAGAGAGAGAGAGAGAGAGAGAGAGAGAGAGAGAGAGAGAGAGAGAGAGAGAGAGAGGGGGGGAGAAGGAGAATGGGAGACAACGAAACGGGGGCACAGTAAGGCCAGTGTGGTGCAGGAGGAGGTCGGACTGAGGCAGGGGTGAGAGTGGGAGCAAAGATAGGCAAAAACGTCGAAGAGGAGACAAGAGAGGGGGGTGGGGGTGTTTAGCACGGACTGAGTGAAGGGTTAAAAAGGCTATTTATAAACATTGGAAACAAAGTCAGAGTGAGAGAGAGATGACACAGGGGTGGGAGTTACAGAGTAAAGGAGAAGGAGATAGAGATATAACAAAGAGACATGAGGGAGAGGGGCGAGGGGTCTCACAAATAAGGGCTCGCCGCAGAATGAGGGACGAACGACCGACCCTCTAGTCCCCTTCACTTTTGAACCCCCCCCCCCCCCCCCTCTCTTTTCGCCCCCACCCCCGCTTCCCTTTGGCTGGCCAGCAGACCACAGGATGAGGCTAAATGACTCCATGGGACTCCATGGAAATATATATCGTCATGGTCCGTGGTAGAGGAGAGCTCGTTTGGAGCCAACCGCGCATGAAGATGTAGCCACACACACACCACCACCGCCGCCGCCGCCGCCGCCGCCATCCGCTTCAATCTCTGCGAGGACTCTCTGTGCTCTCCCCGCAAGGGGCGTGAGCCGAGGCGTGAGCTGAGGCCAGCCAGCGCCAGAGGGATTCTCTGCTTTCACTTAAATTCGCACCCCTGGGCTTTGTGGCTCGTGATGACCACGAAGATAATGATGATTTGGATGCAAACGAAGATGACGGTCGGGCGAGCGCGAGGACTACCGAGTCTACCAAGGGGTGTTGCACCGCCTTATTCTCATTTCCCCCTTCTTTTGCTTTCTAGCCCCTCTCTTGCACTCCCCTGCCAATATCTGGTGCAAAAAAAAAAAAAATGCCACCGGAGAAGGGCTTGCGGGGAGCGTTGCCACCCACCGTCCTATTTCAGCCCCAGACGTCCAATCAAAGCAAGATCGCAGGAAAGGGAGGAACGGGCCGAAAACAGTGTCGGAACGGAATAACTTCGTCAGCCGTCGCTCGTTTTCAAATGGGCAGCTCGATCAGACTTGAAGGTTCGCTTTTTGCGGCAGCTCCGGACCATAACCACCCTCACTGGCAGCGCCATAACCTCTACGGCTCACCACGACGGATGAAGAGGCCCGCAGGAAGGTGCGAGCGAGAGGGAGGTCGTGGTCAGCTACCACTGCCACTTCCCCGGCCGCAGTGTAGGCGGGGGCTGCAGCAGTGCACCCTCAGGGGTCGTAAAGAGAGAAGCATTTAGGGATGAAATATGGAACGTGATTGCTGGCACCACCCACCCCCACCCACCCCCACCCGACCCCGGCCGCCCTGCCGGGGCGCTGCCCATCAGCGGCTTGGCGGCTATAAGGTAGCACCGTCCACCGCATGGCACTTCATTACACTTATCTGGCCGAGCTTCACAAACGGGTGACGGTTTTCCTTTTCCCGCCGTTCTCATTTCCCGCGCTGGCTTTCCCTTCTGTATTGGTGGGGCGGGGAGGAAAACGATACCAATAAATAACAATTCATTGGTGAGACGCAATGGCATTTGCTAAGGCGGTGGATGCGGCCAGGACGCAGGGGCGGGCTCCTTTTGAGGGTCATGTTATTGGCGCGACTGCTGCTGAATTTTTCATACAAGGAGGCGTGGAGTTGGTGCTTTTGCTGCGCTGTGTGTGCGGATGCGTGTGACCTCCAGCGGGTCACTGAACCTTCCAGTGTATTTTCGGACCACTTATTCTGTGATTTATAAAGACCCAAATGGTGCCCTTAAAATGTCAACCAGGTTTTGGTTTTCCCCTCTTAGCTTGTAACAAACCCTGTGTAAGTGAAAGCTGTGCCCCCCCCCCCCCCAGCAGCGAGCCCTGGCTACGCCACCGCGCCTGCATGCGAATGAGCGAAGTCACATTTAGATAAAGGCGGCTCCCCGCAATTCGTATTTACGCGGCCGACGAACAGCCTACCGAGAGGCGCGGCCGAGGCGCGGCCACGGCGCGGCGCGCGGTCGGAAGCAAGGCGGACGGAGGTGGCGAAAAGTCCCTGGGGTGTGCAGCCGCGACGGGGGAGCGGGGCGGGGCGGGGCGCGGCGGTCTGCTTATCAGCGATTGCTAGGTGTACAGTCTCTGGCAGAAGTGAGTCCCCCGCACCATTGTGCGAAGACGCAGGGGAGGGCCCTCGCGGAGGGGCGGGAGCCACGCGGGAGCGGCGGGAGGGGGGACAATTTCGCGCCCCGAAGAAACATGCACCCGTGTCCTCCTAGAATACACAATGAACACGCACAAAAAATCTCTCAAGCAGCACCCCTTTCGGGGCTGGCTCAGCACAGCATGGGCCGAGGCCTGGGCTCGCGGGGAGAAGATGATATAATCACCATAATTCTCAAAGCAGCGGACCCTATATAGTGTGAATGCGGAATGCTGATTACGCGCTGGCGGAAATTGTCACGCGCTGGTTAGTCGGGCGGGTCCTCCGGGTCCTCCGTGGTGCTCCGGTGGACGCTTTATCACTTGGCCGATTCATTTTCTCCGGCAAAAGTGCGTTTCGCGTCGCCCAGTGGTGCAGAGGGGAACGCATTGTACGCAGTGCAGGCGGCGGCAGGCTCGCCCCTCCCCGCCCCCGTGCGCAGAGAGTAGTCATTCCGCTGATGTTTTTGCAATTAAAAATTAAATATTGCGTGTAATTTCATCAGCAGCGCTCCGAACAGGGCGGCGCGCGCCGTTCCGCGGCCGCCTGCTTCACCCATTCAGCCCCCGCGCTGCGCTGCCTGCGCTGCCCGCGCGGCCGGTGGACGCCAGAGGCAGCCAGAGGCAGCCAAAGCCAGCCAGAGGTTACGGCACACTTTTCTTTTATGAAAAATAAAACGGGCCGCGTGAGAATTATCCGCAGCCGCTGTGGAACACGGCGGTACGGCGCATGCGGCGTATACTGCCCGGCACCACGCGTGCCGCTACCACCTGGACAACGGCCTGCGAGGGAACAAAACCTTCCCTCCGTGCGTGCGTCTCGCACTTTGTTTTGTTTTTGCTATTTTTTCGGATCAATTACTCGTCGCGGGTTGGATAGGGGTGGTGGATGGGGGTGGTGCCGATATCAGCAGGCGTCCAGCTCGTCCGCAAGGAGCGGATTTTATCAATCGCCGCCAATCAGACGAGGGCGGCAGCGGCGGAGGAGCTGCGTCGCTGTCCTCATGGGAACTGACGCGCCAAGCTTGCTAGGCCGCTGGTCGGCGGGACGAAAAACGGCGTCGGCAGTCGAACCGTCAGCTCTCAATGAGGGTTAGAGAGATTTTGCGTTTGAGGGCAGTAAGGCCGCGCAGTTTGGTGGGTCCCAAACTCGGAATCTACACTGTACGACGTTTAGTCGTCAGGTGACGACATAGTCGTGTGACGGATGAATCTTTCACATCTTAGCAAAGAGGAACGATATAGATATACTTTTCTAGCTGCTTGGGCAAAAGTATTTTAGGTGGCGACTTACTTGTCGCTTGGTTCTGTGACGACTTATGCGTTTTTCAGATTTAGTCACTGGGTTAGCGTCGTGCAGTGACAATAAATATTTTTACAGTGTAGAGCGGCGTTCAGAAGGGGCGGCCAACTTTACTTCCCACGTCCCCGGGGATCTGTGAATTCCGCAATGGAAATATCTAGCGCCCACTTCCCGTTTAACTGCCTGCTGTACAAAACCGTTTCTGCTGCCGGGGTGGAGCGATCCTCGGAGGGATCGGGACGGCCGACGACTTGTGGGCGCGTGGGCGGGGCGGGGCGGGCGCCTGCTGGTCTAATGGCAGCTAATCAGCCGGTCCGACCCGAACGAATCAAAGAATCAATGAATCAAGCGGCGGCGGTGGCTGTGTAGCCCCGCGAGCCCCGCGGGCCCCGCGCAAAGTGTGTTTGCCGGCAGTTAATTAGGAAGTCCGTATAGCCTTCGGTCTGAATTAGTCCGACTGGGCCTCCCCCGCCCGCGTCCTACAAAACCCTCCGCTCCGGCTGACCCCACGATAGAGACAAGCGTCGGCAGCCTCTACGACAGCGAGCTCTGGCGCCGCGCACCGCCGGGGGTGGGCCGTGGGCCGTAGGCGGTCCGGGGCAGCGGCCCCTTGCCACCCCTCCGGCCCGCCGCGACTCCAAAACGCCTCCTTCGATTCCAGTTTGCATCCCTCCGAGTCGGTCGGCCGGGGCCCACGGGCGCGCAGAACGCCGTGTATTCCAAAACTTGACTCTCCTGCTCCCCCTTCCTCCCCCATTAATTGTTTGACAGCGTATAACATTCGCTTTCCGTAAGAGTGGCAACAGCAGCAGCCAACGGCAGCCGACTCAGCGCGCCGCTCCGCTCAGTGATGGGAAATATCGAGATTTCAATAGGACCCCTTTGCAAGTTGTGGAGCGTAGTAAATAGCACCGCGTTCCGCAGCACAACATGCCTGTACGTCTCGGTGGAAGGCGGAGGCGCTGCGCCAAAGTGAACCAGCGCGCCCCCTGGCGGCAGTACTTCGCAAGCACTACTTCCTCTCCGTGGGTTACGAAGTCCTCTTGTACGAGAAAGTTTCGTAGAGTCAACTGTACAGTCCGAAAGGAAAATTTGCGTGAATAATGCTCATCATCAGTAGGTCTCTCTTTTTCATCAACGATCTTTTATTTTCTTCTTTTCATATTTGTTCGCCCCCGCGCTTATTCCTGCGAAAAAGTAAAGCGAGTGAAAAATGAAGGGGAAGGGCCCGTTAATTAGTTAATTGTAAGCGCGGACTCATTTTGTACTCCCGCGGGAGCTGACCCGCCAGCTAGCGAACTCTGTTTCGTTGGGGGCTGGTGGTCCGGTCGTCCGGAAAACAGCCTTGGCTTGTTTTTAAAAAAATGGGATACGTCGTGTTTTATTTCTTTTAATGGCCATTACGTTAACTCAGGACTATCGCGCAATCGTAGGTACCTTAAATAATGAAGATGAGTACTTAGACAAGTAAGTTTGTGAATTCCAAATGTTTTTGCTATCCCTGCCTCCTCTGCTGCTTCTTTCTCTTTATCCCCTTCTCTCTCTCTCTCTCTCTCTCTCTCTCTCTCTCTCTCTCTCTCTCTCTCTCTCTCTCTCTCTCTCTCTCTCTCTCTCTCTCTCTCTCTCTCTCTCTCTCTCGTCCCTCGTCCCTCCCTCCCTCCCTCCTTCTCAGTCCCCCACTTCCTCCAGTTCTCGCGCTCTGACAACCCCATCCTTCCTCTCCTTGCCGTTTTTCATACACGCGGCTCTTTCTGCTTAATGTAATTTTGCGCTACATTTGTTGCGCCGGCAGCGTTCGCATTGTGCTAGAGAAGGAAGGCAGACGATGGAGTGGAAAAGTGAACGGGGCCAGAGGGAGATGGCGTATCGGACCCGTGCACTGCCGGGATGCTCTGATTGTCTCAGACTCCGACCCAACCGTGCCATGCCACGCCGGCACGCTGCATTAAACTTATGCGGCGTCTCCTCGGACCAGCTTTGCGCGTATGTGAAACAATTAGGGGATTAGACAGCAGAAAATAAGGATGATCCTCTGAAATGACGTAAATTTGTATATTGAAAAAGAAGTCAGTCGATGGGAAGATCGGGTTCTGGCGGCCACAAGGTTTCTGTCGGGCTCCATGGGACTTTCCTAGAGCCCCGGCCACCTCCGGATGTGAGCATTGTGTGTAAGAGAGAGGAGAGCACAGGAGGGGGAAGGGAGGACCCAAGTCACGCAGCGAGTAGTGTATAGTAGTGCAGCGGCGCTATCTAGGATAGGGCTCTGTGTAGGCGTTTAACGAGGGGTTGTTGGTCCGACCCTTCCCTTTTACCCATCCCCGGGCGAGTCCCCTCAATGCCGCTGCACCGCCGAGACAATTGTCGCGTCCCTCCGCTAAGCCCAGCCCCCCCCCCCCCTCCCTCTCTCTTTCTGTATCTCTCTGTCTCTCTTCTCTTCCCACTTTCTCTCTCTCGCTCTGTGACTCATTAAGCACAAAGGGGTCCCGTAATACAGACCGCGGTGTGCCATGGGCCCGAGTCCTATATCAGAACCTTCACAGGACCGCCCTTCGTAAGGTACCGGAGGCCTTCTTAATCGATATTTCGATAACTCGATATCTTTCACCTGGTGCTGAAATGAGTAGAGACCCGGCGCCTCCAGACGCTGTTAGGAAGGGGGAGAAGTCGTTTTTAGCAGACTCGTTTGTCTGACCCGGAGCAGACGCTGGCTTTTGCACCCCTGAGGCAACATTGGAAGAAACTAGGAGTGAGAGTAGAGAAAGGTGTTAGAGAGAGAGAGAGAGAGAGACAGAGAGAGAGAGAGAGAGAGAGAGAGAGAGAGAGAGAGAGAGAGAGAGAGAGAGAGAGAGAGAGAGAGAGAGAGAGAGAGAGAGAGAGAGAGAGAGAGAGAGAGAGAGAGAAAGGGAGAAAGGGGGAAACTCACGTCGTTCGTTAGTTGAAAAGCAGTTCCATTCCAGAGGATAGCGTAGCGAGCCCTCGCTGGGTATCAGCAGGCCGTTTGTTTCTTCAGTTGGCTGCTCTGCGATCGCCAGCCGGCGTCAGCGTCAACCCCTCGGAGCGATCGACTCGCAGTGCTACCAACCCCCCGCGGCAACACTCAAGTCAGTCTTCGCCGCACCCTGCCTCTTCTTCTTTCAGCCCATATTGTAACAACTTTTGCTCGCGCTGTGCCCAGTTGCGTGGTTCTGGCCCGACCGACCCTCCCCTAGCCACCCTCCGACGCGGTGGCGGCAGCAGCCGCACAGCAAGACGTTCCTCCGACGGTATTCATTATGGACCATCATCGAGATAAGCTCCTCTAACTGGCTCAACGCAAAACGGAGGGGGCGGACGGACGCCTGGTCGGACGCCGGCACGTGCAACATTTCGTATCACTTAATTAAATGGATTTTGTTGTTCGAAATGGCTTCACGCCCACATTCTTCAATGTTGCTCTTTTGAGTGCTCATTGTGCAATTGGAAATACTTTCGTTTTTTATGGCTACGTAAAAAAAAAAATCACCAGCGCGTCGCCAATGCCTTGACGTGGCGTGGTTCGTCTTCCGAATGTACTGATAAAGCAGTCAGTTGGTCTCCTCGCTGGAAAGCACCATCAATGAAGTTCGACGGGGGAATGAATGAATGAATTGACGTAATGGCCGCTGGAACAGCACTGCCAAGGGTTTGACACGGCCCATTTAGACGCAGCCGCCTCGGTCGTCGCAAATGAATTGCTGGCATGGTTTGTGTTTTGGCATTACTGCCGGGAGTGGCGTGGAGGTCCGGTGGCATGCGGTGGCAGCGGCAGACCAGCCCCACCTCCGACGGCTTTGACTAATGTAACCATTTCAGGTCGGAAATAAAAAACTGAGTTGAGAGTGCAACCTAAACCGCGGACCAAAGTGAAGGTTATGGCGTGGGGTTCGAACGGCACATCTCCGCCACACCGCCTTCCTCGCCGTCTGTGTTCGTCAGGGGGAGGTGGGGGTGGGTCGGCCGAGCTCACTAACTGCACGCAGTTGGGTGGGTGACTTGGTTCGGATCGGGGTGCCCGGTCACAATGATTCCAATCTGTGCGAGGCTCAAGCAGCAGCAGGCGCGTCTCTCTTTTTCTCCGCGAAAGTCGAAGCAGCGAAGGGAAAAGAGAGGAAAACTTTTAGTTTGGAGACGCGGCGCCGGCCGGAGGGGGGGGGGGGAGAAACAGCAAACGGGCCGCGCAGATATGAGAAGGGAGCGATCGCTGATAGCGGTCCATCACAGCAGCAACGCCTGATAAGGCCCAGGGTGCAGCGCCTCCGGTGCATACTGACATCACACACACACACACACACACACACACACACACACACACACACGCACACGCACACGCACACACACACACACACGCACACACGCACACACGCACGCACACACACTCACGCACACACGCGCGCACACGGCGCTGTGTTCTCTGGATTAGAGGCGGCGAGGCCAGGCTGTTTTTGTGCGCCAGTTCCACCTCTCGCTGGCGGCGCCCCCTCTCATATCTTACCTCTTTGAACAGTACAGACCAGACCTCCTTTACCAGTGGTAAGTTCGACACCCTGGAGAGCCATTTGCAGTTGGCGCACGCGGCGGCGTGCTGCCCGGCCGGTCGCTGCCGATGGGGTGGGCTGGGCTGGGGGTAGGGGGTGGGGGAGGGGGAGCTGTCTTACTTTGGACCCGCCGTTCGCTCACGCAGAAGCTCCAGCCAGAAGGGGGGGCCCTCGCGGTAGTAAAATAGATAATTGATAGCGGACAACTTCTGCGGAGCGCTCCTCCGTCGTGGAAATTGATAAGAAGAGGGTTTCGGGAGGGGGTGCGGTTGGGGGTGGGGCAGTGAGTCGGCAGCGTGGCAGCGCTCGCAGGTGCAGATCTCTGTTTACATGCCCCTGCGGCCCCCGCTCGTGCCCTGCGGCTCCTGCTGCACTCGGTCAGCCGCGAGCGGGCCACAGGGCCACAGGCCGGGCCGGGCCTAGCCGGGCCGGGCCTAGCCGGGCGCCCCCGGGACCAATGAAACACACGACTGAGTGTCTGTGCCGGCCCAGCCTCGCAGCGAGCCTCACAGGGCCCTGACAAATGGCAGTTGTTGTCACTTGAGCTGGTTATGACGCGGGCCCCGCAGGCCCCGCAGGCCCCGCAGACACAGTCTCCCCTCCCTACTCTGCCCCCCCCCCCCCCCCCCCGGCTGCGATGGAACCGTTGTGTCAGCGTGATGTCATATGCGACTGACTAGACGCGTGATATCCAGAAGCACCAATTCGCTCCCTGCGCCTTTAACTTTCCAAATTAATTCCCGACCCCGAGGGCCCCGAAGGGGAGTCCAACGTGATGACTCCATAAAACAAACAGGCGATCGCACGGCCGCCCCTTCGGTCCGGCTGCCGTACATGGTTGTCCCCTGCTGTGCACCCTTCCGCTTTGAATTTTTCATACGTGGCCATGATGAAATTCTGTACACATCAGTAAGGCGCGCGTGCCTGCCCCGAAGACACGCCCGCGGACAGATCCGGGTTCGCCATCAGCCTTGCCATCAGCCCGCATGCAAAATGCAGGGCGGCCTGCGGGACTTGGAGCCTACGGGGCCGGTGGTGTGGGGCTGCGGGGCTGCGGGGCTGCGGGGCTGCGGGGCTGCGGGGCTGCGGGGCTGCGGGGCTGCGGGGCTGCGGGGCTGCGGGGCTGCGGGGCTGCGGGGCTGCGGGGCTACGGGGCTGCCCTCGACCACCCCGCCGGCCGACTGGCACACGACAGCGGCGGAGCAGAGCGGGGCAGCGGGCAACAAAATGAAAATCCGGGCCCGGATCATTAAAAAGAGTTTAAGGTGTTAATAATTAATTTAATTAACTGGAAATAAAGCTAGGGGGTCGTTATGAAACGCACGGCAGTCAACCCCATCCCCCTCCGCGGCTCCGCGTTTGCAAATTTAATGGCAGCAGCCCACAAAACAACGCAGTAGCCGTCCGGGAAGTATAGCGGCTGAGACCTCATCACATTTGAAAGGGGTATTTTCCCCTCCAACGACGGCCAAGGTTCTTTATGCCACCTTAACAGTGAGGAGGAAGCCGGAATCATTACGGAGAGAAAGTCGAAAACTGCCGAGTGAAATGGTGGACACGTCCCGGCTCCCAGAGCACTGCATGGTACTGCATCAGCTTCACCAGATGACCCAGCCGTGCGAGCTGCCGTGCGACCACTCCCACCCCCAGCCACCCTCCGGCGCCCCGTCCCGCCCCACCCCGCCGTGCTCCGAGGCGCCCCGCGGGTCCGTAATTCAGAGACGTGAGGGGTCCGGATCGGGGGGTGCATGAACCAGGACTGCAGATACAACAGACACTTTTCGTGTCGCCTATTTTCGAAGAGGGGGGGGGGGAGGCCAGGATCGGTGTAAGCTTTCTCCGTGTTTCGGCAAAAACAAGAAATGTGCGCGAGCCGATCTGGCCTCTAGGCCCCTCTTCCATTACAGTCCCGCTCGAAGCCTACCCCTCCCCACCCAGCGCAGCGCCAAATAATTACGAGCCGTGAATTTGGTAGGGGCGACATCGCGGGCGCTGCCACACACATCGTCCTGTGAGGCAGGGGGCACCAGGGGGCGCCGGGGGCCACGCAAAGCAGGTAGCGATCTGGAGGGGGGGGGGGCGCAAATTTGTCGCACTGATGGAAGACAAAGTCGAAATTGCCACCCACTCGCTTCCGCCCCGCCACCCCCTCACACACACCCTCCCGCCAGGCTAAGACTCACGGACGGAGGGGCTCAGCATGCCGAATTAAAAGCCGTAAGTTCTGCGCCGCCGTGGCGGGGTGGGGCTCCGGGGGCTTCCCAGGCTGCCGGGGCCCCCGCCGGGGAGCGTGAGTGACTGCGGCAGGCCCGGCAGGCCAGCGGGCCCAGCAGGCCCAGCAGGCCCTCAGGTGCAAAGCGGCCCGCCAACCCCCGGGCCGGAGCATCCGCGGCAGCACTGCGGGGGGTCACGGGACCTCATTAGAGATGCAGCGCGGCCGTGTGTGGACACGGGGAGGGCGTGGCCGGGCGTGGCGTGAAGAAAACGCCGTAACGTGTGGCGCCCGGCCGCCACTTGCTGTCGCTGGCAGGCAGGCAGGCAGGCAGGCGGGGCAGGCGGGGCGGAGAGGTGTTGGCTAGGCGTTGCCGGTGATGCCCCCGCCGGCACGCCGGCCGCTGGCAGCCGCTGGCAGCCGCTAGCAGCCCTCACCCCCACCGACAGCGCCACCGCCGCCGCTAATCTGTCCCCAACACCTACGGCTGTACAGTCCCGCGGCCCCGCCCTCCCCCCGCCTAAATAAATTATTCTCGTCTTCCGAACACACGCCATTCGCACCGCGCCAAGGACTGCCGACCCCGCTACGTATCGGTCAGCACGACGGCTGCCACTCATTCTATTCGCCCGAAAACGGACACACGGGCGTCACAATGCCGTTTCTCTTTCCATCCCTCCCAAGTCCTTTCCCGGCCCTAGGAGCGACAAGGACAAGCGAACGCCGCCAACAATTTCTGACGGCGCCTGACGGCTTGGGGTCCGGTGGGCGGGGTGGGCCGGGCCGGCGGGGGGCGGCCGGGGCGCTTATAATTCGACATTAAGTAATCCCGATGCCATCAGCGCGTGCTTATGGCAGTCCTGGCCCTGCTATACGCGGCGCCTGCGAGAACGAATTTGCATTTTTTGTCGCTGAATACAAAAGCGCGGGTGAAAAGGTTCGGCGGCCGCCCCCCCCCTGGCCGAGCACAGACGTCCGGTCGCCACCAGCCAGTCTCCCGTGACGTCCAAAGCCCCAGTAAATGTAAAACTCCACGCATGCGTCTCAAAGAAAATTATCTTTAAAAATAAAATGAGATCGTTATACGAACGATCATGGGATAATTTGGGTGACAGTTTGTGTCATTTTGTAGATGGGCGCAGGGGATGTTTGCTCAAAATCGCTTAGAAAACAAATATAAGATAAAATACTAATGTTTATTTGTTCTGCCCTGCGAGTCTGTGTAGCTGTGTACGGGCCACCAAGCCCCTACGCTACCGAAAGCCTCGTTTCCGCCTAACAAACTACCACGCGGCGGCCGGGGGCGGCCCCATAACCGCACGGGGTGCGCTCTCTGGGATACGCACGCAGTGCAAATGCATCGGGCAACGGACCATAGCAATGTGTTCCACTAATACCGATGGCGGGGCGGCCAGCGGCCAGCCTAGGGCCAGCCTAGGACCAGCCGGGGGCGCTGAGGCCGGCACTGAGTCTGGGGACCGGCGCGGTGCAAAGTGAATCATCGTGGCGACGAATGCACCGCGACCCCAGCGGGCCCAGCGGGCCCAGCGGCCGTGCATCATGGCCTTGTGCATGACAAGTTGCCCCAATTAAAAGCACACTACAAGGGACGCGGACGCGGGCCGGCGCGGCGCCGACGCCAGCGGACGCCCGGCCAATGCGGAATAAACTGTCTGAATTGCAAATAAAACGACGACGTACACGCCAACAACAGTGCACGAGTCAATTGGGAGTATGCAGCCCTGCATATGCAGCTGCTGCACTAGAGAATATATATCATTTCGAAAGCACTCAGAGCATCCCGGGCAATCATCTGCCTTGTTGGTCAGAGAGAGAGAGAGAGAGAGAGAGAGAGAGAGAGAGAGAGAGAGAGAGAGAGAGAGAGAGAGAGAGAGAGAGAGAGAGAGAGAGAGAGAGAGAGAATGAAGCAGCTGGTGACCAGTGATACAGAAGACAAAGCAAATCCCCTTGGCCCCATTTGGCGGCCTGTTTGGCGGCACGGTAAGCCCGGCAGCGCACTACCGCGTATGTTTGGATAGGTAAAGAATGCTTTGTGCACCGCTATTTATAGCGATGCATCGAGGCCTTCTCCTTCGACACGTTCTGCACACTTCATGCATATGCAGGGGAGGCATTCATAGAGAGGGCAGCGGCTGCAGTGGCGCCCCGACGGCGCCGACGGCGAAAGGTAAAGGTGCAGCTCGTGGTAACAGCAGACTCAGTTTTGGACGGCAAGCTGTTGGTTTCCGAATCTCTGGTTTCGTCCTGACTCAGGCTGCTTTAGTGGTTGCGTCGTACTGCTAAAATGTTTGGTATACAGAGTACGGCATACAGTGCCCAAAGTCCATTAGAATGCATTGCACGGTGGCAGGGCTGGCTGGTCATTCCCTTGCATACTTTCCCGCTGCTGATGCAGCTGTGCTCGCTAGGCCCGCGATGATGCAGAGCCGGGATGGTGCCGCTCGGGTGTGTGTGTGCGCGCGCGCTGCGACGGGTGCCGAGGGCCGGCAGCAGTAAATAAGTAACTAAGCAGAACCTGGACACAGCCACTGCCACCACCTCCTCGGGTGCGCGGTAGTCGTAGGCTGATGGCAGAGTTCGCCTGACGGGTGTGAGCGCCTGGATGGTAGGCCGTCCCGTCGGACACCCGTGTGGAGCACGTGGCCTAGGCAGCCGGGCGGTACGACTCCCCCTAGCAGAGACTTCCTCACAGTCCCCTGCGCGTTGCACGCGTTCCTAGCGTTGCTCCTTGCCACCGACCTCCCCACCGACCTTCGCATAGTGTGCCTTTTCCGCGGACGTCGTTGCTGCACTCGTATGTCACCACGTATGCGGCAAGGCACAATGACACAGGCTTGGGGCCCTGCACACGGAACGTATTCCGGTGCGGCGATTAGGTGCCGTGACAAACAACAAGGAGCCGGCCAGCAACAACAACAGTGTGTCAGCACTAGGCTCACGCTGCGTATACACGGACTGGAAATACGGCTACTGCATCGCATAACCTATGCGACCTATGTGACACGGTGCGCTGCCGGCCGGGGGGTCTGCCGGCCGGGCCGGGACGGGGCCCTGCCACGCCCAGGCCGTGCCGAGCTGAGCCGAGCCGAGCCGAGCCGAGCCGCCAGTAGTGCCGGCAAATAACGTGCCGTGAGCTACGGGCCCACGCCACCTTGTCGCTCCGTGCGCGACCGCGTATTTTCGCGTTTATTCTTCATAGTCGGTACCCAATGCAGTCGCGAGGGTCATTCAACTCGACGGCTAAAAGACTTTTATTTCAACTCCACAGATTTGTAAAGGAGTATAATACTCTGCTGTACGAATGGGGTGGTCATTTTCGTGCTGTGTGTGTGTGTGTGTGCGCGCGCGCGCGCGTGTGCGTGCGTGTAGGTGTGTGCCTGCTTCCTTTCTTTATCAGTCGGTGACGTGCGACCAGAGAGTGACGATTAATTATGAGGGGACGCGGGCCCCGTCACCCCGCCCTCATTACACAGCACATAAATCCCCTGCCGATTGACTTATTCGAGATGCCCCCGTCTTATCGATACGGTAATGGCCTGCGTGCGACGCCAGGGTCCGGCGGGACCCGGCGGGACCCGGCGAGACCCGGCAGGACCCGGCAGGACCCGGCATGACACGCGACGAGTCCTTATTGGCAGCGCGGAGGTTATTCACACTGCGGTGTGAATAAATATCCCGCGGACCACAGGAATATTTCCACATTCTTGTAGATTCTCGCGTGACCTCTTTGCATAGCCCGCCGCTCTGTGTTAGACTCGTTCACTTTCACGTGAGTGAGTTTTGGTGCGGCAGGAGAGAGCTCCGGGGAACGAGAGAGAGAGAGAGAGAGAGAGAGAGAGAGAGAGAGAGAGAGAGAGAGAGAGAGAGAGAGAGAGAGAGAGAGAGAGAGAGAGAGAGAGAGAAGCGGGGGACGACGGAGGGAGGGAAGGAGAGATGCCCTGCAATTAAGAAAGCCAGTGAGAGAGTCGGAATGATAAGAATTAGGGGTCCCGGGAGAGCCCAGAGGGTTCGTGCATGCGGCAGGAAGTGAAACGTGAATTTGCGGGCAAAGATGAGAAATCGCCGATGCGGTTGAACGGCTTGTGATAGTGCTGCAGTGGAGGGGGCAAAGGGCACCCCCGGGACCGTGGCCGTGGCAGAGAATGCTGATTAATTACTCCTCTTGCTACTCTTCAGGAAAATCCCGAGGTATGTAGCGTTGGACGCGAAGAAAACGTTATAATCACGCTGAGAATTAGTTTCCGCCGAAAATATGGAAGCCGTGCGGAAGGCGTGTGCGGGTGCAGGGCTGGCGGCCGGTAAGCCGACGCGTCAGGAAGCGGTGCCACATCCGGCGGCACTCTCGGCCCTGCAACTGCAGAGAACTGCAAGCGGCCGTAATCTAAGTGAACACGTGTCGCGGGCTGGTAATCCGTAAGGCGTAAGGCGGACGGGCGCCACTGGCAGGGCGGGGCGGGCGGGGCCGCACGGCCGGAGCCGTACCAGCGCACACTGCACAATCCAACAAGCCGATTACCGAAACACGATGCGCCCGCCAAATGAAACTCATGTCCGACACCTGGCACAGCTGAAAGAACCGGCGAAGACTACTGATATCATTTTCGTTCTCCTTGGCAGGATGGGCAGGGCAGACGGTCGGCCTGGGCCGCGGGGCCGCGGGGCAGCGGTGGGCGCCAGCCCAGCGCTGAGGCGACTGCCGCTAAGTGGTCCGTGATCGCCTTCGCTTCCAACGTTTTCCGCTCGGCCGGCTCGCTTACGTCTTTTGCAAATGCAGTCCCCTGCAAGGCGCTGATTGCCGCCGCTTCCCGGCGCACACGCCTGCATGCACGCGCGCGCCCAACAAGACTACCCTCATGTTTGCGTAACCCGTCCTGCAGAATGCTTGCGGTGGTTGCATGCGGTACCAGGTTCCTACTGCTGCTGCCCAGAAAAAAAAAACCTGTAGAAAAATCCCATCCGAGAATAACACTGCCCGCGGCCGCGGCCCGCGGCCCAGATTTTTAAATGCGCCCGTATGGTAAAACAGGTTCGGACTTTCCGCCATATTGGTTTGATGAGCAAGAATATAATTTTGCTGATGAGCTGCGTGGAGATTCGGGCCCCCACTGCACGGGGTGCGGGGAAGCCAAACCACTCCGGCAGTCCCGGCTCCAGGCCGGCTCCAGCCAGGCTCCGGGCCAGGATCTGGGAACACCTCCGCTGATAAGGACCTCAATATGGTCACGGCCCGACCGTTAGTGTCCAGGCGCTGATTGCGACATTATTTGCAGACACATTATTGGCACTACTTGCCGCTCCTATGTGTTGGCTTCTGATTATTCACAGGGCGGAGATATCTGCCCTCAACAGCGGCGCCTATCGGGCCTTCCCTTTTGTTCTTGTCGGGACGGGGTGGGTCGGGGCTAGCGCCCCCTCCCCCCACAACCCCTAGCAAGAAACTGTTCTCATAAAAATTCTTTGTGGAAATAATACAGAAATCAAGGCTAAGTTCAGAATTAACCTAGGAAGATCGTCTACTAGAAAAAAAAAAGTGCCACTCTCTGTAAAATAGAGTCGAAGCAGGGATCAGCGTGTGAGGCACATTATCAACTCACATTTTCCAAAAATGCACGTTTCGGCATGGCGTGCGGGAATGTGTTTGTTCGCCGCGGTGCGCCGTCGCGTGCTGGACGCGGTAGTGCATATGCGAGCAGCGCTTCGCGTGCCGCGGACCGTATAACGAAAATAGTGGTGCAAATTCGTGACTGGGTGACAGCGTTGGGGACCTCGGACCTCTACGTGCAGTGTTCAATTCTTTTATCGCGGAGAATGGAACGGAAGTGCAAACAGGACGGAGGGCCAGCGGTCCTGGCCGGCTCTGCGTTGGGGTGCAGTGCAGGCGCTGGGCGGGTGCGCTGGGCGGGTGCAGGGCAGCTTCAGGCGCGGGAAGCCATAGTTTTCATTGTGGTGGCGCGGTATAAATCGGGGACGCCTCTGCACTCGGGCTGCGGCGTAATTACGGCATGTTACGGCTCGGCCGCGCTCGGTCCCGCAGCCGAGCTCGGCTCGTCCCGCGCGGACCGGTCCCGGGCTAGACCCTGCGCCCTGTGTGCGCTCATTGTTGCGCCAATATCCTGGGTATGATGAATGTGCGATGCTATCGTGTCACCTCACACGCTCGCACACACGCACCTACACACACACTTACACTTACACACACACACACACACACACACACACACACACACACACACACACACGCGCGCGCGCGCCCAGGAGACGACGACCGCGGAAACTGTAATTGGCTACCTTCTCGTGTTCTTTCACTACTTCAACATGATCTTTTTTGAATTTATGAGACAAACGCTCTGAGCTCATTTTTTCCCCATACGCACTGGTAAAACTAAGGCGTAGTACTAACGCCCCAAAAGGCGTGAGAAGTTGTATGCCCCATTGAGGCGTTAACATCAGCCAAAACCAACCGTACCTGATCTGTTTTTACGACCTAATAGCTGTTAGCTCTAGAGCGTAGTTCCTCATTGGGGGTAGTACTACGACGTAGTTTTACCAGTACGAATGACGATCCGGCTCTCGCAATGTTTACCCGTTACGGCACGAAGATATTGAGACGAAGGCGGCAGACCGAGAATATTTTCATAAGGCGTTACTCCCGCCCGCTCATGCCGTCGTCTGCAACGAAAACACCTGAAGACGCTGCGTAGGCGACGTCCTGGCCGCAACCCGAGAGGGCCGTCGCAGGGCGAAAAGTGCACGAAATGAGAACGGGTTACGTCGCTTCTGTTGTCGCTAGCGAAAACATGGTCGATGTGGGCAGAGCGGGGCAGGGCTGGTTAGTGTGTACACAGCAGGAAGGGGACAGGGTAGACTTATCGCCGTAATCTGCACTCACGCGTCCGAAGATGGCGAGGTAACGAGAGATGGGTGTAAGGGCACCGCCCTCGGTCCCTCGGCCCGATGGCTGTCGAGGCGAGTTGGTCTACACTCGCGGCCAGTCGCCTGGTGGGTAGGCCGTCCCGCCATCTGCATGCACAGGTGCCGTGCGGGCCGGCCTACCCTGGCTCTCACAGGTGCTCGGCGTCAGCGTTAGCTAGGAGAATACTTTGGTGCGCTCTCCACTGGCCACGCCTCACATCTCTGTGGGCGGGGCCGCCAGCGCCTTGACGATGAGTAGCGGCCGCGTGTGGGTGTGGGGCGTCAACGCGAGGGCCGAGGGCCTGCGGGCCCCGCGCACCGTGCCCGCCCTGCCCGCCCTGCCCGCCGTGGGCGCCAGGTGGCTCTGAGCTACGGCCCTGCCCATGGCACCAGCCTTAGTACTTGTTGGACGGTCGAGGACATCTTCCGCTTGCTGCTTGATTTCTATTTGGATCGATTATTTTCGGCAGAGATAAATAGCTCTCCATAAATCTCTCCCCCCCCCCCAACCCAAAAAAAAAGAGGCGTCGGCCGTGCGCTCTATCGGTAGAAGGGGCAAGTAAATCGCACGCGTATCAGGTGCGACGTCTATCACCGGGCCTGACTGACTCCGAGGACCCCCTGGGGGGCCCTCCGCGGCCCTGGCACGTGCTCGGGAGGGGTGGGGCGCGCGGGGCGCGGCGGGGCGGGGCTCAAGGAGGAGAGAGTGAGTGTCGGCCGTCACCCTTTCCGATTCGGAAGCTCCGAAAATAGTCGTCATATGCAGATGCAATCGGTATCTGGGGCGGTCGTGCCCAGCCGGTGCCCGGCCCACCTCGGGCTCCTGGCGGCTCGTCCACTCACGTCCCGACAAGGGACGCGGAGCGCCGCCGCCGCCGGCCGCCGCTGGCCTCCGTGTCACGCGACGGCCGCTCTCCGCCTAATGGATTTCACTCGCTTTCCGCCACCTTATCAGTCGGCCGGCGCTGCCAATGCGGCGGCAGTGGCGCCGGGGCAGCCGAGTGGCGGAACCGTTGTGTCGTCGATCAGGCTACCAGCAGAGTAGGCGGGCAACACTAGGAGCAGCGGTAGCAGCAGCAGCAGCAGCAGCAGCAGCAGCAGCAGCAGCAGCAGCAGCAGCAGCAGCAGCAGCAGCAGCAGCAGCAGCAGCAGCACTCTCACACGCAGCTCTCCAGAAAATAGCGCAGCGTGGCGCGGAGCGGCCGGCGCCGGCGTGTCCCCTTAAACAACGCTTAGCCTCTCGTTTCAATTAGGCCCCCGCCGGCCGGAGGGCCCCCAGCAGTTCCCCTGGTGACATACGCGGGCGTGGTGGGCCAGGGGGCCACAGGGGGCGTGGCGGGGGCCGAGGGGGGGGGGGGCGGAAAGGGGGTGAGGGGGTCATGGGGCCGGCAGGGGACGGCGGGGGCGTTATAATTTAATTGGTCTCATCATCGCTATCATCACAGCAGCAGCGGTGACACTCTCGTCCCGGGCGACGACCGCCTCCTGACGCCATCCATACGGATTAGAGCGCGCTGCTGTGCACCCACGACGATGAGGACGGTCTCCAAGAGCCCGGCAGCCCCCGCAGCCCCCGCGCCGCACGGGTGCTGGGTGTTGGGTTTCGAGCGTCGCGCCACACGAGAAGTACACGTCAAGCCGGATTTGAAATGAACGAGTTAAGCTTGCAATTTTACCGCTGAGTTTACAGCTGTTGATGGCATCAGGAGGCCATCTTGTATTGTGCAACACATGAAAAATGCGCACATTGCGGGCTGATTTGTATTAGAATCCGGTGCGTGCCTATCAGTCTTGCCTCGCACCGCTATTGCGCTGATTTTCGCCGTTTCCAACAGCGGAGAGCCCCGCGGCGGCAACGCTTACTTTTTCTTAATTGCCGCCGTTCGAGCTATTCTGCGCGATTCCTCGTTAAATGAACAAATCCTGCAGACCTTTTCACTTTCATTCCAGCTAGGAATTCCAGCATGCGTTCCCGCCGCCCGCCCGCGGTAACAGGGCATTGTTCATGCAGGAGGCCGTTCAAACAATTGAAAATCCTTTAGTGGTGGCGTGCGGAGTGGAGAAAAAGTACGCCAGGGTGCGGGGGAAAAAGGAAGGGGGGGCAGCACGCCCGTTCTGAACCGGGACGTGCTTTTACCTTGCGCAATCAAGTGACGACCGGACATACAGAAAATTAATGTTGTCTCAATCACGCCGATGATTTGGATGCGCCGTGGGGCGTCACCGGCAGCCGGACGGGACGCGAGGCGGGATGGGACGGGGCCCTAGTCGGTAAGCTGTTTTAATGTCACGGCTCGGGGGACGGCGGGGGCCGGCGGGGACCGGCGGGGACCGGCGGGGGCCAGCTGGGACCGGTTGCGGTGTTGTAGACAAAGACAGCGCACAAAAATCCAGTGTTTTATGAGGCAGCTTTGCACATTCCAATCGATTTCACGGCTTGGAAACTGTCTTATTCTGCGCGTAGGAAGCCGCAGCCCGTTACCAGCCAGCGTCGGGCGCAAGTGCCACGGTGTTTGTAGGCGCTGATGCGACACTCGGGCCGGCAAGACTGCCGTCATACCGCCTGGCAGATGATTCAAAGCCGGCCTAGGACGCGTCGTAAACTGTATTTAAGCCAGCATAGGAGAGCAGAAGACGGCTTCTTGACTTCGTTTTCAGCACGAAATCGTGCATCGCCGGGAACCTTCGGGTGCCTCTTGGTGACTCCGACCGACTCCGGCTGCCTACGGAAGCCTTCGGGTACATCCGGGTGCCTCCGGGTGCCCCCCGGGTGCCTCTTGGTGACTCTAGGTGCCTCTTGATGACTCCGACCGACTCCGGCTGCCCACGGGAGCCTTCGGGTACCTCCGGGTGCCTCCGGGTGCCCCCCGGGCGCCTCTTGGTGACTCCGACCGACTCCGGCTGCCCACGGAAGCCTTCGGGTACCTCCGGGTGCCTCCGGGTGCCCCCCGGGCGCCTCTTGGTGACTCTAGGTGCCTCTTGGTGACTCCGACCGACTCCGACTGCCTCCTGTAGGCTCCGAGTAACTCCAGCTGCCTCCGGGTGCCTCTTGGTGCCTCCGGGTGCCTCTGGGTGCCTCGAGCCCCCACGAGCACCATGATTAACAGCCTGCTGAGTCAGGAGAACCTGGAGCCGCTCTCTGGGCTGGGTTCAATGTCATTTTTATTACTTCAGTCTGATAAACTTATCACCCTTTTATTCGACATGCCTGTCACTGTCCACGCGTTAAAACGCGATGCAGCGCAAAGGTTCGAGAATCTGTTGGACTGCACTGCACTGTGCAGGAGGCTTCAGTGATAGTTTGGCTGCCGGCCGCGGTACCGGCCGCCGGCCCCAGGGAGGGGACAGGCACTCGGCGGCGAGCGGACGCACGGCAGCAGACCCGCCCCGTTGGCTCCCACCGGCGGTCGAGCCGGCGGCCAAGCCGGAGGTGACAACGATGGTGTTGGGTTGCGAAATGCGCTGGGCCAGGCTGGTTTGGGTTTCGCGCGTCGCTGGTCCTGGCCCAGGCTCGGGCCCGGTCCTGCATGGGTGTGACAAGGCGACGCCATTGAGTCCGGCCAAGCGTGTTCCGGAGGCCGGGGCCGGCCGGAGGGGAGAGAGATTTCGCACCCGACCCGATGGACACGAACGACACAGCAGGCGGTGCAGCGCGGTGTGAAGGTCATCGCCTTCCAGTAGCGGCGGCGGCCGGACGGGCCGGACGGGCCGCACGGCGTCACGGTGCACGACACGACGCGGTCGCACCGCCGGCCGCCAGGGGGCACCACTTGCCAGCCCGGCGTGCTTAATTCCGTCCATCTCCCGCTGCAGCTGCTACGCCACCGGCTACTTGGGAGTCGCTCCGCGCAGGGCATTGCGTGGCCGGGCCGCGTCCGAACGGTCGTCACGTGACCGAGCCCTGTCATCTCATTGGCGGCTCAGGCGTTACGATGCTATTCGCCGCGGCGGCCGAAAAGGGCGAGAGCGGCCGTCTCACTCGCACCCGAAGCAGATACGTGCGGCGGGGATTCAGCGCAGCGCTCCTGAATAAAAAGGCCGGAACGAGTTGCCGCTGGCCGCCGCTGACGCGACACTGTTCGACGCTGAACGAGCTCACCCGAGTGCTGCGCTGTAGACCCTGGTAGTTATCAGTTTAATTCGGACCAAGCGGCGCGCGGGGTCTTCCCTTCATTTTTTACCCTGTGCGGACATCGGATCGACCTTTCCGCAAGGCAGCGTCCCACTTGGGGACGAAACACTGACGCGTGAGATCCATGCTCCGGACTGAGCGCGGTCGGCTCCAGATGCTCCGGGGACTGCGGAGGCTCCGGGTGGCTCCAGAGGCTCCGGACGGCTCCGGAGGCTCCGGGCGGCTCCAGAGGCTCCGGGTGGCTCCAGAGGCTCCGGGCGGCTCCGGAGGCTCCGCTCGGCCGGATTCCTGCATCCCGCCAGTAGTCATGGGGACGCGGCCGATTACGATCGCCGGGTGGCGCCGATACGTGTTGTTTATCGATGCATCGATAGTGTGCGAGGCGGCCGGGGCCCGGCAGACCCAGCCAACGGCAGGAAGGTGGCCACTCCCGCAGAGTATGAGGGGATAGTAAGGGATTCTGCTATGGTCTGGTCTCAGCGCCCGATGGGTAGGCAATCATAGCTTCTGCATGGCACGCGTGTGGAGCGGGCTGGCCTACCTAGTCAGTCGCAGGCGCTGGACGTCACCGGCTGGGACGAAACTTGGACGTACTTTATGAACGACGCCCGACCAAACACAGCCATCCCACCGCGATCCATACAAACCGGAAACGCCATAAAAAGGAGGGAATGAAATCTGCCGATACCGTGCGCTGATGGGGGCGTAGGTAAGCCCGATAAATTACCTCGGGTTGGCGACGCACTGGACGGCTAGGAAAATGCTCTAATGAGCTGATGCTGCTGCTTAGGGTGGTAAAGTGAGAGAAATTGCAGGCGAGAGAGAGAGATAGAGACGGACAAAGAGTACGGGAAGACGAAGAAGAGGACCCGCACGCCATTTACGTTATTTTATTGCTCCGACCTTTTTAGTTTCTTTCTTCCCTCGTGAAATAATTATTCTAGGTAAATAATTAATTGATCCTCGAGTGGCTCGCTGTGTGCGCGCAAATGCTACTGCGCATGTGTGTGTATGTGTGTGTGTGTGATTCCTGGAACAGCGCGGCCTGCGTGTCCCCACCGTGCTGCCCGGCCGGCCGCATTGCGCTGGCACCGATGACGGCTTGCCTGCGTTAGGCTCGTCATGTAGGACACAACTAGGCGGCAGCAGCCCAGGAGCCCGGCAGCAGCAGGGTAATCTCCAGCTAATTGGGGCCCCAAAAAGCGCCGCCGCGCAAGAGGATTACTCGCGGACATTCTGTTTTAATTCGGGGTTTTCGCAAAGAACGCACAAAATAAAAATGCGAGGGAAGGAGCGAAAAGGCGGCCTCTAGGGTCCGCCGTGCAGGGGGCTTCCGCGCATGTGATGTCCTCGAGGATACGCTGGCCATCACCGGGACACAGCCAGGACACCGTCGGGACACAGAGCGACGCCAGCGGGCCCTGTGGCAGCGGCCGGTCACCAGCGGGTGCGACGAGCCACGCAGAATAATCGTATAACTCCTCTCCCGGGTGCGGGCTCAAAGCAGCACGAGCAAAAAGGGGAGAGAGAGAGAGAGGGGGGGGGGGGCGGGTGTGGGGGAGGGGAAAGGGATGTGCGTAAATCCGTCGCAAGGCTTGCTGGGCGACAGCGGCGCGGGTCTGGGCCCAGCGGGGCCCTGCGCAGCCCAGCGGCTTTGCTCTAATTAATTTGTCCCTTTTCTTTTCTCGCGCGCGTAGCAAAGATAATTCAAAAACTGTTCATACAGCGTCAACGGTTTAAATCGGTTTAAATCGGCCAAACCTTGCGGTATGGCCTGCTGCCGTTCGTTAGAAGGTTGCCGAGAACAGAGTCACCGCGGGAGTCGCCGCTCCGCAGCCGCAGCAGGGCAGGCACCGGCGGGCACCGGCGGGCACCGGGGAGGCTCGGGCCTCGGCGTGTCAGCACCGGTGCGCGGTGACTGTCCGCTTGCAAATATATGTGTTGGCGAGAACAATGCACCACCGACGCCGCCACCTCCAACCCACCTCCCCTTCCCCCGGCCTCCGGTTGCCTCTGGTCCTCTCTCCGCCTCTCGTTCTCTCTCTCTCTCCTTCCCCGTCCGCTTCTCGGTGCCTCTCCTCCTCTCTGCTGTCAATCAATACAAGATGGATGGGCGCGACTCGTGTCCCCGCACTGCAGAGTCACTCACTGCCGCTGCAGCTGTTTCAGTTGCTGCTCCTCCTGCTATTCCTTCTGGTTCTGTCTCCTCTGCTGCAGCGACTGCCCCAGGCAGCCCCAGGTGCCGCTGCCTGCCAAGGAAGGCCGACACATTCACAAATATAACACCAACACACACACAAATCCGGAGCGGAAACTCCACACGTTAAAAGTAACCTAGCACTCTACTGACCGCCAATTTCATAAAGCAATGTAGAGTTATTGAAAATGGAGACACCGGTTTGCGCCCAATAAATTGTGGTTTTTCCTCTTTTTCTTTTTTTTTCGAAAAAAAGTGTTGGGTGTCACCGCCACGCATGGCCACGCACGTGGTGACAGTCATCTGCCTCGCAGCGATCACTCAGTCGGGTGTTGTGTGGGACGACGAGCACCTTACGACGACTGCCCTTGGACTCCATCAATATTGTAAGTCTTTCTGTTTATTTATTTATTTAGTCGGCAAAAGGGGACTTGGCGGAGCCGAGCAGGTGTCGCGTGTTGCGCAACGGCAAGCACTTTGGGTGACGTGTCATGAGCTGGTCGCGACTCTGCCGGGAACCGAGTGCAGGGCTCGGAGGCGAGGACGGGAGTAGCAAGTACCGGCTGAAAAAGAATTCACTTGGAAAAAACAATACGAGTTCTTGAAGTGTTCGTCGGAAATTGGGTGTGTCCAGCTCGCGCTGGTCGCTCTCCGTGGTGTGGCCGAGCGGGTTTTCCTGGCAGAGTAGAATCGTCAACATGTCTGCCTTTCGTTCCTCTTTGGTCAGGGCAGCGCCGTCGCGATGCTACCAACTGCTTGAGTTACGACACACGACTGACGCGTCGCCAAGCGCCACGCCACGCCATCCCGCCCCGCCGACCACGAGTGATGCAAATCCAGCGGCGGAGGCAATGAGCGCGCACACGGGTGAAAGAATTCAGCATTTTTCGTCGCTAGCGTGGCTAGCGCGCTCTCTCGGACGATGTACGCAGCACGATGTGCACGTTCACCCCTCGCCTTGCCCCCCTCCTCTGTCTCTCTATTTTCCGCAACTAACTCGTTCGACGTTCAGCCGCGCGGCGACGCTCCTACCGCGCCACGCCACGCTGCGCGCCGCGTGACAGTACAATGTTTGCTGCATTCTCGCGTTTTTCGCATTTCGTGTGTCGCGGGTGTAATGCCCGCTTGACTGCTGATCGCATGCCGGGCCTCCGCCAAAGGCCTCCGCACCAGAAGGCAGACTTTTCGCATGGTTCAGTGTACCGCTCTTTCGCCCCTCAAGCGTTTGCGTCTCGCAGTCTCGCAGCGCTGCTGCAATGATTTCAAACCAGTTTTCATTCCTCTACCAAGGGTCACCTGTTTTTCTCAACTATTTTGATGTTGTTCACACTTCGCTATGAACCTTTCGCCTGGTTTGAAAACCAATTACCCTTCGGTGCGGAAGGAGTGACTCTCAGATACACCTCTTGCGTTGAAGTCTCCAGTCACTTCAATTGCCAATTTTAATTTACAGAATTGAGTGGGGGACTTCTGAAAATTGGGGCGTTTGTCCACAAATTACGTCTTAATTTTTTCCAACCACAAACCGTGACGACGAGCGCCTGTAAGGACTAGGGTAGGCCAGCCCGCTGTACGCGTGTGCAGGCAGAGGTTACGGTTGCCTACCTAGCAGGCGCTATGAGTGCCCGTATTGGCCAAATTAGATTTACCTTTGCGGCGGATAACTTGGACGTGCTGTAGTACCGACGTCATCGCAAGCAGCACCAGGACAGTTGATGCTTCTTGTCGGTTTTTCGATTAAGATGGCGGGGTACGTATTCAATCAGGGCTTTAATCACCGGCAGCGTGATTGCGACGCAGCTTCCGTTTTCGTGGGTGCCGCGCTGCGGTGCGGTGCGGAGCGCCGCGACGTGACCGGCGTGTGGACCGACACCCAATTTTCGTCATCACGCGTCCAATTAATCTCGGCACGGAGGTGTTGATATTCAATGTATGACGCTCGTCTGCTGACGGGGATGAGGAGATTATTTTAGATGCAGACCTCGTTGTTTGATATGAGAGGAGGAGAGGACGGCGTGACTGATGGGCACGATTTGAGGAGGGCAGCCCAGCAGTGCGTGTGCCCCCCACACACAGTGCACGAGTATTTCAGCGTTTTCCCTTATTTACATACTATGGAAAGCAGACCAATCAGGTGCGTTTATCAGCACCACTTTCAATAGGCACGTGATGTTAAGATCAGCACGCAGCTAGGTTCCACAATGACTTTCCAAGCGCAAAATTGGCTCGGAAAAATGGGCAACCATTTTCATAGCGAAAATGCTGTATCCGACGAATGTTCAAATTGCGAACGGAATTAAGATGATGCAAAGGTATGCAAATGCAGATGAGAAAAATGTACCTGAAAAAAAAATGTATGGAAGGAAAGGGGACGAAATTGTTATTATAGTAAAAGCCGGGAAGAAAATGAGGCCTCCCCTGCGGTTTGTTGATTGCTCTGATCAAGAATGAATGAGTATTTGGATGGAAGCCTCCACGAACCACGTGGGCAGCGGCAACAAGCGGACAGTGTCGAGAGGTAAATTGGAGCGGGCGCGTAATGTGTCGATTTATAAGCAGAGAGTAGTAGCTCCGGCGCTCGGCTAATTGCGATCATGTAAAGTGGCGTGTATTGTTGAGTATGTGCCCCCCGCTGGATTATTATTTACCCAGGCGACAGCGCGCATACCGTTCATAATTTTTCAACTCATCCCGTCATTTTGGCGGGACGTGGCGGCGCAGCAGGATGACCGGCTTTCCGCTATAAATCTCTCGCCCTGCGCACCGACGGCCTCCGACGGCCTCCGACGGCCCCCGACACACGATTGAACGGTGTCGGGGCGTCCGGATTATGTTCAACGTTAAATCGATGCTAAGTACGCTTGTAATAGGTTGTACGACAGGCGGCTCATGGCGGCTGGCCGTCCGCGCCACCTGCCGCCCGGCCGGGGCCGCGGGCGTCGCGGAGGACAGAATGGTTTCATCAACCGGTCGAGCGGGACGAGCGGGACGAGCGGGACGAGCGGGACGAGCGGGACGAGCGGGACGAGCGGCGGGTCGGGGCACTGCTGACGCCGGGTCGGACGGTGTTCGGTGTCGATTGCAGAAGCCTGCGGGCTCCAGGTGTGGATTACGAAGGTTAGGATTGGAGTGGGACTGGAGTGGGACTGAGCAGCGCGTCAGCTGTGTGCCGTGCGCCGTTCCCAGGGGGTTAGGTCAGGGTAGAGAGTTTACGGGATGTCCACAGTGAGAATACGGTTGTCTGGAGCACGTCGTCGTCTCCGGGTCGTCTCCGCGGCCCCGTCGTGCGCGCTGCCACGGCGCTGCCACGGTCCTGCCACGGCGCTGCCACGGTCCTGCCACGGCACTGCCACGGCGCTGCCACGGTACTGCCACGGTACTGCCACGGCGCGACCGGCCCAGGGTGCGCTGCTCGCGGCGGCGCTCGGCGGCGCTCGGCGGCGCTCGGTTACCGTGACGGCGCTGCTTTTTCGTGAGGATGTCGTTACAGCGATCGGTCACGGCAGCGACGACAGGAATGTTTCTGTGTGCCGCGCGCTCCGCGCCACCGCGCCGATCGCTCTATTATCGACGACAGACGCTCCGTGCCACTTGCTTTACCCTTCTGCCGCTAGGCCCTCAGGCGGGCCCTCGGGCCGCCCCCCTTCCCTCACCTCCCCGCCCCGCCTCACAGCTCCTGGGGTTCTGCTGAGCTGCGCGGCGCAACTCTGCCAGCAGCGCAGATGATGACTTTATCGATGACGCAGAGAGACGAACAGACGGGCAGAGAATCAGCCACGTGATTTCTCTTTGAAAACCGATTGCTGGGGCCAACTCTCATAAATAACGGTGCGATAATTACAAAGTTTCCAGACTTCACTTTTACAGTTTGCTGACCGTCAAGTTCACAGGAAGTACATCAAATTAATTTTTAGGAGTGTTGGAGACTACTTTTTTCATCGGTCGTTTGTGATAAATCGTGTTGCCGAATTTCTCGAGTGGGGCTGCGAGAGGGCCAGGACTGGTGGTGAGGAGCGCAGTGCCGGTCTTTTCTCCCGTCCAGTCTTCGCGGCCCGTTGTCTCCGAAGTCTGTTGTCCGTGGCGAGTGGTGGGGGCGCAGACTGCGATTCCAAAGGGCCATGCCCCGTGTTAAATGAGCCAGCAAGTCACTACACTGCTGACAGACTGCGAACACCCTCCACATGATTCGTCGCCACCGCACCAAATTATTCCTGCCCACTGAACTGCGGGCGGCTAGAAATTCACTAGAAGGTCTACAACAACAATAATAATAATAATAAAATTAACAAAAGGAACATGTAACTCGCCGGCAGAGTTGGAGGAGAGCGAGAGCTCATTTTGGCGCAAAATCATGTATGTGGACTTTGCTTCATCATCTTCCAAAAACAGGAAGCACAAAAAGTGGCAGCGAATCCTTTAGTGAGTGGGGAAGCGTGGAGGGGGGGAGGTATTGGATTTGTGTGAGGCGTGTCGATGTCTCTATCACCGTCATGCCCCAACGCCCTCCCTCTCTCCTGGCATGCGCGTCTTCTCTCCTTCTTCCTCGTGCACTAGGACTTCCTATCCAACTCTGTCTCTCTTGTTGGCTTTAAGCGGGGCGCTGGTTCTTCCAATTTTTAGCTTGACCGCAGCGCACCTATTCATCGATTTTTTTTATGAATTTGTTTTTCAGGAGTCACGGCCGACAACTATAAAAGTCCGTGAGTTTCAACGATTACCAATTACATCCTGTGTTCGCCATGTCAATAAGTTTAGACGTGTTTGTTGTGTTTGTTCGCCCCGCTATATGCTGAACCGATTTAGCAGCCACATACTGCAGTCTACGTGAGAGAGTTAGTAGGTCGGGGGTTGAGGGAGTGTTGCACTAGAGACCAGACGCTTGCTTGCCTGTCTCAAGCAGAAAGCACTTTACGGATTAGCGGCTCATGTAGGCCAACCCCAGGACGTGGAGCACAGGGCGCGCCGCCGCCGCAGCCGCCGCCTCCGCGCTGACATCGCCGCCACACTCAGGAGAGAACGGCACATGCACGAGATTGTGCCCGGCGACTGTCCCGCTTTCCACTCTTCACTTCTGTAATTACGAGAATTGATTTCGCCCAATTTGGCGAGATGAGCGAGACAAGGGAAGCCACTCGGGCTTCACAGTGGGGAGCCGCAGCCAAGTGAACAACGATGCGTCCACTTGACCTCCGCGCCGAGGTGCATGCCGGGAAGTGCTCTCAATTTAGTCCCACCGGGGGCTCAATATGTGCGGAGCTGCCGTCATGTGGAAGAAGGGTGGCAGGGAGAGGGAGGGAGCAATTAGAGAGCCTCCCCTATAGGGCCCCTACAGACGCTTCAGCGGATGAACGAGCTGGGTGTATGGCGGGGGGGGGGGGGGGGGGGCACCCCGAGCAACCCACTGGGGCCGATGGCTTACTAACGAATTAACACTAGAAGAGTCTGTGTCCAGCCATCGGCATCAACAAACCTATCCGTATCGCGCACGTAGCTCCGATCAGAACTCAGCCCAGTTTCGTCGGTATCATTCTGTCGATAGCTGTCGTTGGTTAACAAGCAGCGGTCTGTCTGATAAGCAGTGCCCATTGCTGCAAGGGGATGGGGTTGTCTTGCTGTCAGGATACCAACTGGTGATAACCTCGGGCCTACCTTTCACCCTGTGAGACATGTCCTCTCATCACAATGATTACGCACAAAATGTTACCAAATGCGCCAACGCGTACACACCAAGAAAACATGAGCTCGTATTCAATCTGTGATGAGATTAAGATCTACTTTCGTATATAAACCGTGGCAAGTAATATTAATTTAGGATAACACGGAGGACCTTGGACCTAAATAATATTTGGTCAACGAATATCGTCACTGGCATTTGCAAAGGCCATGTCCGCTCACTGGTCCGATTGATTCATTAAATGCTTCTTACCCTGTCCCCCTGTTTGATTTACGCATTATGCCCTTCCTTTGTTCTCTCTGCATACTGGGCTGCGTTTGGCTGGAGGAAGACACCCGGGCAGGAGGTTTCTCATGGACGGCACAGATTTTCGGGGTCTCGGGTCTCCTTTCTTTTCCCCCCGTTCGCGTCACTTGGGCCCTAAATGCCAGGCGCGACGGCACAATTGGACGGGGTATGCATAATGGGCTTGAATGTATTTGGAGACACCTGGGGCCGACCGGACCAGCGCGGCACGGCACCTAAAGTACGCATAAACAAACAAATCCATCGCCGGCCCGATCGCCGGCTCCCCTGTCGGCCGCCTCGAATAGCTAATGATACGGGCTCGCAGCTCCCTGAGACACGAAAACGCTGCAGATATTTGAAGGTATCACCAGCGCGGGGCCCCAGCAGAACCTTGCAAGCACATTCCTACGAGGCGCGTACACTTGGCCCCCTCTGCAACATTCGCAAACTGTGACGGGGTCATTATGTAAGAACCGGGAACCACTTCTGTCAAGAGTTGCGGTTTTTATTAAATCAGATTTGGTATGCTCAGATTCAATTTCAGATACGTCACCGCGCGGGATTCGAGTGTTAACGGGTGATGGCTTCATCGGCTTAGCAGAACAGTGACGGCGCACATTCGTGGCCCATGTCAGTCTGGCCGGCGGATCGGCTCCAGATTGAAAATATATTTTTTCCTCCGTTTCGAAAAACTGCACAAATCCACGCCGTCACTCGTAAATTTGCCAGGTCTCAAAACTTGGAAAAAGCTGAGAAGTGTAGCAATAAACCCGCAGTGCCCCGTTTCGCACACACGCCCACAACAAGATACAAATCCCTAATTACGGAAGCTGGCGAGTTCGTACGTCTGGGAGGGTTTTTGAACCCTTTGACCACGGCATGATTAGTCCTCAGGGGCAAAGCGGGCGGCTCCCCAAGCCAAGCCGACAGCGCTGCCACCCCCGCCCCCACCCCCAACACGCCATGCGCGCTTCAAAGGAACTCTTACGCGGCCACTAGCATATCACGTTCATTTTCTTTCCAGAGGGGTGGGCTTGGGAGGAGAAAGGGACCGAGAGAGAGAGTGAGAGAGAGGGAGAGAGAGATGCAATCTGGAATGGTGATAACACAAATGTACAGCACGTCCGCAACCCTTTGAAGGGCTGTCCGAGGGACCGGCCGAGGGCCTTGCTGGCTTTGCTTTCCTTTGCGTTGACGTCTGTGGGAATTCTCACGCACTGGCGCGCCTTGCGGCCTCCCTCCACCACCCCTTTCACTGGCCGCCTTTTTTCCATCCGTCCGCGCGGCTACCACCGAGGCTACCGCGCGAACCCTTAATAAGCCGCCGAAGCCACCCCTTTCCGCTGCAATCTGGGCAGAAAAGCCCCCCTCACACAACAAATCCGGTGCGATTTGTCTACGGCGCGCGCATCTACCTCCCTTTAGAACGTATTGTTTCAATCAGTGCTCCAGTGGGTATTCAGCCAGAGATGGCGGGGATAAGAGGATAGATATGACGTCACGATAAGCAATGGCGTCCCCAAAACAGGGAAGCACTGCTAAAGAAGTGGAATTTGAGATTCAACGCTGTAAATTAAAAGTTTTCTCCGACCAAACTACTAAAGGCATCATCAGGTATCTAAAAAATTCTACCCTTTTGACTGTCTCCTGGTGTGGTGATGTTGTGATGCGTCCGCTGGCTGTATATGGGTGTCACGGCAGCAGCCTTTGGAGCGGCAGGCAGCGACATTTACCAATTATCGATAATTGCCACTGCCAATCACGCTTGGAGAGACAGAGACAGAGAGAGAGAGAGAGAGAGAGAGAGAGAGAGAGAGAGAGAGAGAGAGAGAGAGAGAGAGAGAGAGAGAGAGAGAGGGAGAAGGGAGAGGGAGAGAGTGAGGGCGAGGGGAAAGGCCCTAACACTGAGGGTGGGAAGAGTATCGCCGTGTGACAATCGATACAACACGACTCGCCTCACCCCCGCGCCTGCTTGGCCTGCTTGGCCTGCTTGGCGTGTCATGCCCCTGCCCGCATCACACAGCCCGCCCGCCGGCCGGCCGGAACGGACGGACACTACTGGCTGGCATGTCACCATGTCACTGTGTGGAAGGGGTGGACTAAATATTGGAAGCGGCCTGGCTGCAGCGCTTGGCACGGATTTGACCATGCTTTCAGGAGCTTCCCTGGAAGCAGAAACTCAATTCGCAGTACGTCAGTCCCCAGATGAAGTACGTGGCCACGCCTCTGCAAAATGCCAAGGTTTTCTGATTTACGGTTCACGAGAAACCCCATGATCAAAGGAGCCCAAAAACCAAAGTTTGGAGCGTCGCGACGCCGAAACTAGGCGTCGTAGGGCGGTGAGACTTTGGGTAATGAATGAGTCCATACTTATCTATAGATGGTGACATTTTCATTTTTTCAGAGGTTCAGCCTTAATTTTGCCCTGTTCTCCTATTTCTCATTCATTCTGCAGCTGTTTGGGTTGCCTCTTTTACCCTCCGTCTCCGACCAGCTCCGAGAGGCCACGGCTGCCAAGGGCTACTATGCTGTTCGCCATTTCACATTTCTGCCCGCTGCGCGTGCAACAAAAGGAACCGCGCTGCGGATTGTTGCCGGTAATCCTGAAGCGAAAACTTTGTGACGAGCCGTGGAGCGAGGCTGGCTGCGCCTGTGTAGCTGCCAGCACCGATGGAGCTACTAGCAGAATAATGTTATATATCCGGCCGGAGCAGCAGTGCCCATGGAAACGGGTGAACGTGCGAAGAGCTGGGACCCCCGTTAAGTCTGAGGAGTCTTCATCATGGACGCCTGCTACTGGTGTCGGCCGCTCAACACCCGTACCATACCCCAGTACCATATGGTCCCTCGGAACGCCTCCTTTCAGCACCCGGCCGGTTCGTTTGGCGCCGGTCCGTTGCGTGTGCTCATATCCCATGCGCGCGCGCGCGTGTCTGTGTGTGTGTGTGTGTGTGTGTGTGTGTGTGTGTGTGTGTGTGTGTGTGTGTGTGTGTGTGTGTGTGTGTGACAGAGACGGAGGAACTGCCGCGGCGCCGGCATATGGTTGAGGTCAAGCTTCGTGCAACAACAAAAAATTCCGGACCGAAAGCCTGACGAGCCCCGAGGGTCATCCCGGCCAAAGTACCGCCGATCAGCACAATGATTTATAACGAAACGCGCCCGGCCACGCCACGCCTCGCACGCGGTGCATCGGTGGGTGCTTCTATTAATTAACGCAGCCGGGCCCGGGGCGGGCGCGCTGTCCATTTCCATGTTAATTGTCGGTACCTCGCCTGGCTGGCCCGTCCCGGGCCCGGCCCACCCGCATAACACGCAAAGGATCCCCCCGCAATAACGCTCGCCTCTGCTGCTCGATAACCACTCGTGACGTTTCTCAGCCCAGCACCACTTTCTTTCCACATTTCAATCCAGCTGCGTCGCCCGCAGGAGCACAGCTTCACGCAAAGACCCCGATAATCAGCATTCATTAATCGAGCCGAAACTTTTGATGAGAGCAGGACACGGAGGCACGGCGGGCGGGTGGCAGGACCAAGAGGGTAGGGCTGGCGCTGGCAGGGCCCCGCCTGCGAGGGGCCTGCTTCCGGCACTGCAGAGGCGTGGCGACGGCCGTGGTGCCAGCCGTGGTGGGCCCAGCACCCACAGGAGGCGAAGGCGCACCGGTGCGCCCCCATCAAAGCCATCTCCTTGCGCTAATCAGGATATGACGGAAAATTGGATTTGAATACGGCATGAGGACACCGCCGAACCACTAGGCGTCCTCAGAGGCCCCGCCCGGCACCCCTCAAAGGCTTCTGTGCGCCCCGCTCAGGGCATGCCAGCTGCAGCACTCTCCGTACACCAGTGACTCACAATAGCACCACTAAATGGAGGTTTCCAATGAGACTTGGAAACGGGAGCTGAAGAACATAAACTCCTCCAGCCCGGCAACCCTTCCGACGGCAGGTTTGAGTGAGTTCCCATATTTGGCGCGGCTCTTGTTCATCGATATTTCTCATACATGCTTCCGAGAGTTTCCGGTCGGAAGTGTTTTCGTTCTCCAGCTTCCGCTTCTGCGCCGCGTTAGAAACCTCTATTGCCCCTCCCGCTGCCCTTTACAATCCGTGATGTATGTGATATTTCCCCGAGACTTTGCACGCACCGGGCGGCCGCCTGTCGTCGCCGTGCTGCGGGCGCTGTGGGCCGCACGCCTTTGACGAGGCGTGGGAGTCGAGTCCGGTGCGCTGCGCTGGCTGCGCTGGCTGCGCTGGCTGCGCTGGCTGCGCTGGCTGAGCTGCCTGCGCTGCTCAAAGCCTCGTGCCGCTATGCAGCGCGCGCCTGCCTTTTGATCCCCCTGGCCAGTGAGTGGCAGCCATTTGTCTTAGGGGGCGGCGTTCGAGTCTCTGCGCCCACCTTCTCGCTCCCGCGCCTGACCCCGTGCTGGCTGGCAGACAGAGGAGGTCCGGGCCGTCTCCGGAGTGGATCAGACGTGCGCTGATGGGCCGACGCACATCGAAGCCCTCCTCGCCTCCCTCCTTTCGGCATGTGTGAAGCACGGTGTGAAGAGTCACACGCACTAAATATCCTTAGATCTCGCCCACGGGCGATAAAGGTAATTAAAACACACCCTAGTCTCGTACGGGAATGATATAATTCTCGAGATGACCTCACCCGCACTGGAGGTACTCTGCCGTGGCGTTTTCCCATGAACTTATCGGAGTGAGGAGGAACCCCCGCGCTGCCGCCGCCGGCTCTGGCGCGCACTTCCGACTTACGCCTCCCAGGGCTTAGAGGGTTTATTAAAGGACACAATGCGGGCGTCTTAACGCCGTGTTTGCTAAGCGAACAACAAAACAAGGATTGCCGGCAACGTGCGCGGGAGGAGGCAAGGGGTCGTGATCATGTGGGTGGTGTGCGGGGTCAGGTGACGGCAGGCGGGCGCGGCGGGGCGGGGCGCCGCCGAGGACGCGACGCGACGCCTCCAAGCCGTGTCGACTCGACGCCCGCCGGAGCCCGCCGGAGCCGTGGAGCCGGCCGGAGCGCGGTCATCCGACCCAACAGCTTTCGGCGCCGGCGCACGGCCAGGGAGTACCGGGGCACCGCGGGAGTACCGGGGGTAACTGGAGACGCACTCTGACTCGTGTGCACGTTGTCGTCACACGGCCGAGGGCAGCCGAGGGCAGCCGAGGGCCGAGGCGTTGGCTGATGGCGCCTCATTACGGCGCCTCCACTGCAGCGAGGCGTCGGCCCGCGGCCACACCGGCGGGGGACTCTGCGGTGGCCCGGGTTTGCACAGGCAGATGAAAAAGCAACACCTCGCCGCGCCGGCCGCCCGCCCGCCAGCCCGCTCCCCCGCCGACGTCTAACTCCAAACGTAAACAGAAGCAGCGCCGAACGGGACGGGGTTCGGCACGGCACGGCACAGCACGGCACGGCACAGCCACAGAGCGCAGGGATGGTGAAGGGGAGGCAAAAAAGGAAACAAGCGGACGGGTGGAAAAAAAAAGAACAATACGAGGAGGAAAAGTTTTCGGTGGGGAAGACAAAGAAATACTGCGGCTGTTCAATTGCTCTTCAATTGTGCGCCGCTCGCTGGACCGCAAAAGAAGCGGGCAGGCGGGCGCCGCTCGGGCCGGCGCGCTCGGCGTCACCTCGCAGGCGTCAGAGTCGGCGCCGCGCCGCCGCAGCAGCCGCATTCCTCGCCAAATTTACAGCGTCCTGTGCGCCTTGCGGCTCTTTGTCCCGCCGTCTGCAACGCAGGAGGAGCGGAGCGTCAGTTTGGAGATCTCCTTGACTGGGCCAAGTCCGCGCGGAGAGGAATATCCTACAGGGTGCTCCAACTAAGGAATTGGCCGGAAGTTAGAAGAACCGGCTGACCACTACCCCCGCCACCGTGTTTTACACGTCGTTGTGTTCATCTTACTTCCGGCCAAATCGTTCTTTGGAATACCCTGTGCGCGGACCCACTGCGCGGACACGCTGGTCAAACATGCATAGAAGTATCCAGTCACTCTCGAAAAAAGGAGGAAAATACACCTCAACAACCGATCGCAAACAACGAGTTTTCCAAACAAAATCTAAAAGTGCCGTGGCTGCGATAGCCGGCCGGTGCTGACGACCCTCCCTCCTCCCGCCCTCCCCTCCTCTCACCTCCCGCCCTCCCCTTCCCTCTGTTCCCGCTGTGCTCCAGATAATTCCATCAGCGCCCCGGCACGGACGGGTCGCGGTGTGTTGTGTATGCACAGCCACTGCGCGGTCAACGTAAATAAAATGCGCCCCTCGCGATATTCGGGCGGGACTGGTACCAACGGAGAAGCGCAGCACAGCGCAGTGTGACAGGGGCTGCAGCGGGGTGCCCCGGCAGCGCCCGCCACGCCATTCTAATCACGTGCAGCGCCAAAACTTTTCGCCCAGCGGGATCCCTCCGGCTCCCTCCGGCTCCCCCCCGGCTCGCTCCGGCTCGCCCCGGCTCGCACCGGCTCCCTCTGGCTCCCTGTGACTGATGTCGAGTTGCTAAATAGTTGGAGGTACTGGTGCCATAGTTGTACTCCGGCGTCAGTCGGGCTGCATGCGGACGAAGGCGCTGTCTGTCGCGCTCGAGTCGTCTGCAAAACTGCGTGGCTTGAAATGAGAGGTTTGAAAACGCTAGTGCGGCACGGGTGACGTTTCTTCAAACTAGTTGACAAAGAAAATGGAATACGCAAAAAAAAAAAAAGCTTCCCTGTTGTTCGTGACAAGGGATTCGGATCACACGACATACGACGCGCAGTGTGCGAGGCTTGCCATGAAAACGATGGAATGATAGAGAATGATGTTGGCAATCGAGTCCCGCTGTCACCCCTGTTGGTTCTGTCTGAGAGTGCGGCCGCCGTCTGGCCGGGCCGCCGGCAGTGGACTTGCAGCCCTTTGGCCCTTTGACTGCATGCTGGGCGCATGCCTGCGCGTGCTTTGCGGGGGCCTGTAGTGGCCAGTGGGGCCAGAGGGCCGCCGGGCCGCCGGGTGGAGAGGGAGCTGAGCTAGGGCATTTCTGTGGTTTCAGTTTGGAACAAAATCGGCGCCAGGCAGGGTCTGGTACATCTCCCTGCTGCCATGACCTCCAGCTCCGTGACTTTGGCGAGCTGGAGGCTGCGCTTGCTTCGCAGCCCCTGACCTTGTGTCGGCGTACTGGCTAAATGCTGCACAGCGTACGAAACCTACTTTAGAAATTCAAGTCCGATATTCATCACAGTTGCGCCGACAGGCGGAGCCTTCTAAGGTTGACATCGCGGAAAGCCCTCAGCACCGCTGGGCCCGATTGCATCTTGTCATGCATTTTAGAGGCGTGTCCACAAGGCCGCATGTGAGTGCCGCGCGCCGGCGAGGCCACCGCGGCCACGCCCCACCCCTAGGTGGCGGTCTGAAGGCTGAAGGGGTGAGAAGCCCTCTTAAATTCGAAATTGAATTTGTTTTCAAACTATTGATGTATCGGAGTTTCGGCCCGGGGTATTTATTTTGGAAGTACATCGCGCCTGGGATCGCTGACTCTTTTTTTGGCAACCCAACGAGCTACGTGCGCCGGACCACTTGACGTCTGTGGTGGCCGCAGAGGCCAGCATTCCTCTGGCGCAGGACGTCATTTTGTGACAAACCGCCCGCAGCGCTGCCATGAGATGCTGGGCTCGGGTCAGAACCAGAAAGTGCAGCTCTGTCCTCTGGGCGGACTCCAGACAAATATTAATTTCACATCAAAATAATCCTTTTCGCGGCGGCATGTGCCGGGCCGGGCGTCGAGTACTGCAAAGACCCTCATCTCGGCGCTCGTCAGCGGTCACAGCGAGTCGCTATTTGCCGCAGCCCGAGTCAACACACGGACGACCCACCCCTGTCTGTTTGCAGGAGTCCTCCTTATCCTCAGATTGCTCGGCCGGTGGTCCACGAGCCTCTGATGCTGCTGGCCTCTCGCGCCCCCCAGTTTCCCGCCCCACCTCCCATCCCCTTCTACTCCCCCTCCTCCTCTCTCTCTCTCTCTCTCTCTCTCTCTCTCTCTCTCTCTCTCTCTCTCTCTCTCCCCTCCCCTCTTTCTCCCCCCCTCTCTCTCTCCCCCTCTCTCTCCCTCTCACTCTCTCGATGTCTTCCCCCCATTCTGCCTCTCAGGCCTCTCACTTTTCACCCTTTACCGGATCTCTGATTCATGCATTTCCTTGCAAACAGCCCCCGACACCCCTTCCCTTGCTACACACCTCCCCGTTTGTCACCTGCTATGTCGTTTCCCCTCGGCGGCTGCGTCTCCTCCATCCTCTCGTATTCTCATTTAGCGGCGTTTCCTCAGGACATTCTTCCTGTGCCGTTCCATATCACTCCGCTATGACCGCTCAGGACAGGAGCCCCCAAGCCCCCTCCCTCCTGTATCGAATCAGATGCCCCTCTCTTCCTCTTCTCTTCTGCTGATCGCATTGCCTCCCCGCCCCCTTTCCCCTCTCTCTCCCTTCCCTGTCTTCCCCTCTCCGCCTCCACTGGCAGCTGCAGGAGAATGATAACATTGTTAGTATAACTCGCGTGAAATTGCCCCGTCTGTGACGGCCCCGGACGGGCTTCGCCAAGGATGAGAGAGAGAGAGAGAGAGAGAGAGAGAGAGAGAGAGAGAGAGAGAGAGAGAGAGAGAGAGAGAGAGAGAGAGAGAGAGAGAGAGAGAGAGAGAAAGCGGGGGGGTGGGGTGTTCTGATTTCCTCCATACCACAGCAGAAGAGCAAGAAGGTTTCGCTGGAAGGGGAGGGTATCGCACCGTCTCTGCGGCGCCCTTCTCTTCCACAGCAGAAATTTTAGGTTTGCGCCAACACAAATGTGTGTCGTGTGCAGTGAGGTGCTGCCGCCGGTCCTACACCCGCACGTCTCCATCCTTGTCTCTCTCCTGCATGTCTGGACCCAAACACAGGGTGTGACGATGAGGGCACTACCTGCCCCGACCGTGGACTGGTCGGGGGCTGGCCCTGCTCAGGCGGCGGTGCAGACTTTATGTGAGCCAAAGTGGAATCTTTCGGCTTTGATTAGACCAATAAATTTTCAGTCTGAGAATTGGCGGGTCCGGCGTCGCGGAGCGGCGAGGGCATCGCATTCCGGCAACACAAAAGGGCAGCCCCTCTCAGCGCTGCGGGCCTTGTGCGGCAGGCTGGCCTACCCGGGCGCCCACACAGGCTGGGGTAGGCCAGCCCGCCATACACCGCAGCGTCGCGGAAGCCTACCCGGCCGGGCGTCCCGCCAGCTCGTGTTCCCCTTTCGCCGTTTTGCAGTGTGCGCAGCGGGACGGATTCTCCAGTAGTGATCGGACAAGATCCATCAATCTATCAAAGTTGCAAAGTCCTTTTCCAAGCGTCCTAAAGCCACTCGAATACAACTAGTACACGGTCCGCTCTCCGACCTGCATGTCCGCCCCCCCCCCCTTCTCCCTCTCTCTCTCGCACTCGGACCGGTCCTCAATACCTCACGCCGTTACCGTCTCTCGCTCCCCGAGAGGAGGGTCGCCGGGCGATGGAAGGGTGTGTTCAAGCGGAAACCAAACTGCACTTCCGTCAAGGGGAGAAAGTGTTTGGGAGCATTTCGAGCGTGGAGCAACTTGGGTGAACAAGATTCGAATGGATTGGAGAAGCAGCAAGGGGCGGAGGAGGGTCTTGCGTTCGTTGCTTGATGAAAATTCCGCTGTATTCGGCGAGTGGACAGAGAGCCCATTCGACGCCTCTCGCTTCTCACACAAAACCATTTCCTGGTGGACACCATCTCTTTCGGAAAATATTTATGGTTCATATAGAGTTTCGATCGCAGTGAGTACACACACACACACACACACAATCACACACACTCGCACACGGCCATGATACGCCTTGTAGTTTTGGGAAAACGAAATAGAACGACGCGGTCAATTTAATCATTGAAATGCTGGCATCTCGGTGACTTCGTGTCGCACATGTAAACATCGCGTGTGCCGACATATTGATTTAAGGTCGTGTCCGGCGGGGACCTGCCGGAGACCTAGCGGCACGGGGGAGGAGCCGGCATCCGCAAGGCTCCCCGCGCGCCGCCCCGGGACCTCAGCCCTCTGGTCCGACGACCACCACCGCCTGCGGAGCCCGGCAGGGCGGGGCCCAGTACGGCGCGGGGCCCGCGGCGGAGCCCGGCGGAGCCCGGCGGAGCCAGTCGTCTGCGTAATTGGACATGACACTCCATTCCACGCGGTGAGAGGGACAGGGAGGGGGGAGCTGAAAGGAGCCAAAAACCACGCAACTCGTTAGTAGTGGACGGTGCAGTTGCGTGCCCTCTGGTCGGGCAGCCACGACGCGTCAAGCAGAAAGAGACAGCGACAGGCGGGGAGAGTGAGAGAGACAGAGCGGCCAGTGCAGGTAGCCCAGTAACTCCCTGCCCTCGGCTCGTCCCCAGACCACCGCCGGCTCGGGGTGGGGCGGTGGCGAGGCAGACAGCTTGGCGACGACCGAAGGCACGAACCCGCGGAGGGCGGAGGGGGCATTCGGAAACGGGACATGTTCGTATGGGGGTGAACGGCACACGCTCCAGGGAGAGGGGCGCAGTTTCGGCAGGAGCACGTCGGAGAATGTATTCAATTCTGGAGGGAGGTCTTGAAACACACGGTGACCTGACCAGCAAGTGCCCAGATCTTCGAATCAGTCAACTTGACTGGTTTTGGAGTGATGTGGGTTTTGAACACAGAAGTCGCAACGGCTGTGGCATAAACTAGAAATGCGAAACTGGATGCCTCCCTCGCTCCTTACTGCAAGTCTTTCCGGGCCGTTTCCAGAGGAGGGGCCAAGCAGGTCCTCAGGGGGACGCCTGGAGCCGGGGCTGCTCCGGGGTCGCAGAGCGTCCCCACCGAGTCCAGACCCCTTCCCTGACTCCATGTGACACGCTCATACCACGCCGTGTCCTGTCCTTTTTGTCGCTACATTAATTTGTGCCCTGTGCCTCTCTCCTTCTCCCCCCCCCCCCTCTCTCTATATCGCCCCCCCTCTCTCTCTCTCTCTCCCTCCCCCCCCTCTCTCTCCCTCCCGCCCTCCCTCTCTCCCTCCCCTCTCTCTCTCTCTCTCTCTCTCACTAGCCTGCTGCTCCGAAAGCATGCGACACGACTTTCCATGTAGTACCCCACCCGTTGGCTGCCACTGCCGCTCCCACTAATACCGCTACTGCCGCTGCTGTCCCTGAGAAATTCATATTTCTTGCGCCCCACTTCTTACATCGGCAGAAACAGCAGTGACGCGAACAACAGCGAAAGCACACCAGACACGTGACATGGGTCACAGCTGCGGAGTGGAGGCCGCTCCTACAGGGACTTGCCTCTCTTCATGAGATGCGTTATTTCTCCTTGGTGCTGTGCCACTGCGTCGGCAAACCTGTGAGGTAGGTACAGGTATCGAGTGCTTGGTGTGATGCATCGCAGAAATAATGTGCGCTCGCAATTTTGAAAAATAAAAATACTTTTGGGCGCTTTGTCGGTTGGCAGTGGTGCGGACTGCGATGCAGAGATAAATAAGGACCACCCGAGTGCACTCTGCGGTGCTGTGCCACCAGGGCCCAACCTGTCGACCCCCTGCCAGCTATAATTAATTGATTGATTGTGACCGGCACCCCGTCCCTTGTTCTTCCTCTCTCTCTCTTGCCCCCCCACTCTGCACCTCTTTCTGCAGCTTCTCCGTTACCCTTCTACACTGCGCATTGCTGTCCTGCTGCGCCGTGTAAGATCTGTCGAGTTATTCAGACACCTTTCAGTACGGGTGTCTGAAGCGCCTCGCGCAGCCCTATAACTTGCTTGAAAACAATCCGTGTCCTGTCAACCGTTGGTTTGGAGTGACCTCGGCGCCTCGGCCCCTGGGAGGCAGGCATGACGAACCGTTCGATCGGTATTGGCTCAGCGTTTGCGTCGCTTTCCCCTCCGAACTTGATGCGTAAGGATGACTTTATGGATTCGGTCGCCGATAGCCGCCAGCACGCGCCCCGAACCGTCCCGGACCGTCCCGGACGGCACTGACAGCGGGCTGGTGGCTCGTACCGACGTGATGCAGCCGTCAGCGCTGCGGGGAAAACAAACTGTGTTGTGTAATCGGCCATCTTTGCATCATCACAGTCCGTCTTGATCACGTCCAGCCTAAGCAGCAGTGTGACCACCCGGGCATGAGGTATTCAGAGTGGAAATGTTTGCCCTCCTTGGATTTGGAATCACATGCGGCTGGCGAAGTCTGGAGCTATGCACATGGCCCCGCTCGGGGATCAGGGGAGTGAGTGGAATTCACTTCACCACGTCGGCCTCCGCCTCGTCCTCTGACCCCTGAAGGCATCCCAAAGGCATCCCGAAGGCTCTGACTCCCTCCGGCGGATGGACACGTCTGACGCGGTGACGGGGGAGTGAGTGAGTGAGTTGATGGCCGCCTCGGCCGCCGGTCGGGCCGAGTTGTGCGATCCTGCCGCATTCGCATTCTGCCTTCCACACCTCTCTGCCTCTGGAAGAAGATGGACAGCTTTAAAGTCCAAGAGCGACCTGGGCGTGGCCGGGCGCGGTGTGGTTGGGGTGGGAAATCTGCCCCGCTACCCTGGACGGTTCAACGTCCGTGTTCTCAAACCACGTGCATTTGGTCGCTTTCCTTCGTCCGCTTTCACATAACTTTCACAGCAAATCAGTCTATGGTGTGATTTCATTTGTTTAGATACTTGCTATGAGAACGTGGATATGCCGAGGTCCCGTGACTCTGCGTCCAGCATTCGGACCTGTCGGCAGCTAATGGAGCCAACGCCGGCGCGAGTGCATCTGTAATTCGTGATCGCTTACTCATAGACAGACACGTCGGTTGTCCAACGTGACCAGGAACTATGTATTTCAATCGCTCTTCTTACAGCGAGATTTAACCAGGCCTTTTAAATGTTCTGAGCCGCTCTTTCCACTTTAGAAATGTCAGGCATGGCGAAATCAGGTGACGAATCCCACATCTTATTCATAGAAGATAATCTTGAAATGACTTTTTCGTTCGCAAAACGAATTTATGACATGACCTTCAAAGGTTCTACAGATTAATTATCCATCTATTGTATTTTCACGCCATCTGTTTTGTTCGTGTTTTCCTTCGTCCCACTTCTGTGCAGTGCAATATGTACCACGGAGGACGGAAGCGATGTTGGCTGTGGTGGTGGCACTGGGGTGGGTGGAACCATGGTGGGGCTGGGCTGCCTTCTTCCCAGACAAATCCATTCATTACCACTATCTCTCTCCCACTCCACAACTTGTTCTAACTTTTCGGGGCGGCACGGCTCCCACTTTTAAAGATATGCGGACACCTTGGCGGGGCTGGCGGGACTGGCAGAGCCTTGTCACTACGGCGCCACTGCGCTTTTCGCACGCGTGAGCGGCACGAAGCGGCAGAGCGCTTTCGGGCCCCATCAACCGGAAAACCTCGCGGAAAGTTCTCGGCAGCGCGTCTAGGGCGGCTGTCTGCGGCGTGGCGGGGCGTGAGCGGACTGAGGTCCAAATCTTCCTTCATGGATGTCTGCTTCCGTGGCGCACAATGATGCCAGCCACAGTGTACTCCGAGTACCGAGGGGGTAGGTAATATTTAAGGCACTGAGAGGGTTGTTTTCCATCACAGAGAAGTCAGAGCTGAATAATGCATCTGCTCTAGGCTGGTTAATAATTTTGGCCTTATCAGTCTGATGTGAGGTGGAAATAGTTTTCTTCGTCAGGTCTTCGCGGCGTCGTGGTGGGGCCCGGGGCACCGTCGTTTTGAAACAATGCAGCCCCCCATTAGGGTCGGGCACGTGCCGTTTTCCAGCACACCGAGACAAAAGTGCAACCCCCTAGGGTGTTGTGGTCGTGTAGTTGTGCTGGAAGGTGTGCGAGTCAGCGGAGCTGCTGGGAAAGGCAAAATAGCTCTGAGAACTACAGTTAGGCTAGGAGACAGATTAAAGGCTGCCTCGTCCTGTGGAAATTCATGACCTTAGCACGTGACATCATTTTTTAGACTGCCCGAAATCGAGATATCAAACACGACTGTCGCGTAAATAAAGAAGCTGCATTTTCGTTTTGCGAGCCACAGGTTCCTGTCGGGAGTCCCAAATCTGATTTGCCACCAGGCCACGGACCAGAAAATAACATTTTCGTGCGGCGAGTCGCCTTGGAGACCTCAGCAGCCAACTGCAAAATCCCAGTCCAAATAAGGACGAATGTGCACCTTGAGTTAACAAGCTGCCGTCTAGCCGTGGTCCCATCGCGTGCGGGGCGGGCCCAGCCGGCCGGGCCCCCAGCTCGACCCCCCAGTGGGCTCCCTTGCCCTCAGGAAGGTGACAGCCGCGCTTCGTCTTGCTGACTCTTTCACGCTCTCTCCTTTGCGCCTTCCGAGCGGAAATGAAAAAGCAAGGCAGTGTCTCACAAATCTCAGTTTAAATTTATAAGGAGGTTGGTTTGACGACATCGCTCTCTCGTCAGGTCGAAACACAACACAAAACTTATCAAAACTCCGCAATTCGATGTTTTTGTTCGGGGATGGTAATCACTATGACTAACGTGCGTCCCAGTGGGCCAGTAGGGCAGTGATGCGCGCTGAAGACGGCCTCGTACGTGGGGCAGCCGGGGACAGCCAGGGGCAGCAGACCACGAGCTGGAGGCTTGTTAGGAACCCTCGACTCGACATCTTGGAAGCTTGCGTTCTGTACTCGTCCCCGCTTTTGTCCTTTGGCCCTTTTCCCTCTCATTCCCCAGGGGGAACTCTCCCCTCTCACTCCCCGCATCGTCTCTCTCTCTCTCTCTCTCTCTCTCTCTCTCTCTCTCTCTCTCTCTCTCTCCCTCTCTCTCCCTCTCTCCCTCCCTCCCTCTGTCCCTCGTTACCGTCACAAGTCCCGTCTAGAGTGACACTCGCGGAAGGGGAGGGACGGCCCCTCTCGTACAGGAACTAGTCCACTCAGGAGGCTTGTCAGAACTGCTTTGACCTCCACGTCGTCACAGGCGGCATAGTAGCGGCTGAAAATGTAAAACGGGAACAACCTATTGTGCCCCGTTAAATATCCCGAATCAGGTCTTTTATCACTTCGCATAAAGATAACGACTAAGTGATCACTTGGATATGATGTCACACGAAGAAAAAAATTCGTAAAGAGTGACGACATCAGTGGTCGTAATTGTGCCTAAATTTTGTTAGTGTGCGGACGCACGTTTGGTGTGTCACACCACGCTGAGCCGAGCAGTACGCAAGCGCTACTGCGCAATTAAACCGGTGTCGGGTCGAAGAATCGCACGATTTTCGTGGACGTGTGAGCAGCAGGTGTCACCCTTACGCGCGTTCGGTATTGCATCATCGGCTTACATGTGAGCCACTTAAAGGGCGACGCGGACAGGCCACACCTTGTCAGTAGAACCGTTACTGTCACGAAGTTATCATGGCGCGTTTGGCGCGTTTGTTCCTTGCTTACGTTTGCCTTGTTGCTACTGCAGCTGCAGCTACAGTGGGTCCTTTCTATAAAAAGCACCATTTGATAGAGAGGGAGAGAGAGAGCAACTTGTCGAATTATTATTCCGGTACATTGTTTCATTCCCATTCCAGGATGACTTTTCAGCTCAGGGAAAGGTGGTCGAGAAAAAGGCGACGGCCTTCCCGCTCTACTGAAGCAACAATGGTCTGCCAAATTGGGCCAGCAAAAGAAGAACTTGACTTCGGCCCAGTCCACACTGTCCAAGAAGATCCCCGCTCAAGGAGCTCCTGCACTCGACGGCCTCAGCAAGGTCGAGGCCAAGATCCTGGCCAACCTTACTGCCTTTGTCGAACAACAGAGCCAGCGGGCGTCTAAGATCGTCAAGGATTACGGCAGCCTGCTCACGGCCCGACTGGTAAATGGATTGATTTGATAATTCCGAGTAAACATTTTCGTAAGCAGTCTCTGAAGACGCAAATTCTTACATTTTCAGAGCTCTGCCTCTACCGACGAGGCCGCCATCCACACCATCAGGAACAAGTCACAGGCCATCGTCAACTCGTGGGTGCCCCAGCTGTCCCAGATCCACCAGGATGCGCACGAGGTGTTTGAGAGCACCGTCCTACAGATCGCTAACCAGACCGCCAGTAAAATCAGTGACCATCTCGCGGCCGATCAGACCCGCGTCAGACCCCCTGGCCCGCGTGGCCATCCAGCTGTTGAACATCCTCGTCCAAGAGCAGAACACCGCCCTCCTCACTAGCAAGCAGCTATGTCTATTCAACGACTTCTTCCAGAAGGCCGAGACCGTGCTCATTAAGCTGATCGAGGCTGCCAAGTCCAAGAGCAGTCAGCCTAAGGCTGGGTACGTTTACCTAAATGAAGATACCAATTGTAAGTAATTTGATGTGATCATTTAGAGTGTGTTTAGAACTGATGAAAATCCTACACTTTTACAGAGCTCGGCCGAAACGTTATACAAATCTGAACCCCAACCTCTTAACGACAACACTCCGGCTTCCAAATTAGCTACACAACGTGAAAAAAAACTGCGATGTGATGCATTTAATGAAAATGGTGACAGAAAATCTTTTCCCCTGTTCTTTTTCGGGGACCCAACCGAATTTAGCAGCTCGCTTAAAATACACATCACAAGCGATGGCGCTTGCAAGGAATTTGGAGGAAGCTCTGCACCGCTCTACTCTGACCCTGGGGACTCCCACAAAGCAGGGCGCACGGAATGTGGCAGGAGCTGCTGCGCTGCTGGAATCTGGATGCAAAGAGTTAAAGCTAACCGCCCCCGCAGAACTCGTGATAGCATATCGCTAAGCTCACACGCACTCCAGCCAGCCCTATATATACCCTGCCTGGGGCTGAAGGCTCGCCCCCTTTCTCTCTGTCTCTCCCTCCCTCTCTTCTCCCCTCCCACGCGCATACTTCAGTCCTTTGCACAGCAGATATGTGGCGTACTCGAGTTGGTTGTGTGGTTGCGACCAGCGGATTTCGGCAACTCTCGCTTTTCTCTCTTTGGCTCGGTCCCCGGGGGTCCCCCGCCGCCGCCGGGACGGCCTGGTCTGGTCAGGCCGGGGAGACCGGCCGGGACCAGCCGGACCCGCCCGCCATCGTGCCGTCGTCCCGTTTTGTATGGAAGTTGCCTGCAACTTTTGGGCAGACCAGTAGCTAGCAGTGGTCGCTATTACAGCCAGCAAGGGCGCAGGGCCGCCCGTAGTGCCGCCGCAGCCTGCCCCCCGGCTAAGAGTTTCTGCCGCGCCTTTGCGGTTCACATCCGCCAGAGCAGCTGGGTGCCAAGCACCGCGTCTGTTTGACTTGAGCTGGCTTGGCTGGCGGGTCCGAGAGCAAAACGGGCCATTGACACACCACACACATATTACCGAATTTTCACGATATAATCGATGTTTCAATTCCTGACAATCATCTCCTTTTGATTGAGTTTTTGTGGCGGTGCCGAAAATCCGGGACTTTGGCGCCGCACTGGCAGCCCGTATTCAAAGTGCGCGCCAAGAGCGGCCCAGTGGCACCGAGTTCACGGCTCTGCCGCCAGGGGGCAGCACTCTGCGGCGCCAGCTCAGACGGGGAGCGCTCAACAGGCGGCCCTCGCCCCTGGTCGGTCCATATAAGAGACATATTGTTCATTCGAGCACAGCAAGAGATTCACTTCATCCGGAGAGAAGGCGGGCTTTACCTAGTCCAGGGGTCTCAAACTCGCCGAAGCGCCGAGCCACTGGCCGGGTATGCAGCCAGCAATAGGTGTCTGCTAGGGCGCCTCTGAGTATGGATGACAGCGCGACTAGGCTGACTTGGACTGTCAACTGGAGTGGGGACAGGGAGCTGCACCAATCAGCGAGAGGCTGGCGTGCGAATTGGGAAGAAAGGTGGACAGCCCGAGTCGCATACCCAGCTCTAGCAGGCCTGCGGACGGCAGAGACGCGCGGCTCTCGGCGAGCCGCGCGCACGGCCGGGCGAGCCACTAGTGGCTCGGGAGCCGCGAGTTTGAGACGCCTGACCTAGTCTACTGAATTTCTGGGGGTGATCCAATTCTATGTACCACGGATGGAGTCCAAGTTTAGCTGTAGGCAAACCCTCCGCTGCATCAGCGGGACGCCGGGTAACCTTTGTCGTATGGCGAGGCGGACCGTTTGCGTGGCAATGCTGGTTCCCGTTGGAACACGATTGCACACACAAAAGTCTACACCGGCAGCCGCACGCGGCACACCGGGTAATGTAGGACTGCATAAAAGCGCGCCCTTCTCGAGGAATGCATAAATAATTATCGCGGATCTCCGTCACGCGAAAATCTGCAGTCGCCGGCATAAATATTTCAGGGCTGGGCTTGGATTATTTAAGCGGCCCGGGCCCTGTCCGTGTTTCCCTCTAGTCGTCCGCCACTTTGAACACGATAGTGCTGCTGCCGCCCAAAGAAGGGCTGCCCCCCCCCCCCCCCGATACCACACACTGACGCGTACACACTGGACCATAGTTCAACTCTTATGCTATGTCAGGACTGCTTCCTTTAGAATATACCGAGTTTCAGCCTATAGTCCTGGGCGGTCTTCTAAATTAATAATGTCGTTGTTGGGGTGCTAAAAGTTGCGTAAAATCCAACTGGAAGTCCCGGCGGTGCAAAGTAGGCTTCTCGCTAGCACGTAACCTTAGCCCCAGTCTCAACGAAACGAAAAAGGAATGTACCGAATGATAAATTGGACCCGAAAACCTTTACTCTCGTTCAGGTAATTACCAACAGCAGAATGGATCGCCGGGAAGGGTTGCCGCTTGCCTGATGGAGCTCATGTGGGACGGCTGAATAAGATGTACAGAAACATAGCGCATGCGGGAGCAGCGTTCCCACAGGAAGGACACGGGCCGTACTCGAGGGGAAGATACGTTCGCTTATATTTGCAGAGTCAACGAGAACCCTGCGACTTCGCAGACGACACTCGCATTATTGATAAAGGACGTAACGTTCGCCTTCATGCCAAGTTAATTATTCGTGTATTTGTATTCCGCGTGGTTGGTGGGGAGACGGGGGTGGACTGGCCAGGGGACAAGGAGCTACAAGCTACATATGGGAGGCCTGCATGAGCACAGGATATAAATATGCATTTGGCAAAGCAATTAAAAAAAATATTTTGATTCATATTTTGTGCATTATAGAGGGGGTGAATGTTTGCTGTGTGCGTGCCAAAACGGAACGAAAACTTCCAAATGTTTACACTCTATGAAGTTAATACTTACACCTTTCCTTTTTGTGCGCGTAAAGATGAGAGGTTCACAATTCATATTGGAAGGTCTGCATGAAGCATGTAGAAAGTTATTAAAATGCACTGTACTGTGAACAAAAATATGTGGGGGTCCTAAATATGGAGAAAAGGTCTCCGTGGAGACCTCATTTTGCCCTGGTCCTATGCTACCCTGTTTGGACCAATATTGGATATGAGTACCTCCAGGTGTGTGTGTGTTCCGTAGTCGGGTCGCCTCCGGGCAGAGCGCACTCATAAACAACGTAACCGATTTGCTTGGGTCCGACTCGCGTTACATTACTGTTGTTGTTTATTGATGTTGTTGTTCCATGACTGTTAACTCGGGCTGAACGACGACGCCCCAGGCTGGCAGCAGTCCATTCCCCGACCACCTTTCTACCCTTCGCTGTCGGTGTGTCCAACGCCGGGGAGCGCCCTAACAATCAAATTAACGCCTCCATAATTAAAAGGAAATAAAAACGAATGGAAAAGGGGGAGAGAAAAGAAATGCAGGGAGCAGCGACACATTGTGGGACCCGAAAAGAGTCCCGCTTTGCGAGCCCACCGGGTGGATCGGCGAGAGGAAGAGCGAGAGGTGGATGGACCGGAGTTGGAGCGGGCGAGAGAAGGAAAGAAGAATCCATTCCGGGTGCTGAGGCGAGCACACCGAAACGCATTCATGTGAATTACGAGTCCCCGCTATGCAAGAATGCGAAGGCCCAAAGCGATGTGAAGCGGAGCGTCGGGGCGCGGGGCCCGGCGCAGCCCGGCAGAGCCCCTTGCGAGGCAGGCGGAGCGGACAGGTCGGGGACGGAAGCAGCCGGCGTGTCTTCAGTACCAATTCAACTGAGTTGCGTGGATTTAGATTCCAGCAATTTAGGCCCTGTCGAAGTGCAGAGAGTGCATTAGAGTGAGTGAGAGAGAGAGGGGGGGGGGGGGGGGAGAGAGAGAGAGAGAGAGAGAGAGAGAGAGAGAGAGAGAGAGAGAGAGAGAGAGAGAGAGAGAGAGAGAGAGAGAGAATGGGCACGCGCAGGCGGGGGAGGAGCAGTACGGTAGCCGAAGTCCGCGCATTGTCGGGCAGGGAGTGGGCGGGGCGGAACTGCAGGGCGTTATTGGAGCCCCCACGAAAGGTGCCGGTTGGGTCTGCTGGACTCGTTCGAACTGAGTGGATGCTGTTTGAAATTGGTACCTTCTACCATACGTGGTTTCAGGGATCTGGGAACTCCGTCTGAAAGTCGCGGTTTTCACCATATAGCTTAAGGAGTTTATGTCAATTTGATAATGATATTAAGAATGATCCTAGTTCTCAGTCGTAGTTTACATTTCATTTTATATTACAACCATGCGTCTGCCTACAGAAGGCAGCGTTCTAATACACAGATGAGGGCTCGATGAAGAAATTTTTCACCTTCGAAGATGTGAACCACAATAAAACGACAAGGAGGAGTGAAGGTGCGGCCCATCAAGCAAAAGAGTCCGGGGGGAAAAGGGATATGGACCGTGTATATATCTGTTGGATGGAATGTTAGCGGCATCGGGCGGGAAGGAGATTCATCCGGAACAATACGTTTCGTCGAGTTTATTTCCATCTGGGCCGACAAAGACAAGGGCGCGCCACGTGAAGGTGTCCGGTATGGCCCACGCTAGGCCACAGCCGCGGGCCAGATTTGGTCAGTCGGTAGTCTCTGTCCGAAACGGAATGGACTCCTAAATCAAACTTTGGTTACAGGAAGAAGTAACCTCTCACGGGGAAGCTGGTGATCACGTGACGAGGGAAACACCAATGCCATGGATTCTTGAAGTGATTCTTTGAATCCCGCTGTTACAGTTGCAAATTTTTGTCTGCTTGGACGCCAAATGCATCTGAGCATTTTCTCCTTACATCATAAGAAAGGAATGTAGAAAATCGTCAGTTGCCCTGGATCGAAGAAATTGAGCTGCGCATCCCTTAGCCTAATTTCTTCCCCCGCAAGTCCCCGTTTTATTCGTCCGTGCATCATAACTCACTGCACGTCGTCTGCATTAAAACAAGGACCAAACTACTCGTGACTAATACGAGAGATCCCTCCGAGCACCCTCGGCCGTGCATACCTTACCCCATCAGGTGGACTACCGGCCCGGCCGGCCTAATATAAATGCCCCAACAAAATAACAATCGAGGCCCCTGCGCGCTTTCCAAGATGATTTTGTGGACACCCAGAGCAGCGGGCTGGACGGTGAGGGGGGAGTTATGAAAGTGGAATGTTGTCTGGTATGCGAAGTTCAAGGGGTTACCCGGGGTTACCTGCTGACTTAACACGATTCGGCTAGTCTCAGTGTGTACCCCTTTTTTCTTTGGTCCGGGACGGTCCGGGACGCTCCCTTATTGAAATATCATCAGAAGCATTATGATCATAAAATTTGTCTCGTTTTCTTTAGTGAGTACTTGATATCAGCAGATTCCAAGCCGGAAGCTTAGAACACCGCGACTTCTAGTATGAGAAACTAGAAAGGTCCGTGAGATATCTCAGACTCTCAGCGTTCGTACCAATTTTGAGGTACTATTTAGCATTTTGCTGTCGGTGGAAAAGTCCTCAGTAAAATTCTTTTGTGTTATACAGGATCAGTAATAATCGACTCCAATTCATCTAGCATCAGTGGCACTAGTCGGTAGGTGACATCCGGTTGAAACAAGGGCTGGCGCCGCCCGGAAGGGTCATGGCGCCGTGGCGCCGTCCGGCAGCGTGCCCTCGGTCCCCGCCACGATATGAGAGCGCGCACAGCCACGTAGCCGGCCTGTACTGTCCAGCAGATACAGTCCCACTGGGTGGGTGACTCACCGCTTGTGTGTGTGCGCTCACGTGCGTGTGTTGTACGCCTTATGGATTTTCGTTCCTGCCATAAAGAACCCCAGCTCGCATATCATATGCTGGGCGGCCACGGGCCAGGAACCTCTCTCCGCGTTGTCTGTCGTCGGCGCCGCTTTCCGCGGCCACCGTTCCTGTATAAATTGACCCGCGGAAAGAAAGGAGAGATAGTCTCTGCCCACACTGCCCCTCCCCCTCTCTCCTCGGGCTGGCCTCACCATCGTGCAGGACCCCCGCAGAGCTGGCTGTCAGCGGAAGCGTCCGCAAAACCGTTCCGAAAACTCTATAGTAGCGGATAGAAATTGAGCAAACAGGGTGTGCGTGGCAGATTCGGCCGCCCTTGTTTATTGACCCCAGCATAACGAGCTCATTCCCGGGACGCGATGGTTTTGTAGCGGAAGAGAGACAAAATCATGGCATCACATCGCCGGGCCGCCACTGGCCCGCCTCACAGGCCCGCCCGGCGCCGCCTGACTCGTACACGGACCCCGCCCGCCCGGGCCGGACCCAGCCTAGCAGCAGGTTATTAATTTTGGACCGTTCCAAATATTCATCTCGGTCCGCATAATATTTCAAAGCGGGCGAAAGCCGAGCTGTCCGAATAGCCACGGGGCGCGCAGGGGGGTCTCCGCTCTATAAACTCCGGGAAACAAGTCTGTTAGGCGCGCTGTTCATGCCCTGAGTCACACTGCGCCGCACGTGATGACATTCTTTCATTCAATCAATGGGGTGCCTGGTCAATAATATGTGAGCACTATAATATAATAGTCCGTGTTTTGCCGAATCTAGGAGCGTTTGAGTATACGCCTTTAGCAGTGATCCTAGACCTCCGTACTCGGTTGGGGTTCGACTGGGACGTCCCCGTCAAAGCGGCACGAGCCACTCCAGCCACCAGCTTAAAGTGCCGAAAGATGCATAAGTCCCAGAGCGTCTCGGCCGGACTCTGGCTGGACGCCCGGTCAACGTCCAGACCCTGGACGCTGGAGCCGGGCTCCAGAGAACTCGTTGTCGACGGGGGTCCTCGGTCCCGGGTAGCGCCGGGCAGCCGGGTGGGGCCGTGGGGTCCTGGCGGGACATGGTCCGGCCGTTGATGGATCTGGTGCGGAAGGCGGGGGCGACGGGCGCGCGGCGGGGAGCAGGAGAAGGGGAGGGAGGGCAGCAGCCCGGCGGGGGGCCCCTCGTTTCAGAGGAGAGCGCCGGCCAACGCGGGGGGCTTCCATCGGAGAAGACTCCCAGCGAAAGACAGGAAAACCCTTATTGGCGCACTTTTACATTTAGCCTGCAGGAAGGTGACCGGAGCCCCAACGTCTACCGCACTACCTTGGAAGCTCAGTGTTCCGGCAGTGAGCGCGAGGACAGGCGGGAGACACAAGGTGTTTCCATCTCCTTCCCACCGCGCGCGCTCAGCTCGGACATTTGAAGGGAGCGTGTCGCGTCGGTATGTTATTTCGGGCAGATGGCGAAGAAAATAATTAACGAGATCTTTGCGCACTCACACCCGAACCGCTGGGGATGAGATGGTCAGTGGCTGCCTTGGGCCGCCGACAGCAGTCTATCGCCTGCGGGGACCTGCTGGGACCTTCGGGGACCTCGGCGCGCAACAAAAGAGACCCAACATAACACGTGTGCAATTAAACGGAATTACCGCCAATTACAATGTGTGCCAGATTATTATTTATGGAGTCAAAAAAGTCAGCGATTGTTTCCTCCGTAAGGCTGAGTGCTGCGGCCGTCCATACCCTTACTTTGAACCAATTGTGTGATAGTCTTTAATCATACGAATATGTGTTCGGTTTCGACCAGTAAAGTGGTGGTGGTGGTTGCTGGCGGTTCGTTGATTCAGTGCTGCAAACAGTCCACTGTTGAGGTGACGTCACACCCCTCTTTTATTTTTATTGTTTTTGATGTTTCTTCGTTGGCGACCAGGAGTGGGGGTAATATGGCAGGCGAACCGATTTAAATTGTGAGTTTGAGCTCTGGAAAGCAACCGAAGCAGATCCCACATCACATGCCGGCCGGGGGACCCGGACGGAGCCGAACGGCCGAGTCGGCAGGGTTCTACCACCTGCTGGGAGCGCGGCTCTAATTATACTTCGGCTTGTTCGCATTGATTTATTCGATTGGTTTGTGAAATTGGGAAATGGGTTGTGAGTGTCTGTGCACGCAGGGCCCCGAAGGCCCCGGCCCGGCCCCGACGGCGCCAGGGCTCAGCGACACTGTGACACGGCTTCCTTTGCCGGGCCGCTGTTCGCTAGGCCGGCAATCCGTTTATGCAAAACGATCGAATTTAACAGTAATGGCGCAGCCGCTTTGACTGACTGCCGTCGGCCCCGCCGGCCTGCCCGTCCCGCCCGTCCCCACCCTACGTCCCCTCCCCTCTTGGCGGTTGGCGGCCCGTTCGAAAGACCGACGGTCGACAAGTGACGGCGGGACCTTTTGTAAATTCGGCCGATGGGGGACTGAGGGCTGAGCCGAGTCCTGCGCGGTGCCCTACGGCGGCGAAGATCCCTCCTGACCCCGAGGGTTCCCGGGGACCGGAGGGGCCGGAGGGGACCGGCGGCGGCACTGCCCGACGCGCCGCTCCGCTCCGCTTCCCTCGGGTTGGGTACCTACGGGTGCCCACGGGCCCTCGGGCACTCGGACCTGGCCAGGACCAGACCCTGTATGTCGACCGCGTTCGGTTCCGTCCGTTCGGTCCCCCCCCCCCCCCCCCCCCCCCACTACCACCACCACCTCTCCCCGATGACACTCAAGTGGCAGACTCATTAACCCTTCACTCTGCCCCGGGGCGAGTGCGGCTTCACCTCTTCCCGGCCCGGAGACACCCACGCATGCCGGAGCTCACCAGCGGCCCGGGGAGCACGCTCAGAAGCGAAGTTTGCAGCGCTGGCGACAGACTACCTGCAGGTGTATCCGGGCCGGGGCCGAGGTGTACCAGGCGGACGATGTCATCACGTTCCGGTTCCACACACTCACGTGCTTTACGTTTCAGCCCCTGGCGGTTTTTTAATATTTCTTTTTCCGTGCGTGAATGCCCCCTTTGAGAACACATGCATATCACACGCACGTGCTGGAATAATAATTACTCTTCAGGGGACAATGGCGAGACGTGCTGTGCGTTATCGCGGAGGACATTACACCGGGGATGAAGAGCTACCACCGCATGACACGCGGCCAAAGGCGGCTAAAGGGGTATGTACCAGATAGCATCGAGGAATTCCGGCGGCGGCCAGAAGCAGCCCAGACTTTCGGTGTCTTCAAGCGAATGCCTTATCAGCCCGACTTTGGACGAGTTTATTATAATCCGGAGGCTCGCCGCCCGCTGCACTGCCCTGGGCACTTGCCGCACCGCATTCTGGGTGTTTGTGCAACCCGTTATTAAAGGAACCTTATCGATCTGTTGACAAAATATTCACGCCCACCTTTCCTAAGCCTCACAAAAAAGCGCGGGGTGATATTGATTCGGATTTGATAAGGCGGTCCTCTGTTTGAATTACAATTCTTGATTATCACAAAAAAGGCTTCTGTACACATAAGTTTTTTTTTCCGATTAAGCGGGAGAGGCTTCTGCATCTTAATTATTGCCCCGCACAACGCATCTGTCACAGCTTTTGTTTTTAAAAATGGTGAAATAAGAAATTGGTATAAAGCAAGTTTGTGCTATCAATGTTGAAAAAAATATGCTGCAGACAGCGGGAAAAGAGCAAAATGAAACAGAATGCGTGCAAGGTGATGACGTGACTCGTGCACTATCAGTCCCCGAATCTTGATATTCCCCGGGGCCGAGAGGAGGGGAAAAGGAGTCCGAGGGGACTCGAACATTGTGGTGTTGGCGGGCCTTTCTCTGTGCTGCTCACTTTATACAAATGTACGCTTCGGCCCCGCCCTGTGGGGAACACGAGCACGAAAGGGTGGCCACCGGACGAGCTCCCAGGAGTTTGACAGTTTTCTAACATTGAGTTGACAGTCAATACGATAATAGTTCTGCCACGAAAGTCTAATATTGACGCTGGTCTTCGAACTTCGGAGTCGATAGTTTCTATTTAAATCAAAATGTCTAAAGAATCACGTCCAAGCAAAGCAAGTCAAAATGTCAATGACTGAAAAATATTGCCGCTGTGTTGCGCACATATTAATGACAAAGAGATCCTTGAAACGCAAGGAGAAGTAAGAAGACCACTACATTTCGTTTGCAGGTCCACGCCCATCCGCACGTGCTGCCATGAATGCGCTGCCCGTGCAGTAATTAGAACGCGGTCGGTATTAATCTCCCTCGTGTCAATAGAGCATGCTCTTAATTCGCCAGGACGATGTTGTTCTTGGTAGCAACATGGCCGCCGGTTGGGCTGGCATGACTTACAAGCCAACGGGAGGCATACGTATCAAAACTCTCGGCCACTAGTAGTTGTTTCTGAAGGCTGTCGGTGTTCGGGTTCGGCGGCCGGTAGGGTTTCGCAGAGATGGCCGGGCTCGTGGTCGCTGATTAATGAGGGCGTGGAGTCCCTTTCGTGACTGAAAACCGGCATCTAACCATGCTGCACCGGGGCTGCACTTACGGAACGAGGCATGTAATTCGTGTTTGCTTCCGTGTCCGCGGGAGTTGTAGTACTCGTACTGCGTACGGCACAGGGGTGGGAGGGAGAGCGGACCTGCCCACGCACACACGCATCCAGAAAATCGTGGTTTAATTAGTGAGTTGGGTCTCGTGTGTGTGTGTATGTGTTTGTGTGATTGTTATTGTTTTAATTGCGGCAGGAACGAGGAGCGCATCCGAATCTTCGTCTGTGACCGAATTTCTTTGAACCTGTTCGGAATGGGGTGCGCCACAAAGACAAAATCGCAACGGATCAGTATAAAAGCTGTGGATAGGCTAGCAAGAATCCGCACCTGCTGGTGTGCTATCCGGGCCGCAGCGTGCCCCGCGGCCATCCCCGGAACACCTCAACAACCGTACTTATACGCTCGGATGCAAGCTCGGACTCTAGGATCTGCCAGAGAGGAAATGTCTGTCTTCTCAGTGTCATAGCCACCAGCATATTTTGGAATGATGAGCTGGTCGACGGCCGCTGGTCCAACGCTGCCAATTATTATGTCCCTCTCATGTGGCCTCCCTGTTTTTCCTGCTCTCTCCCGCTCTCTCGTTCTTGTTACCGCGTTATGGATGAAAAAGACGGCCAGAACGCGAATCAGAGTGGCGTTCTACTTGTCATCCGGAACCGTATCTACGTTATTAGTACGTTCGCGAAAGCAACGCGTTCCCAGCAGTGTTGGCGTTCTGGACATCAGGGATCTAGGATGCCGTGAGGTTCTATGAGTCCCTGTCATTCCAAACCACCACTCGCGGACGACAGAGCATTTGCAAAGTGCTAGCCTTTCCAAAGCAAACTTGAAGGAGGCCCAGATGATACGTTTGTCCGTGTACGGCATTCCACTTCCGCTGGCACGCGTGAAAGCAAAATGGACACGAGAGATGGCGCTCGTCGATTAAGTACGTCCGAATTTCCTTGTATCGATCGTATACAGCAAACGGTGAAGTGAGCGCCTGTGAGAGCCGGGGTAGGCCAGCCCGCACGACACGCGTGCATGCTGAAGTCTCGGTTGCCTACCCAGCAGGCTTCAGAGACTGGCCAAGTTAGGTCTGCGCTTTGTCGAGTAGTTCTCCGCGCACGCCTTCCCTGTTCACTGACCCCAGTGGCTGGAGTCGAGCAGCCCAGTGGCACTGTGTACCCGACCAGGATGATGAGGAATAAATGATACGGGGCCTGTGCACCTGTACATCGCGCAGGCAGGTGGTAGGAGTGGCAGCCACTGCTCCAATGACCTCCCAGCCCGTGTGCCCTACCTCAGCGGACAAGCTCGAATTTAATCGAAGACCTCAGAAGACACGCGTTTCCTAAAGGCAACGTAGGTATTCGTCAATATTTATTACGTTTCACGAATAAAGAGCCAGAGTTCGCCAAGAGTGGCCAACCATGAAAAAGGTGAGAGAACAGTACGTAAGCAGGGCGATGGCTGGCTCCTGGGAGTGTTCGAAATGAAAACGCGACGACCATGATTATGAGAGTCCCGAAAATAATAAGAGCGTTGGTGGTAATTACAGAGGTATCACACATGCCCCTTGTTAGCGCCTGCAGACGCGGCCAACGCGGCTCACCTGCCTACCGCGCAATCCAATTTTCTTACTCAGTCTTTCTCAGTTTATTTCTGGAGAAAATCTTGAATACCCCAAAATATTTTCTCCGGAGAAGGAAAACGAGACAGCAAAAAATATGCGCGCCGATGCCATTCTCTTACGCCCTGAGCATTCGCCCCAGGAGGTAGGCAGTCCCGGCTCGGCCACGGTCTGCAATCACGCAGGGACATCATCCCCATGTGTATGTGTGTGTGTGTGTGTGTGTGTGTGTGTGTGTGTGTTTTGTGCTTGAGACGAAAAGGGAATTCTTCCCTCTGTCTGGCGGGCCAACAACAAGGCCGTGTCCGGGGCCCCGGCGCGTGTGACAGGCCACGCACGCCCCAGTCCTTATGCGCGCCCCTGCTCAGGTATGCAGCCCGCAGCGCGCGGCCGTCGGCGGCTGTGTGAGGACTGCCGTAACTCGCCTGGAGCGGCCACGGCGGCGGCGGCGTTCGGCGGCCGCCCCTCTGCGGCACTCGTCGGGCCGTCGGGCCGCGTCGCTGCCGCAGCAGGGGTGGCCGCCGCGGTGGCTTACCGCTGAGAGCTCGTACTCTCAAACAGCTGCCTCATCTCAACATATACGAACACACTATTTGCGGCAAAATTTCCCTACATACAATGAAAGGAAAACTGATAACGACTTCTTTTTTTTTTTTTGCCTTTACCTACGGCTTCAACATTCGTGAGCCGACCTCTCATCCGTCACGACCCCTCCGAATCAGAGTGGCCAAATTTAGACTTCGGACGGGATTCGAGAGGGTGGGAGAGCGAACAAAACAACCCTCCGCACTTGGTACATGACACTGGCGGCACGTGGGGTCCCCGTGCACGGCGCACAGCGGGCGGCAGCGGGCGGCAGCGGGTGGCAGCGGGCGGCGGCAGGCGGCAGCGGGGTGATAGCCTTCGTCAGCGGAGCCATGCGGAGCCACGGCGTACCGAGAGGGGACCTCCATTCGAAGCGGAGTGTGCCGACCAATCTTTCCCGTTCAGAGAAAGAATTCTCTTTTTCCACATATCCGAACGTTTACAGTGTGCCTGCGGAGCGGGACGCCCTTGTCGCTTAGACTTACAGTGCCCCCTCCGACTTGGGCACACTGGGAGCGGCTCCTGCCGGCTCCTGCGGCCGCGCCGTGCGCTCTGCCAGCTCTGCCGTCCGCACAGTTTTTCAGCTGATGCCACCCGCCTCGCTGCTCTGTTCGCTGACCAGCCCTAAAAATTACTGGCATCCCATTAAGCGGTAAGCGGTCGCCACATGTTGAACACTTTCTTTCTGCTCCTCCTTTTGCCACACCACTTTTGTGAGCACGCGCGCTCTGCGTGCGCGGATATTCGCAGGAGGCCATAGAGCGAGCGGAGCGGAGCGGGTGCGCTGAGTGGCCGGCGGCGGCCGGCCTGAGCGTCATCAGCCCGGCCAGGCCCCCCGGGGCCCCGCAGGCCCCGAAGGCCGCAGTAAATCATTTTAATTAGCGAAAGACTATGACCGAGTTTGGGGAGGTCTTCACCACTCAAAGTTTCCATTTATTGGCGGGACGAGCCGAGCGCGATGACTGATGAAGCCGAGATGAGCAGGGATGGGTCTAACAACATGTGAGCTCATTCCACCTCAGAAGTGGGCACCAGCGACAAGGGGTTGGAAAGGGCAGCGTTGCCGCCGCCGCCCCACAGTAATGCTCCCTCCCTCCCCCCGCCGGTGACGCGCCGCCGGTGTGTATTACCAAGGGCTGTTAACATGGCGCTTAGCGTCAACACCTCTGCAGGGATTAGAAACATACGTGCGGCAAAGAGGATGGCGGGGCCGGTGCGGCGGGGCTTTCTGAGCGGCCAACACGAGGCTGCCATCAGGGTGGAGCGCTTCCTGTTCATCGCAAGGAGTTTCTTTCAATGTCGATGCGCGCCGCGAATAGGGAGGAATTTGGCTTCCTTGGTGACCGGCCGTCACCGCGAATTTCATTGGGCATAATAAGATTAGCATCCTTCCTCCACCTGCCCGTGGCGCTGACAAGCACCGCACCACCACATATCATGGCTGGCAGGGGGATCCTCTTAGGAGGACGTACAAGCGCGCGCCCACATTATATTGCAATGGGGACGGGCGGCCGTCGGCGGCATGTCGGCGGCCGGCGGCCCTCGGGCACCAGAAGGGGGTTGACGGGCCGGGGCCGGCGGGGACCGTCGGGGACGCGTGTGTGCGACAAGTATTATCCTTACAGAGTAAGGGGGTTGTTAAGCATTCCTCCCCTCACCCTCGCAGCCCGCTGGTCACTGGCGGCTGCGTGCCCTCTGCTCTGCTCTCCAGTCCGCCGCCACCGCCCCGGCAAATTCGAGATGATGCTGTTTCATTTTTTTTTTTTCACCCGCATTGAAGGCGGCGTGCATACCGCAAGAAAGCTTGGGCCTCAGCGCTGCCAACGTGTGCGCATGCAAACAATGGTGATGTCACGGTGCTGCGCCTCACACGGTGTGACAAGGAGGGACGGAATGGGACAGGCGTCAAGCCTTCACCCATTAATTATATGGGCTTCGATCGACACTCTCATTGTCTTGATCGCCTTTTAGGGTGAGGAATGTGCCGCCTTGTGCCTGTACCGTGTACCTGGGTCTGGGGGAGGAGAGGGGGTCACCTTAGGCGAGAGAGGAGAGAGAGAGAGAGAGAGAGATGGCAAACGACCAGCGCCCCTGCCCCGCTCCCCCGCTCCGCCTCACCCAGCCACTGCACCGCTCGGGTGAAAGGCCGCCTCCTTGAGGCCCGCGGAGCCGCGCACGCCCACGAAGGTGTCAACGGTCGGGCCGACCCCGCGCCTGCAGAGCCTGCTCAATTAACCTAATGAAGTACTCGCCTCACGGTGCGTGGAATTATTTGGGTGCTGCATCAAAGTATTCATCAAAAGTAAGGTCGTAGGAAACGAATTCAGCCACAGAAATTCAGTGTCGGTCTGGGTGCTGCAGCGCCATGAGCGCCACACGCCCCATGTGGGCGTCTTGACCTCCAGCAGCCACGACCGAGACGAAAGCACGACGCCTTTGATAATGGAGGGCGCCGCCATTGTCGCACTGAATTCGGGTACAAAGTCACGACATGGTGTCACTCACGCCCGTCCCCTGACCTGCCCTGAGGTGACGTTGACCCGACCCAGCACCTGTCCGGACGACACACACTAGTAATACCTCAATTATGTTCTACACGACGACGATATACAAAGCCTCGGGGCGACAATTCTGTGCTGCGCTCTTCGTTACGAAAGCAGGTGGTGGTGGCGCGGCTGCAGCATGCTCTGGCGGGCTCGTGGTGCCGGGGCCTGGCATCGAGGCTATGGCCGGTGCTGCACTTCTGTTGGGGCCGAACCAGGGAAAAATCGTCTGTATGGCTGTGGGCACTACACGAGCAACGTCCCGGCTCGTTGCCTAAAAGACAGCTTTACTGACCATCAAATTAGCTCTCCGCACTTTGCCGAGCCGTCTGGCTGCAGGTGACGGCAGGGCAGGGCGGCGGGAGCGGGCGGGAGCGGGCGGGGGCCTTCCTCGGCTCGTCCGCAGCCAACAATGGTGCCGTAAAGAGCGCTATTATTTGCAACATGGCTTCCAGCAAAGTGTGCGGGTAAGACGGCCGCCGCTGAGACTCAGCTTACTGGAAGACACAACGAGCGCTTGCCAAATTTTCAGGGTGCAATCAACAAGGTGGAAAGGTTGTGTGCCCCGGCCGTTAATCTTGTGAGTTTGTTCTACCTTGTCAAACTCGTGAAAGTGATCCTCCTCGCTCGTCTGCTGATGAAAATTCTTCTTTTAGCGTAAAAAGGGAGACTTTAAAGTATGTATAGCTGGACTCGCTGAAATGAGGATCAGCGGGTTTATTAAAGCGATTGGAGCACAACCCAGCCAGGATCAGACTGTCGAAATGATATCGAATCGATGCCGATACGACATCGACAAAATTCAAAAAAATTGATCTAATCCACCGTCGATTCAATATGGAAATGGTATCGAAAGTCGATTTTCTTTGTCGATTCGAGGAATAATCGATTTAAAAAAATCGAGCTTTGACAATTCGACAGTGCATTCCTGACGGGGAACGAGGTGAAGAAGCTAATGCAAACTTTGTCGGTAAAACTCACCAAAACGCCAATAAAAATGAGTTATTCCCCGCATACGACGTCTAGAAAATGAGATGCAGATTAATTGCGGCCATCAATGGAGATAAACCAACACTGCCTGGGTGACCGACTGCAATTACCCGTCCGTAACGGGAACCGTAGTTACCGTGTGTGGAAGGGATTGATTGCGACGCGACGACCACGAAGGCGGACATTTGTCCCTAGCCGCCCGGAGGCTACCGGAGGCTTTAGCGGCGTCTTAAGGCATCAGCCACTCCTGTTTCGCCTTCACTCATTCCGTGCTCCGAGCAAGAAGAGTCTAAATGAAGGCTATTTTGTTATGGTTACAGTTTTCTACGACATTGGCTCACACTCTGCAAATGCCTTTGAAGAGTCATATGATCACATTTTTTGACGTTGCGGCGCCATTGAATGAGACACGCCTCCTGTCTGCGTGTTACCTGTTGTGGCCTTTACTATCTTTTTTCATCAAAATGGTACTCGCTCCTTTCCGTTACCTCAAACAATTGCGACTGCCACGAAAAAAAAAGTAAAGACACAATTCACAGTCACAAACTAAAAACGTTAAAAAATATGAGCACGAACGATCGTAAACAGCCTTCAGGAAAATGAGTAAAATAGCTTGAAAAAGGAACATAATGCGAGATACTCTGATTCACACGCATAGGGTGGCAAGAGATTGGGACGAGTGATATCTCGCAGTGGGCGCCGAATAATGAGGGGCACGTCCGCGGAAGTCGTGTGGTCTCCGTCTTGTACTTCAACCTCGATCGGTATCTAGCTGGACAGAGAGGAGTTGTTCGCACGCAGCCAAGGGCAGGCGAGGGGGCGGAGGCGGTGGAGCCGTGGTAGGGCCAACGATGCGGGCGACAGAGTCGAGAAAAGGGTTCACTTACTTACTTAGCTGCTCCGGAGCGGTCAGCGCGGTCTGTCTATGAATGAGAGGGTCCCCAACATCTCTGAAGCACCGCCTGCATGAGAAAGTACAGGACACGGACAAAAAGGATGCTCATCTTTTATTGTGTACCATGTGTCCGTCTGATGCTGCTGCCTTTTTCTAGTGAAAATTTCAACGGATAAAGGTAATTATATGAGGGTTAACACTTTTGGGGCCCGAGCCTCTCATGACAGTTGGTTTAAAACCATTGCAAAATGCTTTTCTCAAGAATGCATCCGTTATTAAAAGTTTGCGCGTCAGTCTCGTTTAGTCGCGAGTTTTGGTAGTTGCGGCAGGTAATTTCAGTCTGAATTTAGCTGAATTCAGACGCGGTGTATCTCGCGGAAGCGTTCCCTCCATAGCTCTCCTGCTCCGACGCGAGCTCCGACGTTTGGAGTGGCGGGCTGCTTCCAAGGCTGCTGCGGCGTGTGCAGCGACGTGTAAGCACACACACATCCATGCGCGTAATTATTGGTTTCAAGTTTGTTGGGGACGGGACCTGCTAGGACCTGGTGGCTCCCGGTGGGTAGGGGTAGCCTAGCGGCGTATAGGTGGTAGGTGGTGGGTGTAGGGGGCGCGGTGCAGCCGGTGCTGCCGAAGACGTTCCTCGACCCTCCTGCTAGAGTGAACCACGCCAGGAAACGGACGGCAGCCTTACGGACGCTGCTCCAACTTTTCGTAAATCCGTTGGGGATATACGTATGTGGGAGGTAAACTCTATGAGCAACAAGTACAGCAGTGTAGTAATTTCGTACACGACCACTTTCCGTTTGTTTTGGGACTCATGACACCCCGGCAGCGGACGGGAGCCCTGTAGAGCCCTGTCGTCCCCTGAGGGCCTGTCGGGCCTGGCCGGACCCCGCCGGGACCAGGCGGACAGGGACTGGCGGGCGGGCCGCCATACGGACAGTCATTACACAGTGTCTGGGACCGAACGCCCCCAGGGCACTGGGCCAGAGCAGCCGAAGCTCATCGACAACCTCGAGGACCTCATCCAGGACCTCCGGAGGATCTCATCGGAGCGACATACCGCCCGGGCTCGCCGAAAATCCTCAGCATATTCAACAAAAATTAAGTGACGGTCCTCCTCCAAAATAAAGTACAAATAATTGCAGCGGAGCTCAGAACTCAGTGAATTCCACGAGAAAGCCTGTGCTAAATGCTTTGTCTGATATCCTTGGCCAAATTGTGTAAGACGCAAATGTCGACATCGTCATCAGTCCCTCCATTGTGTTTCTGGCAGCCCGTTTCCGGGTCCTCAGTGTACCGACAGCAGCCCTGGCGCCCGGCCCAGCCCTCCCCTCGCTTTGCCTCGCCTGCCTCGCCCGCAAAGGGGACGTTCGTCCACGGTCCAACGGTCCAACGGTCCACCAACTTCACGCCGCCGGCCGTCCCGCGGTGACCCGGGCAGGAAAGGGTCCGCGGGTCCGCTGGGCCCGAATTCATTTGTGGCAGTGTTACAGCGCCGTGCGGAGGAGGAAAGGGGAGGCCGGGGGCCGGAGGCTGGGGGCGGAGGCTGGGGGGCGGAGGCCGGGGGCGGAGGCCGGGGTTGGAGGCCGGCCTGAGGAAGGGTCAGAGGGACGCGCTGACCCACACGGCCTACGACGCCCGCATTGCGTAACGCGCCAGACGTATATGTGGTTTTTACCCGCCCCGCCCCCGCCACCCGCACGGACTGGATGCAAATTGACTGCAGTGCCCAGAAAAAGAAGAGTGGCTGGCTGGATGAAGCCAAAAGCTCCGCAAACATTTCATTCATGGCAGACATATGACGAGTCGCACACACTGGCCAGCAGACGGGCGCATGGCGCGTAGTTGCTACGGCCGAACTGAGGGGGCTAAGCAGTGTGCGATAGAGACGGAGAGACATCAATATTTCCGAGCCGACAATAGCGTCCGCGTCGAGCAGCGCCAGGATTCGTAATTGTCGTAATTACTGTACTGTTCGACTCGAAGCCGTTCCATTCTTTATTGACACACATTTCGAGACCCCTCCATAAGTAGACCACATCCACTACTAGTGTTCACAGCAGACACCCCGATAGCACGGACCCGCCTAGGTAAGGTGTAACACGCACTTATGGACCCCAGCAATCACCGCGGGCGCGCCCCACCAGCAAATGCCGGCCTACCCTTCTGAGCGACCGTTTGGTGATCCAGCTGTTCGGTAGCGATAACGGGTTACCTACCACACACGCTCGAGCAAGACACCTTGTCCTTTTCTCTTGTATTCCCAGCAAAAGTCGGCAGAGGTACCCGGCGAGGGAGTCCCAGAATTTAATTATTGCCCTCAAGAAGTCAGAGCAAAAAAAGACAATGGAAAAAAATTATCATCACTTTGACTGAAAAATTGAACATGGTGTTTGGAAGAACTTCGATTGTAATTCCTTTGCTGTCTTCGCGGCCAGACTCCCCCAAAGGAAGATCAGTCTCCAGTGACCCGTGAGGGGAGCAGCAAGGCGCTGTCGTGGTGGAAATTAAAGGTTCGGCCCGTCGGGTTCTGGCGGCTCCCGGCGGCTCCGGGCGAGGGGTCCATTCGGACAATTGCACCCGCGCCCTTCGAAATCGGCGCCTGCAGTTAACCCCGGAGGGAGAGAGAGAGCGACAGAGACAGACAGAGCAAGCAAAGGGTGTAATTATTCAGTCCAAAGACACCCCTTCTCACAGAATTCGGAAGCGCCGGCCACGCCCCCCTCCCTCCCCCTTCCCCCTCCCGCACCGTCCTGAAAGGCGCCGTTGTCCGTCCGTCCCCGCGCTGCAATGGCCCTGTTTAAAGAAAAATGGGGTGAGCGGGCTGTAGGCAAAGGAGGGAGGCCAGCTCGGCTCTAGCCCAGCCCTAGCCTGGCGCCGGGGCAGGCCTTGTCTTCGGTCTGGGCGCAGCGGCAAAATAATTAATCGTCGACCGAAATATTCCGATGGTTCTGAAAATCAAGATCTGGCCGCGAGGGTGCGGAGGATACGACTTTCTGACGCCCCAGACTCAAAAGGGGCATTCCGCCCCGGCCAGGCTGGTCGGAAAGAGGCGAGTGGGAGGGAGGGAAAGGCTTAGTGCAGATTTAGGCGCCGACTCAGCCCCGCAGCCCCGCCAGGCCGTGAGTGATAAAAGCGCATTATTGTGGTCACACGCCGCCCTGGATGAGTGCGGCCGGGGCGGGCCGGGACGGGCAGGCAATACGCAAGTGCCTCGCGGACCCCGGCCTCGGACGCCCCCGGAGCTGCGCGGGGCGCGGGGCCGGCCACAGGACTGCTCCTCCTGATTTACGTGGGGTCTAATTAACTGCACCCGAACTCGGCCGGCTAAGTCCTGCTAATTGTGCGCGCCACATCCCAAAACGGCCTTTTCCCCTTCTCTCTCGCACACCGCACGACGGCCCTCACGCTCCTTCTCACACCCACACACACGCGCGGTTTGGCCGAATTATTGTCGCCGTATCGCGGCGCCCTGTGACTATCATGTGAGGGGGGAGCCTAATGGTTTTGAGGGTGGCCGGCGGGATTTGTGCGGCGACTCGGCGATATGTTTACAAGCGCCGGATTTATGTGTCACACTTTCACCCGCCGTTTAATTTCCGCGGTGGAAGGGGAGGGGCCGGGCCCGGGGGGGTTGAAGGGTGGCGGACGGAGTGACCCCGCGGTGACGGCGGGGGCGCGGGGGCGGCAGCGGGGGCGGCTGCGGTGGCGGCCGGGGCCAGGACTGTGCGACTGAAAACTCGAGATAAAGCGGCCGCAAACGCCAGGCCAGCAGCGCAAGCAGCGCCAGTGGGAACTGCGGCCTGGGATTTGCGAGGATAGCGGGCGGGGCGGGGCGGCGGGGCGGCGGGGGGGGGGGGGGGGGGGGTGGAGCAGAAGGCGGGCGATAAGAGGCGCCGCCGTACTGATGAGCCGCTGAAAACGCGCTGAAGTCGCTCCACACCCGAGGCCCGGCCCCCGCGGTCCCCGCAGAAGTCCGGCGCCAAGTGTCACATGACGGCACGACCGTTTTTCCTCGCTCTGATTGCTGAGGCTGTCTGCTCGATCCCCCGTGAGAGTGAGATCTCGGTTGTGCGGAGAGGGATTAAGACACAAAACGGAAGACAACAAACTTGATTCCTACGGCAGCTCCCATTGTTTTTATTTCACGGAGGGAGGCAGAGGACAAGAGTGAGAGGGAAATAACAGAAAGGGGCAAAGGAGAAAGGGGGAAAGAGAGCGGCGACAGAGGAAGATGAAATTGGCCGGAGGAAAGGTCCCTCCCCCTCTCTGCGTTCGGCGTGGGCGCCATCGTTGTCGTAAAACGAATTTTACTGGGCGCAGCAGCTCCGCACAGTCAAGCAGCAGAACGGAGCGCGGCTGCCTTCTTTTCTATTCCTCCTGCGCCTTCCTGTACTGCCACTTCTTTGGCCTGCGCTGTCTTTGCCGGTGGGGGTTGAGAATGAACACAAGGCAGGAACCCATGCACGCCGCCCGCCCCGCCCCGTCGCCTCTCCGCTGAGTAACCCGACTACCGGGTGGACTCCATGTTTACCAGTGTGACACCAGCAGATACCCTTTGTCCCAGCCGGCCAGTCCGCGATGCTCTGCTTCCCTCCCAGCCGTCCACATCACGACCGTATGTAACGACCGTCCGCAAAAATACAAGGAGGCCGTGGCGCGCGCAGCGTGCGCGGAGGGCCGAGTCGTCGCCAAATTAGGGAGGCATTTCTCTTGTTTGTTGTTGTTGCTTGTTGTTGCTAAGAGGTGGATAGAAAGAGAGCGGCCCCTACTTTTACGGTCGCCGCCGCTCACAGCGAGGGGATAGTAGTCTGTCGCAGAGGAGGTTGCCGTGTGCAACTTTGTCGTTCATTGAGCGGTTAGGGACTCGACAAAATGGAAATGCCGAACGCCGTTAGCGGCGGCGGGCCCATAGCAGCCCGTAGGCGTGCCCGTGGCGGGCGCAGGCAGGCTCGGCACAGGCTGTAGTTGTTGCTGGGGGAGTTTCGCGAGCCGCGGGGGCGGGCGAGTACTGCGGGACAGGCGTTTTATAGTGTTTACCGTGGTAAGCCCCTGTAGCGACTATGGTACTGTTTGTGAGGCGTTCAGCGCGTCCGGGCGAGTGAGTGGACTCGCGTTGTGGCGGGACATTTGCCGGGCGAATTATGCGCGGACACGGGCTGGGCTGCCCTCCGCAGCCCCTGGCCCTTGGCCCTGCCGTGTTTGTCCAGCCCCCAAAGCCACGCCGGATCACCGCTGGCCCGCAGGCCCTCTGGCTGGGGCTCGGTGTCGGCCACACCCGCGCCGCGCCGCCACCGTCACCCGTCTTTTTGGCACGAGCCCCCTCGGGTCTGGCCGGCACCCTCTGGTCTGGTCTGTCGGCTCGGACCTGTTGGTCCGGAGAGAGAGAGAGTACTGCCAGAGGGAGCTGCTGGCAGCACCCAGCCCCGAGGGAGGCCACCAAAGTGCTGGCCGTGCGGTGGCGGGGCCGGCGGGGGCCGGCGGGGGCCGGCGGGGGCCGGCGGGGGCCGGCGGGGGCCGGCGGGGGCCGGCGGGGGCCGGCGGGGGCCGGCGGGGGCCGGCGGGGGCCGGCGGGGCCGGCGGGGGCCGGCGGGGGCCGGCGGGGGCCGGCGGGGGCCGGCGGGGGCCGGCGGGGGCCGGCGGGGGCCGGCGGGGGCCGGCGGGGGCCGGCGGGGGCCGGCGGGGGCCGGCGGGGGCCGGCGGGGGCCGGCGAGCTCGGAGGGCTCGGGATCAGCGAAGGGGATCAACGTTTGACTATCAGAGGGCGGAACGCTCCCTCTAAACGTTGTGTTCCCGCCGACCAACGCCTGCCGCCTACCGTTCTGGGCTGGTCCTCACCCGGCTCAGAGCTCAGAGGATCACCCACTGCGCACCCAACTCACACACTCACAAACTCCGTTGTTTCTGCCAAGTACAGTGTGGTAGACTAACTTTTGCTGGCAAGGGCTCACGCTTTAGGATTAACACAGCCACCGGCAGTTACCAACATTTCGTCTCTTTTCAGTTGTTTTTTTGTTGTTGTTGTTTGTGTGCGTGTGGGTGTGCGTGGGCCTTAAATATTGCCTCTCCCGGTTTCTGCACGGCTCTGGTATTGGAATGGAGCCCGTGATCCAGAAAGGTCCTCCCTCTTTCCGGTGCGAGGGGCGCGACCGGCCTTGGTCCTGGCGGCCGTTCACCTGTCCGCTTCCGCGCAGGGCGAGGGGTCCACATCGCAATGCCCTCCGCGCGCCCTCTAGCCCGCCCCGGCCGCCCCTGGCCACCCCCGGCCACCCCCGGCACGCTCACCTCCCGTAAGTGCACAGGTCGTAGCCTCCGGGGGCCAGCAGTCAAGATGACCATCCCGACCACAACGATATTTTTTACCCTCCGCCGCGTGACCGCTCTCTACGACCCGTCCGGAATCTTTTGCTTTTCTCTCTCCAGCTCGTACTGTAGCAGCAACGCCCATCCCGCGGGAGCTTTAAATCTGCAGCGGCCAAAGCAGGGGCCGATGTACACCATCCGGACAATCCGGCCGCGGGCGTGCACTCCAGGCGTCATGCCGCCATGGTGCTGTCAGGGACAGCCCACAGACTGCACCAGGTCCACTCTCTATAAAGAATGCGTAAATCAGCTTCCAAGCATTATACTATGCAAGATTCAAGAATATGATGCTTCTTTCATGCATCGTCACACTGGCGCTAGGCTTCGTTATGCTTGGAACAAACTTCATATGCGTGCAACAAGCATTCATGTTTCTTTGATTTAATAAACTCCGCCAAGAATCTTCGTTTATAACGTACATTCTGATTTAGTTCAAGTATTCATTTTTGAGAGTGTACGCTGGAACGAATTCAACCGTAGTATTCCGAAAAAGCAAAATACATTTTCTCTGAAAAGTATAATAGCGGTAATAAGAAGATTTTGAAATAACGTCGTGATTTTGTTCCGTGTTTGTTTGTTTGTATTTTGTTGCCGTCACGTATTTTTCGACGGACCTCGGACTCCGCGAGCTACTCTCTGGGGATCTCAACCCCCCCACAAACTCCCATCGCACCTTCCACCCACCCCCTCACCGCCTTCCGACCCTTTTGTCTCGAGCGAGCCTGCTCCTCTCTCTCTCTCTCTCTCTCTCTCTCTCTCTCTCCCCCTTACTCTGTGTCTCTCTGGCATGTCCTCCACCCTCCACCCTCGCCGCCCCTTTTTTACTTCCGTTTTTACGGCAGCCCCTGTCAATGTTTTCCGCGCCGGACTATTGCGACCTTCCCTTACCCCGGCGTGCCCCGGCTGCCCCTGCCCGTCCGTCCTCCGGAGGGAGGAGGGAGGGGGGGGGGCTTATCACCACCCCAACCTGTGCACTACCGCACGCTGGGCTTCACGGCTTTTGGTGCCCAGCCCTCTGCAGCCCTTGCGGCCAGGCGGGAGGGGCCACGCGCACACAAGAAGCCGAAATCCCGCCTCCATTTAGGCCGGTTGCCGCGGGCACATAAAATTTTCATAACTTTCCGGACGAGGTGGTGCGTAAATTCTCACCTATATACTGGCCTCACCATCCCGCAGGCCGCAGGTACGACCTGCGCGCTCCGGCGGCGCGGAGCTGAAGGTCCATGTGAGCGGATTACTGCCTGCCCGGATCATCCCCGCGATGCAGACATCGTCTACATAGTTTATGATGACTCGCAACTCTTGCTTGTTAGGCTGGGTGGGGGCAGGCTGGCAGGCCCGTGGCCAGGCCCGGGACCAGGCCGGCCAACAACGAGCCCCGCTGACCCCGGCCCGGCTGGACAAACAGCCGGCAACAGAGGGCCGCGGACTCCACGAATACGAAAAAGAGACGAAACTGTTTGATGCACTTAAAGACAACGAGAATCGTACCAGGAGGGGAGGGAGGCGGAGGGGTCGCACCCCGCTGGACAGGGAAGAGAGTGGTCAGGCGACAGTCGGAGAAAGAGAGTTCGAGATGAGAAGGCAGGCCGGGAACAAGAGCAAGGCAAGCAAAGGGGGCGAGCCGGCGGGACGGGAGCGCAGGCCGGAGCAAGGCGAGCAGGGCGGGCAAGGCCTCGGGCGGCCAGGGGTCAATAATCATCCGGTACAAAGCGGGTCAAAGCTTCGTCCTCGGAGTCAAGGGCTCTCAGGAAACTGCACCCCCTGCCTCAGGATCCCGGGTAAAAAAGAACTGAGATGAGTTTTTTTCACAAACCAGTATAGAGAAACAGAATTGAAACGTTATTATACACGTCCTCGTTGTGATTTTCATTCCGGTAAAGGCGGCAGCAGTATGCGCCAAACGTCAGGTCCACACTGCTGCCTTCGCCGCTGATGGAAGGGAAGCTGGACCAGCAAAGTGCGTGAGTGAGAGGGACGGGGCGAGAGAGAAGGGAGGGAGGGAGGGAGAGAGTAGCGCAGCCAGTGCCGCCCCCGCAGCCTCCTAGCACCCAGCGCACGCGGGGCCGCAAGTCCATGAAATCCTTTACAGTTTGACCCCACGGCAGCCCGGCCCCCGGATGCTCCCGGCCGACCCCGGCCACCCCCACAGGCCGCGCAATCCCATCAAATCGCCAATCCTGCCGGAAGCGTGGCTGCCGGCGGCTCCCCTCTGCCGCCGCCACCACCTGTCCAGGATGCCCCCCGCCCCCTTCACCCGCCCCCGAGTACAAGAGACGCAGTTTCGAAAACACACGAGGCGCAAACGACGCCGGCGCCACGACAACGCCAAATCGAAAATCTGCACGTGCGGTGTGGCGCCGCGGCGCTGTTGTTCCTCCCCCTCTCGCACCGACGTGCAGGCTTTTTTGTAAACTTGTCGTCGTGTCGTGCGGCAAGGCGGCAAGATAGGGTTGCGGGGGCTGTCAACGCCTCCCCTGTCCGCCCCTGTGCACCCCCGGCCGCACCCGGCACGGCGGTGCATAGTCCCACGTAAGTGCCGTCCGGCGGTGTAGCCGCGCCACGGCGCGCCAGGGGCCAGGGCGAGGAGGTGTCGGGGACCCGGGGACCGTAGCCCGGCACGGCCCGGCACGGCGGTGGCTGCCTTCGTTACCATATACCATTCTTCTTGTCGACAATTTGCGCACGCCTTGGCGCACCCCCTGGCGCACGCCCTCCGCCTGTCCGCCGTCAGCCTGCCGCGTCGGCCGAGCAGAGACGTCGGCCACGCCAACAACCCCGCCAACGACGACGTGGAACCCGCTTCCGACCACAGCGCCAACGCGGCCGCGCGGGACGACAGGCTCCATTTCTCAGACCCAGTGCAGTTGCAGCGGAGGACACGAGGATCGTTTCAATGGCATGTGTGTTACTTCTCTTGCACAACGCAACACTCTGTGCATCACAGCCCACAGAATGCAAATTACTTTTCAAGGCCCTTTTGTCGATGGGGTTGCGGACTGGGGGCTGGGCCGCACCGAGGCCGCGCCTGGCCCTGGCCGGATCCCAGTATCACGGCCCACGTGGCCCCCACGGACCTCGTGCCCCTGCGACTCCCCGCGGCCCACGCCAGCTGCGAAACAGTAATGGCAATAAGGGCGGCGAGCGGGCAGAAAGCAGGGGACGGGCTGCGAGCGGGCTGCCCGGCTGCCGGGGAGCGACGGCCGGCAAAAAAAAAAAAAAAAAAAAAAAAAAAAAACGACGGAGGTCCCCGACGCCGGCCGGACCCTCCGGCTGCGACAACGACGCCCCCGGAACCGTCACGCCCCGCCGAGGCCCCACCCGCCCTCCCAGGGTACGACGTGCGCCGGCAGCCGGACGGGCCGCCGCCTGGAAAAACAACAGCGCACGACAGGGCGCGCCGACGTACGGAAGAAAAATGCAGTGAGGCGCGGCGGGGTGGGGGCGGAGGGGCAGGAGGGGGCGGGATGAGATAAGAGCGGGGGGCGGCGATAGGCGGGGGTCGGAATGAGAGTGCGAGGTCAAGGATGGGGGCGAGGGGGGGCAGATATGACGCGGAGAGAGGTTGCGAGGGGGTGGTTTGGTTAAGGGTGGGCGGGGCCGGGGCCCCCTAGATATGCCACGCGTCCTCACAAATGTTCCCGCGATGCATTATGCAGGGCGCATTCGGTGCTTTAGGACCACCGGCGGGGCGGGCAGAGCCGGCAGAGCCAAGGGCCGGGCTCACACAGCGCCACCGCACGGCGGGCGGGCGCGTAGCGGCCAGGCGCGGATCCAGGTGGAGGGGGGGAGGGGGACCCTTTACCCACTTCCCGTGGAGCGCAGACGGCGCCCGAAGGGTGCCCCCCGAAAGGTAGGCAACCTGCGAAACATTGTAGGTAGGCAAAAAGTGATACATCGCCCCCTGGAGGCTGTCCCCTGGAGGATGTCGTCTGGAGGCTGCCTTCTGGAGGCTACCTTCTGGAGGCTGAGGTCTGGAGACTGCCGCCTGGAGACGGTGTCCGCGACACTATAGTACGACACAGGGCCCCCCATAAAGAAGCCGATAGATGTCCCGGAGGTCACGGGCCCGCGGCTCGCAGCTCTACTGCTGGCCTGGCACCCCGCGGACCTGTGCTTGTGGACACGAGCCCGGAATGGAGTTCGGCGGGACCCGGCGGGGGCCATCGGGGCACGGGGTGTGGACGCACACAGAATCAAGAGCCCGCTTCATATCGGGGGGCATCGGCATCTCCTCGGCCCCCAGGCATATAAGCAGCCCGGTCGCCCTGTCATAGCAGGGCACACATTAGTAGGCCGCCACACAGGCGTAAACCTCCGTGGATACCAAACTTTGTGCAACACCAAACGAGCGAGCTAACTTTCCCCGGGATTTTCCGTGGTTTGTAATCTTAGGAGTCAGAGCATGCTGCTGTGTGTGGGCTTTCCTTATATCCCGCGTGCGCGCACGCACACACACACAAACACACACACACAGAGGTCTGTGCCATCCTAGGGTCGCCAGCCTGCTGCTGCCTCCCAGACTCTATCGCGAAAAGGGAAGCTGGGGAGTCGGACTCTTACTCCTCCCGGACCGGAGGCCGACATCGGGAAACACGTAGCGAATAATTGAAAGGGTTGCGCTAGGAAACAAATAAAGGGTCCTTCTTCCTCCTCTTCTCCGTCTGGCGTCGCGTGGGAGGGGTAGGCCCAGGACGGGGGAGGCAAACGGAATAAAATAGCGGAGCGACATGCAACGATACCCCCGCCGCCGGCATGCCGGCCACGGGGCGGCCGGCGGCCGTGGCGACGACCCCGTCGGTGGACACGAGGGGGTGTGTGTGTTTGTGGGGGTGTGGGTGGGTAGTCGAGTTTGTGTCCTTTACTTTGGGGCGCGCTGCTGATGCAGTGTCCTGCTGCTACACAGCGCATCTGTGTGCGTAGCGTGGCCTCCGGTGCCCCCTGTCCTTGTTGGGAGGACCCCGACGTCTCTCTCTCTCTCTCTCTCTCTCTCTCTCTCTCTCTCTCTCTCTCTCTCTCTCTCTCTCTCTCTCTCTCTCTCTCTCTCCCTCTCCCTCTCTCTCTCCTTCTCGTGCAGTACCCCCGCAACCACACCGTAACTTAGCTGCAGCCCTACGGAGCGCAAACCGGATGACGATGACCCTCGCGAGGAAACGATTTGGGTAGTCCGGGGAATATTAGCGCTCGCTTCGGTGCCGCGGCCGCAGCTCCGAGCAGCTGCTAGAGAGGCTAGGGCACCGTCGGTATTCACTGTCGTGTTATGCCTCCGGATTTTGAGGACCAACAACAGCTCGGTGTGTGTTCCGGGCCGCGTCGCAGCCGCGCCGACCAGCCGACTGCGAAATCATCACGGAGTGTGTGTTTTGCTATCGCGCGCGCGAAATCGCGATGATCGCGCGCCGTAACAGCGTGCGGACGAGCACTACGGGTAATAAAAGCTATAAAAAATAAAATCATGGCAGCCGGGTGGTGGAAAACAGTTTTACTCCCATCCGCACAACGTAATTCATAACGATGAGGGAGACAGAGAGAGAGAGAGAGAGAGAGAGAGAGAGAGAGAGAGAGAGAGAGAGAGAGAGAGAGAGAGAGAGAGAGAGAGAGAGAGAGAGAGAGAGCAAGGGCAGCCTGCTCTGCGCGTAAGACAAGCCGGGCGCTGAATATGAATATTTATGCAGCCGTCCCCAGCCCGGTTATGGTTGTAACTGTTTAAATATTTTATTTCGCAGTCATCTAATTGACTCCCGCGGTGTTGGACAAGGTGCGCCGCCATCTTGGATTCGCAGATACGACGGCCGGGTCCGGGGACCCGCCGGGACCGCGCAGCGGGCGGCAGCGGGCGGCAGCAGGCGGCAGCAGGCGGCAGAGCTGTCCGCCGGCCAGCCGCAGCTGTTGCAGGGGACAGGACGGGGCGGGACATAGAGGCGTTGGAAACGGAGGTGAAAACCGCTAGTTCACCTTTGCCAGCGGTATGAAACGCGATTTCTAGATTCGAAATAGTTTACAAAATACACTCAGATTTGACTTCAAAATCAATCGCATTCCTCTTTTACGGGGGCTCTGAACAGACGGGTATTGAACCATCCGGACCGTCTAGATCCAAACGCCAAACCGGGACGACGCGGTGGGGGCAGGCAGCACCACGCCGCGGCCGCCCCGAGGCCCTGCCGCCTGCGAGCCACGCGTAGGCCAGCCCGCAACACAGCCGTGCGCTGCGGACTCACAGGCGGCCTATCCGTGCCCTGCAGGCGCTCAGCGCGAAGCGACCAGCCGATCGACGTTCCGAAAGCCTGGTACTCGCCTTTCACCGGTGATGCAAGCGCACCACGATTTAAAATCAAAATATGGATTTTTTTGAATTTTTAGCAGATGATGCATCAAAAATTTCAAAAATCTAAAAATGAACAAAATAGAAAGTAACATAAGTTTGAGGTGTCAGCTAGCTTCGAAAACCGAAACTTAACTTTCCGGGAAACAAATTTGCCTCAGGAAGATGTTCTTTCCTTTCAAATATCTTTGGCTGATGATGCACCATACTAACTAAAAACGCAACAAAATATAAGCTTTGCTTTCACAGACACGCACATAAGACTTTATTTTCATAACTTCCAAAATCATTAAGAAACTGGGAGACATTTGGAGTTGGTTTCATCTGCTTCCTGTTCAAATAGAGATTCAATTTTTTTTTCTGATTTTCGTCTAATTTTTTAAAGCGTGTACATTGATTTTTTATTTTTTTGAGTGAGGGACCCTTTGCTGGTACGTGTGCTCTCAGTGCGCCGGCGCTGTGGCCTGATGGGGTACACGACAGCCTCCTGCAGAAGTCGATGGACACGAAGCTACGCTAGCGGGGCAGCGCGGACGGCGGACGCCAAGTGGAGGCGGCCGGTGGCGGCAGGCGGAGGCCGCGGAGAACCCGCCTTGAAAAGTTGCGACAGCTCATAAATAAAAGTGCCCCATGTTGATGGGCAAACGTGTGAAATGGGAGGGAAATTAATCGCGGCGTTCTGTTTGCATCGTTATAACTCTTCTATATGTGAGCTCGGCGGGGCCCGCGGGGCCGCGGGGCCGGGTACGGCGGCAGCAGCAGCGGGAGCTCGCGGACGCGCTCGCGAATGACGACGGGGTGCGGACGAGACTGGGAGGACCCCGATATGTTGGAGCCCACTGTGGCACCGCGGCACCGCGCGGCCTCGGCAGGCAGGACCATGTCACCGATCGGGCACCTCCGGCCCGGCGGGCCTGCAGGAGGCACCCGCAGGCCCGCAGGGGTTCGTGTGGAGGGAGCCGTATGCAGTAATGGTTTGGGACGGCCGTACTCGGGCCGCACGAAGGAGGTCCCGTGGCATTCCGTGCTGAGTGGCTCTGTCTGACACGCGGACGGGCGCCACAAAAATGCTGCTGTGTCCCCATTTCGGCTGCTCCGGGGTGCTCTAGGGGAAATGTCGGTGTTAATACCTCGGGCGGTAGTTGGGTTGGTTGGAGTTGCACGCTAAAACTAAAGCGGCGGGGTAGAAAGTCACTGCTGATGTTTCCGGGGACTCTATCTCGGGGCGTAGGTGGGCGTCCCCCGGCGTCCCCCGCGTCCCCGCCCAAGTCTGAAAGGATGTCGAGATAACGCCATCCAGTCTGGCGCCCCGTAGTGTGCGCAGCGCAGCGCAGCTCAGCCCGCGGATGGCAGTGGCGGTCAGGACCCACGCAGCTGCTATGCGGACCCACCGCCAACGACGACCGCGTTCTGGAGAACCCCGGAGGCCCGTAGGCCCGTAGGCGGGCAGCCACTGCCACTGCCACTGCGCGCTGAAGGGGCCCAACGTACATGCGATAGATAAGACACTGAGCGCCATCCGCATGTTTCGCGGGGAAGACAGCCCGTTACGCCTAAGCATGGCCTAAGCTGCTGAGCAGCTGCGGGAACGCCGAGGGCTGCAGACCGCCGTCGGGAGGTCGCCGAGGCCGAGGAGTCCACCGTCAGGTGAGGCCATGGTCAGGACGCCGTCAGCACGCCGCCGTCAGCAGGAGTCGGTTGTCAAGGGAAGACTGCTGCCGTCACGGTGCTACTGGATGACGATGGCGTCGTAAGCACGCGAAAACGCGCAGCCCAGATGCCCCTGGCCCCCTGCACCTCTTCGCTTGGGCTTAAACCTGGCCGCCAATCGCGTGTGTCGCCAAATAAGATGGCAAACGTCGCCGTAAAGGCCACCTTAATGGGAGGGGGAACAAACATCCTGCCAAACGGCTGGGCCAGAGGGGGTGTGCGATTAAGAAACCGAGGGGTGGGGGTGGGGGAGGGGGACGGCGTCACGTTGCGCAGTGACAACTCCTGGGAAGCACGTGTGTGCGTGTGTTGTGTGTGCGTGTGTGTGTGTGTGCGGATGGTGCGCGATTTGCGAATAAACGGCTGGCACTTCGGACACTCACGTCCGCAGCCAGCGGGTGTCCCCATCAAGACCGAAGGATTATAATGCGGTAAGGCGTGTTGGTTGGTACCATAGCCGTACCTTTGCCAGGTTTTGCCTCATTTCCCGTCCGACCAGATTGATGAAATCCTCCACCAGAACGTCTTCTTGGTCCGGTCCGGCATGCGCCCCCCACCCTTCCAGTGCAGGCCCTATCTGTACAGAGACCACCTACGAACTCTCGGTACTGATAGGTCTAGCTAAGTAGAGGCTGTTGGCGCAAAATGGGTCCAAAGGCTCAGCTCGGCGTCGTACAGGCACTTTGCGCGAGTTTCGGCTCCAATACGACATCGGGAACGCAGCGCGCGCCTTGCAACATCCCCCGTATCTCTGCTCGGCAGGGCCGGGCCTCGCCGGGCCCCGCGCGCCCCGCCCGGCCGTCGCGAAATACATAAACTGGGCTAAAACACCCTCTCCGCAGAAGTACGTGAGGAGCAGCCCGGGCCCGCTGCCTGCAGGGCGGCACACACGCCGTTTTATACCACATATAACACTCGATTTATAGGGTGTTTCTCCGTTTTCTCCGTATAGCGCCCTAGCCGCCGCCGCTGCCACCCCCAGCAGCACTGCGGAGCCAGCCGGGCGGAGCCCCAGACGAGGGGGTCATAATCATTAAATCGAATTAAGAATTCAATACATGGCCGGAAGAGCCTGGGAGAGCATGTGGGGGGCTGGACGGGCAGCAGTGGGTGGCGGTGGCGGCCATGTTGCCAGTAGTGGTGGTTTCAGTCTTGGTTAGCCTGTACGGTCAAGTGAACTACAAGTCGGCCGTCCCTCCGCCTGCCCCACATCCAACGGCCTGCACAATTCATACGCAAACACGCAAACACAATACACCAGAGGGCACATTTTAGATGATGCACGCTTCTAGTCGCGAAGTCGGAGGGGAAACAAGTATTTCGAATCCGTGAATGTGAAGCCGGAGAAGAATTTGGTAATTAGTACAGTTAGGCGCGCTGGCCCTCGCTGGCGGCGGTGCCAGCGGTGTCCGTGCGGTCCAAACAACGGTCAAACGGCGGCCACCCCATCCCATCCCCCGACCGCAGCGGACCGTTCGGCCCGTGCGGCCCGTGCCGGGCTCGTGGCCATTGAGGGCCGGGCCGGACACAGACCCTCGGCCGCGCCGCCCCCTGCACTCACTCTGATGAAACAGTAGTAGCGGCCGGCAGGGCAGACGGACGCGCGCGCTGTAAAGTCGTTTAATTCTCGCCGCAAATACCTTTAATGGGCAGAGGCCAGCAGTGAGCCCGGCGCCCAGCGAGCCCCTGCTGGCCCCGGGCGGCCGCTGACCGCCGGCCGCGGCGCGGGAGCCGGACGGGAGGGTCAGCGCGCACCGCGCACCCCGCGCGGCCGCCAGGTACGTCCTGATAAGCGAGGCCCCCGCAGCCCCGAGGCCAGCCAAGTGATGAATGGAGGAGAGAGGCGGCGGCCGGGGAAAGAAGAGAGGAGGAAAGCTCGCGATACGGACGGACGGACAAACTTTCCCCGGGTCAGCTAAATAGTTTCTTCCTGCCGCCCGCCGCCGCCCCCGGCTGCTTCCCGATTAGTTAGCTCCCGTGGCAACGGCTTCGTTTGAGGACGACGACCGGGAGTCGGATACTCCTGGAAGAACACACACACACACACGAACACACACACACACACACACACACACACACACACACACACACACACGAGCGCGCGCGCGCACTTATCAATCGACACCGAGGCTCTGCGACGAGGAATCGGCCAGGGTGCGCCGCGGGGACCTGACCTGACCCAGGGACCACCGCGGGCACTCACAGGGCCCGGCCGCGAGGACAAAACGAGGCCATTTTGGGGGAAAGGGGTGCGCTGCCCCGTGCTGCTGCTGCTGCTGCTGCTGCTGGGCCAGAGCTAATTCAGTGGCCACAGCCTCCCGCCTGCAGCCGGGCCACAGGGCCGGGGGTTTTTGGCTCGGCCAGGGCCATGGCGGCGACCATTCCATTTCCGCTCGGCTGCAAATGGAAAGTATCGGCTAATCCGACAGGACACCGCGTCGCACCGCGCTCAACACGCCGGCTAATGAATTTAAACTAATCCGCGCGGCAGCGTTCATATCGCGGACACAGCCCTGGGGTAGGCTGCCGGTCAGCCAGCATGCGCGGGGCAGACATCGCCGAGGACTGTGGCGGACATTCTTTTCGAGTCCGCGAGCCCCGCCGGCCCACGACGAGGCTCGAGGTGCTCTGCCTATTAAACGGAATGGTTCCGGGCCGGCGGGGCGGGGCAGAGGGCGGCGGGCAGCGCTGGGTGTGCCATTGGGCAGCCACGGGCGCCATGGCCGGCCGGGCGGAGGCCACGGCTAGAGAGCCACGGCCGCTGAGCTCATGGCGCGCAGATTCAATTTTCGTGCGCGGGCCATTCCACGGGTCGCCGCACTGCCCATTATATGAGAGGAAGAAGACTACTTTTGTGGAGCCCGCCGGCACCGCCCGGCACTGCCCGGCATGCGAGAGAGCTGGCCCGGTGTGGGTTTTGTCGCGCCATGAAAATAATTGGGATTTCCGCTCGGCGTAACGGTTAGTGTCATGGAGATTTGCATCGTACCGTGTCCGGCGTGGAGCGCTAGGATGCGGGGGAAAATATCACAGCGCCGTCTGGTGGTCCATCCTCAAATTAAAACCTTGCGCCGGTACGGCGGTATCCGGCACGGGCTCTCGGCTCAGTTCCGGTGGTTATAACGAAACGGTCTGAGGAGGGATGAGCGGTGATCGAAGGGAGTCCGCCCGCGTCCGCCACCTTCTGGCGCCACGGGGGGGTCCGGTAGGTCCGGCAGGTCCGGTGGGGTCCGGCGAGAAGTGATGGCGATGTCGAGTCCGGGCCTCGTAGGATACTCCACCCGATGTTCCGGCCGGCGGCCCCCGCGGCCCCCGCGGCCCCCACGGGTGTGATAGTCCCCGGGGAATGATCAAGACGGTGGGCCCGGGGGCGTCGGCCATGCCCCTGGCCAGGCCAGGCCGCCAGGCCCCGCCAACCCGCCGGGCCCCGCCCCGCCGCCGCTACTGCTCCCCAGGGGATTTGCCGACTCAAGTTGAAACGCTACCAAGTGGTACCGCCGGCCGGGCTGCCGGCCGCGTGCCAAGCGTATTTTATTCCCTGAGATGGGAAGCAGTTTGGGGCGGCTTGGAGTGTGCGGCCGGCGCGAAGCGGGGTGGAGCGGGGCGGAGCGGGGCGGGTCTGCGGGCCACGGCCGTGGGGGTGATGGTGTTGGCGGAGGAGCTCCCGGGGCCGAGGCGAGTCCAGGCGAGGCCGGCCCAGATAATCCCCCGGCAGGGTCACGTTCGTTCTCTGCAAAGTTGTTGTCGACGCTTTCGGCAACGACCGGATTGCTTATTTCTCAACGGTTATCGGCAGCACTCGCGCGCGGCGGTGTTGGCGCCGCGGTACGACAGCACGACGCCCCGCCGCGATGGCTGGCTGGCTGGCTGGCTGGCTGACTGGCTGGTTGGCTGGCTGGCTGGCTGGCTGGCTGGCTGGCTGCTGGCTGGCTGGCTGGCTGGCTGGCTGGCTGGCTGGCTGGCTGGCTGGCTGGCTGACTGGCTGGTTGGGGCGGCGGGGCGGCGTATCACGGGGCGTCCGCCCCATCCCGTCCCGTGTGGCGGTACACTTTTATTGCGCGCCCAGACCAGAGCGTCGCTGTTGTTGCCGAGTGGGCGAGTAGGAATCCCCGAATCATTAATAACGCGACGGGCTTGATGACGTTCCGAGCTTAATGCGATAATAGCTCCATTTGTCTCCCCGCAAAATCACCGGCACGCCACTGGCACGCCACCGGCACGCCACCGGCACGCCACCGGCACGCCACCGGCACGCCACCGGCACGCCACCGGCACGCCACTGGCACGCCAGCCTGCTCCCACAGGCCGGCTGCGGGCCGCTCCGCTGGCGTGGTCGTCCGTCTCTCTCCCGCTGCACCACCTTGTGGGAGCACACAGGAAAGGGCCGGGGGAGCGGCGGGGAGCGCGTTCGCCTCGGACGCCGCCAGGCCCGCCCTGTGGGTGGAGGGCTGCCGGGCCGCTGCCGCTGCCGTGAGGCGCGGGGACACACACGGAGCTAATTTTTGGGCGGCCATCGGTCACACGTCACTGGCCGCTGGCTGCCATTGGCCGTTGCGGTGTGGAGACGGGGGCTCACAGAGATGAAGAGCGTGACGCCGAGTGGAGGCCAGCGGCGCGCAGCGGGGACCGGCGGGGACCGGCGGGCGGGAAGCAGCCCCGGACACAACCTAACTTACGGCACCGCCAGGAGCGCACCGCATGGCGAGTCCAGACAAAGACCGGATCATGAACCTAAAGAGTTAATGAAGCTGAGACGAGCGTGTGCTCACTCGAACGCTTTGTCCCTACAGGTGCTTGTCCGATCCCATATCTCTCGATAAGGAAGCGGCCGGCCCGGCGCACTAAAGTGGTGCGTATGGCGGCTGCTTTCGCCATGTTTACGACGCCTTTATGTCCCGCAAAAATAACTCGGCGGCGGTATTTAGCGGCCGAGACGGCGTATGCAAATATAAAGGGCTAATGAAGACAAAAGGATGTGCAGCCATGACGACGGCCTGTCTGCTTTGCGGGACCTAGCTCTCCGAGCCCAAACTAGGCCTTGTTTTCCCAGGATATGCGCGTGCATATTTCGAGTCACAATATTTCCTTCTCACTTTTTGAGCGCGTCTTAGCGCTTTTCAATCCGTATTGGTGCATCGCATTTGGCATGTTACGTCGGCATGAAACATTAAAAATCATGGGCATAAGATACATCGGCCACCTACGTCGGTTGGCTCTGGCCAGCGTGCCACCCACCCACACAGCTAATAAGGGCTGCTCGGTCTAGATTTTGGACAGTCACCGGCCGTAATAATTTGTGAGGACGCTTCGGACCTACGAGACGAGTGGCCGCCCCATAAACGTTGATGCACGTCTGCTTGAAGCAGGAGGCCATTCTCCTCCTTGTTTATCGTTTTACCCATGCGAGTTTGTTGTTCCAACAGCACATACGACTAAATTTAGCTTATGGATCACGCATTAAGTGCGTTCACGATAACGTCGCAAGCGCAAACCTCATTGGCCAGTCTAAGTGAGCACAGCGCCTACTGGATAGGCAACCTCTTCTTCTGCATGCGTGCGTGTCGTGCGGGCTGTCCTGCCCTCGAACTCGCAGGAGCTCTGCGTCGCCGTTCGCCGTCTGAGTTTGGAATTCGGAGCACTTAATGATCGACGCCATTCCATTACAGTATGAATCTCCACACATTTTATTTACAATTTTTTTCTTTAAAAAAAAAAGTTATAATTAAAAAGAAACAAACTGCCACCAATATAAAGATGAAGGTCGCGACGAAAAAAAATTCTAACTGTAATAACAGTGACGCTGTCCCGTTCCTTTTGTCTATCGCGGCCTTTAGGCCCTTGGCCCGAACCACGTCATGGCCAACCCCGCGGGGGGCTATCGGGGCGAGCCATCGCCGGGTGGTGCAGCACCGACCCCGGCGGCCCGGCCCCGCCCGCCGGCTCCAGGCCCAAGCCTTGCTGTACCACTGCTGAGCACTGTGCTCATCCACCAGAGAAATTGTTTTCCTTGTCTGGGATAGAGCATTCCGGAAGAAGTTTTCAAGGCACATCACCCGCCAAGAGAGTCTCTCATGAATGGTGTGTTGTACGGTCATTCTTTTCCAGTCATTGGGCGGCGTTCACTCTGTTATCACACAGAATGAACACCTAGAGTCTAAGAGTAAGTGCAGGAAATAAAATCACGCGGGCAAAACGATCACATGCCTAGGTAATTTTTTTTTTAAATCACACCCTTCTCAAAAGTGGGAATTCACTGCATTTAATATTGCAATGCAAATAGTTCTTGCAAGGAATAGTGATATACTCTCCATAAGACGTAAGAGGCTTGTTATCGAAAAAGGTTTGCAATACATTGTAGTTTGCGATATTGGTTAATTTTGCAATAACGGGCCCATTACGTCCTATTACCTATGTAAATTTGTGGCGGATTCACTGCACACGTAATACACCCATGTGTGTTACTATATCTGTGCAAGTAACCACTGTATTGCAATTTCGAAAAGTGTTTTACCTGAAACTTGCTGAATTGCAATTTTTAAGACGGTGTCATTTTTAGGGCAAGTCCCTCTGACTGGATTTTTTTACTACCATTTGGGTTTGCTGAAGTTAAGATGAAAATTATTTATTTAACCAGGTTGATTAGGTTGCTTGGGTTAAGTTGGAAAGTATTTGTTTATTTTTAGCTGCTCTGATTCTTTCCCATCGTGATTTTTCTACCTGCTCTTCTCACCCTAACTATTCTATTTGTCTGGTCCCAAGCAGCGCTCCCAGCTCCCTAGTGGCGGCCAAGGCCCGGCGTGGCGGCCGAGCGCGGCCGAGCGCGCACGCAGCAAAGCGACGTTGATGTGACGGCGGGCCGCAGCGGGTGCTGTGCGGCGCTGTGCGGCCTGTGCGGCCATAATGGGAAAATACTGCGCGCGGCGATGGGGTCGTGAAGCATGCGTCGGTCAATCGACCCGCGAACACATTCCGGTCAGGCGGAGTCCAGCCGGGTCCGTGGGGATCGGGTCCGGGCCTCCGGCCTCCGGGCGCGGAGTGACAGCCAGTCCGGCGAGCTGCCCGGCGGGGCTCCGGCGGGCTCCAGCGGGCTCCAGCGAGGCTCCAGCGGGCTCCAGCGGGCTCCAGCGGGGCTCCAGCGGGCTCCAGCGGGCTCCAGCGGGGCTCCAGCGGGCTCCAGCGGGCTCCAGCGGGCTCCGGACGCCGCGGGTATCTCTGCCACGGGAGGGGGCAGTTGCGTGGACCAGGCCGGCCACGGTTCGGCCGATAATTAACGAGATGGCGACGGTGGCCCGCCGAAGCCTGCCGCGGCCTCTTCCCACGCTTCCGAACCATTTCTTTGGCCATTTGTTACCCGGACGTCATGGGACCGCCAGGCTGCGCTGGCCACCACGCCACCACGCGGCGTAAGGCTACAGGGCTGGTGCCAATTTTTGAATATCCCGTTTTTTTGTCAAAAATAATAACCTGCACGAGTTTTTCTCGGCCATTTCGGCAGCAGGCGATGGGTCCACGTGCCAGGTCAGCCAGTTCGCGGACCTGCTGCTCTGGATATCCCCCAGCCAGCGACCGCCCGTGTTGAGCTTGTGGAATCCGCCACAAATTTATAGCTTCATTAATAATTCGTGATATCCGAAACCGCGAACTTCAGTTTTGCGGGGATTTCGATATGGTTTTCACTAATATATCTCTGCTGCGCGCTGATGGCTTTGGCCGTTTTTGACAACACTTCGGAGACTTCGGCGCTGGTGGCGCACTGCAAGCCGGTGGTTGGGAACAGTCCGGTAGCCGCTGCGGCCCGCTTCCGCCCGCTGAACATCCCGGGGCTGGTGTTTCAGTGAGCGCAGCACCCCTTCGGCATGCTCAGCGGATAGCATTACTACTTTCAGTTCACCTCCACCTGCCCTGCTGCTGCCGAGGCGCAGCAGCGCAGCGCCCCGCGTTAGGAGGAGCTTGTTTCAGGACGTCTTAAATTACAGCCGGCCTTCCTCAGTAGTAGTTCTTCCGAGAGAGTGAAATATCTTGCCTCCTACGTACGGCGCGGTCCGGTCCATGCGAGCGCTGCGCGACAGCCAACAAGGCGGGCAGCAACCGGGCCGGCAGCAGCGGCAGCAGCGGCAGCAGGCCCTGTGCTGGGCTGGGCTGGTTATGCACAGCGCGCGCCGCCCGCGTCCGCAGCGTCCGCAGCCCAACCAATTACGGGGCTCATCTTGCATCTCGGTTATCTCGGCCCCATCAGCAGTGCCGTGCCGTGCCCAGGCCGTGCCGCCGAGCGCCGCCGCCGCTGTGCACTATGACGATGCGACCCGCGTCGCCTTTGAGACTCCCGCCACCGCCGCCCCCGGAGGCCCCACCGAGGCCGCCACACTGCCCCCGGCTGCCCCCGGCTGCCCCCGGCTGCCCCCGGCTACCCCCGGCTGCCCCCGGCTGCCCCCGGCTGCCCCCGGCTGCCCCCGGCTGCCCCCGGCTGCCCCCGGCTACCCCCGGCTACCCCCGGCGGTGGCTCTGTGCCCCCTGGGCTCTGACGCTGCTGCTGGACAGTAAAATAGGCATTTCTTTCTATATACCAAAATGTCTCCCTGGGGCTCCTCATGAGTTATGACGCACTCCGGCCGTCCCCGGCCCGACTGTGTCCTCGGCCCGCCCCCGTGTCGCGGCACTCCAGCGTTGTGTAACTGAAACCCGTGGACCCGTGGACCCCACCCCACGCGGCCGTCGTTGTCTCGCTACGGCCCTCTTTGTTCCTCCGTTTTGGGGCGAGAAAGTGAGTACCTGATACTCGGCATAACGAGCTCCGTGGCAGCGGGCGGCCGGGCCACGGCCGGGGGTCACGGGTCCGACGGCAACAACTGGGGACACTAGGAGCAGAGGGGGCCGGGGGAGGGGGGGGGAGGGGGGGGGGGGCTGAGGGGGGCACGCACCGCACAAGGAGGCAGCGCACGACAAAAACATGTAATTGGTAGACAGGGAAAGGGGCCTTTGGGTCTTGCGCCCCAGTAGTGGCGCAGCGGCGCAACGCGTTCGGCAGCGTTTCGGGGCGTGTGTGCGCAATCAGTGCGCAGTCCGTGCGCAGTCCGTGCGCAGCCCGTGTGGATGAATGGACATTCCGGGAGACAGCAACACATCTCCACGTCAACCGGAGTTATGACAGTACACGCACCACAACCGGGTGCAGCCCATAAGCGACGCGCCCTTTCGAGTCGCGCGTTTAGGGGTCCCAACAGAGAGAAAGGCAGCGAGCAGCCAGAGTGAGAGCGACAGAGAAACAGTGCTGTATGGGGCTCCTCCCCGACCCCAAAAAGAAAACACACGATGATGGATCACTGACCAGCCCTAATAGTGGCGTGTATCGCCCAGCAAGTTGCCTATCGACCGAAATAATGAGATCCAGCAATGAAAGGTGCTGCAGTCGTCTGCACCGCTGGGCTGGGCTGGGCCGGGCCGGGTCTCGCTCACTCATCCTCGGAGGGAATTCTTCCACGACCTCCCTTCTCTTTCTCTCGCCCGTTCGCGTCCCGGGCTGACGGATGGGGAGCGACAGAGATGGCCCGGCAGCTAGCAGCAGCACCCCCGCGGTGCCGCACTGGAGTAGCAGTGAGCCCCGCCGGCAGGTATCAGGATAGGCGCTTATCATGGTATCGGCCCTGCCGGGGCCCCGCCCAGCCCCGCCCCGCCCCGCCAGGCTACAAGTCCCGAGCGGCTATCGCTCCATCTCAGCGCATAACATTCGATCGCTCATTTCGTCCATAAATCATACTGCGCATGCGGCGCTGTTTCTGTGTTTCTGATGGCTGCAGATCATCGCGCCGCTGACGTTTCGGACGGCACCCCTCGGACCCTGTCGGACCCGAGCGGACCCCGTCCGGTCAGGTCCGTACCGGAGGTACCGGCGCCGCACTGTGCCGCGCCGACGTTTGACCAGTGTCCGAGACGCACACGCTGAGCCCGGGATGGGTATCGGCCCCCGGTAGCTCGTGGCAACTCACGGCGACTGTGTGCCGTTGACTTCCACGCAGACGCCCTCCTCTGAGTCGCACACGCGGCACGGAGCCTCGCCGCCCCCGCGGTTCCCGCCGGCTACCGCGGGCCACCTTCTCCATCTCGCTCCGATCATAATTAAAACGAGGCGAGAAAGCATCAGGTTACACGAAAATTTTCTGCATATCTTTTTCCGCGGTTGATGATTTTAATTTCCTGTTTTTACGTATTTATATGGGGCCTCCTCCGCCTTTCGTGTTATTAAGGATCGCTGCGGCTGCTGCGGCTGCTGCGGCCAAACAAAAAAGACAAGCGCCCCCTGTTCATTGTTGGCGCTGATATTGGGTTCGCGCCGCTTCGGCTGCGGTGGCGGCGGTGGCGGTGGCGCGGGCTCCCTGGGCTCTGGACCCCCCGCCGTCGCCCAGATTTTCCAAGTGATTATTTTCCTCATTCTGACGTGAAGAGTTCCCTTGCCTGTTCGTGACCCTGGTATAGTGGCGGCGCGTCGGTGTGGGCGACTCCCCCTCCCCTCTCCCCTCTCTCTCTCCCCCTTCTCTCTCTCTCTCTCTCTCTCTCTCTCTCTCTCTCTCTCTCTCTCTCTCTCTCTCTCTCTCTCTCTCTCTCTCTCTCTCTCTCGCTCTCTCCCCCTCTCTTTCTCTCTCCCCCTCTCACCCACTGCCTTGCTGGGGCATATGCTTTGAGCAGCGCGCCCAGCTGCCGCTGCTGGTTGGTAGGCTCCGGTAGGTAGCAGCACGGATGAAGTACCCGTTTGGGAAAACGTGCGCAGATATCGAGTTACCCGCAGTAGGTAAAGTCGGATAGGTAGCCGGCAGGCGGGCGGCCGGCCACGGGCATCCGCCGTGGTGGTTAAACTGTCCGCTCGTAACGAGGGCGGATGCCCAGCTTTAAATTCCATCTGGAAAAATGTTATGGAAATTTGTGGTATGGATTTGATTTTCCATAGTGGACAAAATCCAGCTGGTAATTGGAACAAATTTACATCTGGAAATTAAAAACCCATTATGGATATTGAAATCCATTATGGAAAATTGTCCATATGGATTTCACTATATCCCTGTGTGAAATCCATAACCGGGATCTGGATTTTGGAATTTCCCATACTGGAAAGTAGCTGGAGATGGAAAAAAAAATCAGTCTCTGCGAAACTAAACACTTTCAGGATCACTTCAAACCACTATTAGAACGTCAAAACCGAGCCTGATCCAAATCCGCTGTCAGATTTTCTCTATCTCCTTTTGTTCTCAAGATACCCGATTTTAGGTCACCGATTTCGTCGAAATTAAAATGGCCCTAGTAATTTCGTGCAGAGATGCTGCAAACCAAATTTCGATCCATTATTACAAGAACTTTGGATTTTATATGAAGTTGAATTTGGAATGGAATTTGGAATCCAGATGGATTTATTATTTTCAGTATGGAAAATACTGTATGGAATAGAAGATTTTTCCACACCCCTTTTCCAGATGGAAATATGTTTTCCATTGTGGGAAATTATTTCTACTCTGGAAAATTTCCACAATGCAAAAAGAGGCCTTGTGGAAACCAAATTTCCCAGATGGAAATCTTTTTCCATTGTGGAAACCAATGAATCCATCTGGAATTTTCAAAAACCCATCTGGAAATGGGAAACCCATCTGGAAAACAGAAAATCCAGATGGAAATTGCCAAAACTCCATGTGGAATTTAAAGCTGGGTGATGTACAGCGCACAGCAACAGCGTAGTGCCCGGCCGTGCCCGGCGGTGTCCGCGGGAAACAAGGTCTAGTGTATACGTGGGACAAAGTATCGCCACAAAGGTATGCCAAAGGAGGAGGGTAAGGGAGAGGAGCAGTATCGCCGGGCGTCTGCTGCCGCCTGCCGCCGCCATCCGCCCGCGCTGACGCACCCCCGAGACGCGCGACACCCCGGCCGGTATGGGGCTCCGGGGCTTGGGCAGCATCACAGCGGCCGTCTTATGATGGATAGCCGGCGCATCGGCGGCCGCCCAACTCATCGCTGGTGCATCGCATCGCGGGGGAACAATCATGTCGCGGTGATCGGGCCGCGGGCCGAGGCCGGGCCGAGGCCGGGCCCGGGGCTGTGAAGGATGAAGATCCATTGCCGGCAGCGCGGGGCGTGGGCGCGCAGCGCTGCCCTGGCCTGACCCGGCGGCCGCAGAGACACGGGCCGACGGGCCGGGATAGCGACCCACACCGGCGGTATTCGCGGAGGCTAGCGGACTTCCCTCTCTCCCTCCCTCCCACTGCGGTGGCCAACTTGCCCCTCTAACTGCCCTTGTCGCCCAACGACAGACACCCGCTACGTTCGCATTCAGGAACGCCTCCATACCGCTGTGCCGTCCGCCAGATTGCTGCAATATAATGAAAGTATGAAAGGCCGGGGAGGGACAGGAGACAGCGGGCAGAGTGCAGCTACCGAATGGTTATGAGCGGGGCCATTATGCGCAGTGGAAGTTGGTCAGGTGAGTATATTCGGGAAGGCGCGCCTCCCCCGGGAGGGACCACAGCAGCAGCAGCAGCAGCAGCCCGGCTGAAACACTCCACCACCACCACATTCTTAAGCGCCATTATGCTAATGCAGAATGCACCCGCGCGCGAATAATTATATTATGGCTATCGCCAAATTTCAAACAAGTTGTAGCCACGTCCCGTTATGTGTGCAACAAATGGTTATTGCAAAGCGACACGGCGATCATTCTCGCCGTGGGTCACCGTGTTTGGAATAATCCGGTTAGTAAAACCCAGCTGGGCGCGCACTCACACACACACACACACACACACGCGCGCGCGCGCGCGCGCGGCATTTTCTCATTTCGTTATGATCGCCGCCACAAAGATTTCCTGGCGTCTCGTGCGCGTGGGCCGCTATGATTCACTACGGCGACGATATCCCCTTGATTCGGATCAAGAGCTCATATTCAGCTCGTTCATCCGAGCGGAGTCGTGTCGGAGTAATTGCTGTGTTCCCGGACCAGATTTGCCATAGATGGCGGGCGGCGCCGTCATAATTTACTTTTTCTAAGTAGCAAGTACGCTTGTCACATCTATTTGCGCCGGTCAGGGAAACCTCCTCCGGACGACCAGTTGTCCAAAACGCAGCTTGGTATAAATCTTTTGCGCAAAAGCGTAAAAATAAGTGCGGGATGAGCAGCTCTCACGGCTTGTTAGCCGGAGGGTCCCGCCGGGTCCCGCCGGGTCCCGCCGGCCTGGCCTCGCACGGGTCGCAGCGAGATGCAAGCGCTGCCCCTCCGTGAAACCGATTTGCATAACCGCATAACCAAATTTCGTGCGCAGTTTGAGGTCCGGCGAGCGCAAAAGAGAAAACACCAACTACACTCTGCAAAAGCGCAACCTTATTTCCTCGTACACGGACCAGACTGTGGCATCAGAATTATCATTGCAGTGCGGCGGCGTGCGGATAGAGTAGAGGCACCCAGCCAGTGTTCTCAATCGGGCGGGCAAGCTCGGGCAACAGCATCTTCTATCTCTGTCACTCTCACGCCGGCTTTATGAGAAGAGAGATGCATGCCCGCCCGTTTTGAGAACACTGCGCCCAGCCTCTCTCTACGCGGAGAGGGCGAGACTGACCGATCCTGCAGAAGCCGCACGCTCACTCCACAATCGGTGCCGGAATCAGCGTGCGCCCGAATTTCGCGACGAGAGAGTGTGCGGGCCGAAAGGCGGGCGGTCCTGCCTCCGGGCCTCCGGGCGCACATCGCCGGCGCTGCGCCGAACCGGAGCTATTCCAATTCCAAAATAAAAATCCAAACAAGCGTCGTAAAAATTGATGGTCGCCGTGTCAGAACGCATCAACAGGAGCCCGTGCCTCGCAGCATCCGGGGCGCGCGGCAGGAGCACGGTCTGCAGCGGCAGCAGCAGCGGCCTCAGTCACACCTGGGCGCGGCACAGGCGGCACAGCCGGGAGAAAGCACAATGAAAACGGCACGCCGTTTGCGTTGTTTGCATTTCCAAGGCGGCCTCGGCGCTGCGGTGCGCCTCTGTGGCCCTTCTTGTGGACGGTTATTGCGCCCCGCTGCTCCGCTGTGCCGCCGATGGTTCAGAAAGTGGCCATGCGTCGCGCGTTCCATTCATCCGCTCATGAGCCGACCTTCCCTCAGAATCGGAGCCCGGAGCCCCGTAAGGCGCGGTCGGCAGCCGATCGGTGTGTCCGAGAGCTCCCCGAGCCCTGCTAGCCCTCCGGCCCCCGGCCTCCGGCCCCTCCAGCCCGCTCCGCGCCCCTGACCTGGCCGCGCCGGCTCGGGTTACGGAGTGACTCACGCTGTTCACCATATTTCGGAGCCCCAGGGTCTAATGATACGGCGTAGCATGCATATTAGGCACTGTCATAAAAAGATGCACTCTCTATCCCCGCCAACGTCCATTAGAGAAAGTTACACGTTCCGTGCGCCGTGTTCGCCATGTAGACGGGACTGCGGCCCGGTGTGTGCCGACGACTCCTCTTTACGATTCCCCCGCGTTGCTGGAAATTCTGGCAAGGTCGCCGTCACATTCCGCACGCAAATTCCCCGCGTTATTGTGAAAGTCTGTCTGCACTTGTGGGCCCACTGGCCTCTGCTGCTGCTGCTGCTGCTCCGTCCCCGCAAGCTCACACCCGCTGATGAGCTGACCAAGTGGCCGCTAATGAAAAGGCTCGTGTGATTCACAAGGTGTAACGCCGGTGTGCCGGGCACCACGGCACGGCACGGCCCGCCGGCCCTCACACGCCCCCTCGCATTGTTTGCATGTGCTTATTATAAAGCTATTAACCAGAGTGCGCAGGCAGGCGTGCGTCAAATACGGCGCAAAGTGCCCCGATCCCGTTTTTCACGACTGCCTTGTTATGCAGGAGGCGTACTGTGTATTTCCTGTAATGCTACTTTTTACGCGGATTTGTTTGGTCGTCGTTCATTAAATACGTCCAAATTTCCTCCTACTTTAAGCAGAAAAAAAACCGTTGGCGACGCCGAGCGCCTACGAGTGATTGGGTAGGCCAGCCCGCACGACACGCCTGCAAGGAGACGGCGTGGTTGCCTACCTAGCAGGCGCTACGCTATATGCGCTCCGTTTAAAGCAACGCCTGCGGCGACTTTTATTTGTTTGCATGTTTGTTTCTTCGAGAATTGCGCTGTGTCACGCGTTCCAGATGACCCATAAATCCATCGGACGCCACGCTCTTCGTGGACGGGCTTCGTCATCAGCCAATCACAACCAGGCGCACCTTCTAAGGGGAGGCACGAGAAACAAAGTAGCAATCGTCATGGATGGGCCGTCAGCCCCCACGAGTCACCGGCAGCACTCACCACAAGGTGTTTTGCCGTAATAAAATGCCACCAAAATTAGCGGTCAGAGATCAGAATCAGACTGAATAGGTGACTTCCGGAATGCGGCTCTTGGTTTTGGCGCGGTCCCAGGCGGTCATCAGCCGGTAATCACGGAGTTGATTCCGGGAAGCCTTTTACTCCAGTGATCCCCTTACTGCCACTCCCAATCATGAAATAATCACAGAGACGAGCCCTATCATAAAGCCGCTTTAATGTCTGCGACGCGGTGACGTCACTTCAGCGCGTATTCAAAGCATACAACATACAACCAGTACCATTACCTCAGTTTGAGGCATCTCCTTCCAGGAATGGATTGAAGCGCGTGTTTGTTCTCGTTTTGGGATGAGAAATTTAGGCGGCGGAGCTGTCGGTCGGAGGCTAGGTGAAGGTCATTGTCACGATAAAAGATTAGTGTTCGCAACTAATGTTTCAACTGATTTCCAAACAAGCACTAAATGTGGTTCTGATGAGAGCTGAGATTTTGTTTGCGGGGAACTATTTGTTAGTTGCACCAACAAAACGTTAGTTGCTCCATTACGGGATCGAAACTACAGTTTTGCTTCCGCATCAAACCTTTCCGTTTGAGCAACTAACTTATCATCGGTTCAGCTAACGAATGATTCCCCAACAATACTGTAGTTCTGCTTACTGCTTGTCTGGAAAGCAACTGAAAAATTAGTTGCGACCACTCAAATTTTTTCTCCGTGTTCATGAAGTGCGGCCTAGCCGCCGGGCGTTATTGGTAGCAGTGTGTGGTCTACGAGGCGACGGATGCATATCGGGGAATATTGATGCGGGCCGGATTATGGGCCGGATCATACGCGGGCCGCACGGGCCGCACGGGCCGCGCCTAATCGGGCTGCCCGGCCCAACCTCCGGCACCCGCCGCCGCCCGCCGCCGCCCGCCGCCGCCCGCCCACATAGCGCGACGCGCAGCCGCCGGGCCGCATTCCCGGAAACACTTGTGCCCAAACAGCGGCTCCCGACAGGACCCGGCGGGACCTGCCATATCGTTGGCAAATAGCCGCCTAATAAATTAATCGACCACCTCAACAACAGCCTGACACATGCGCGTCTCACGGGACAACCTTCGTGGAAGGGCGGCTCGGTGAGGTGACGGGGTTCCGGGCGGCGAGACCGCCACTTCTCTCGACGCGAATTAAGGGCCATCGAGCCACTTTGGTCAAACGTGCGTTTTGTCAAAGTGGCAGTCCAATCTTCATCGCGCCGCAGCAGCCCCACGTAGATGAAAATCGTTTAGTCCCAAACAAAATGATGGCCGAGCACAAGGGACCTACCTCTCTTTCCAGGCGCGTACTCCCAATTATGGCACTCTGCTGGCAAGCAGGGACACGACACCCGGATTGAATGCGTCCTTGGGCGCCGGGACTCTGCGGGGGACGAGGGTCCTTTTTGGCGCGCACCTCACCGCCGGCCGAGCGGCCCAGCCGTCTCGGGTGGTGATGGATTCCCCTAAATTCACCTCGATTACGGCCTGCATCGCGTGGCCTGGCGGCGGCCTCTTCTCACGCCGCGGGTCGCTTCCGCCGCCGCCGCTGGGACACTCAGTGCGTGTAAAGCACCGGCCTGTAGAGGGGCCACTCGTCTACCGCGGGCCGCCGCTCGGCAGCATGGAGGCAGCGCGGGCCCGGGCCCCGGCAGGCGGCGAGGGCGGCCACCCTACACGGCAATGACGGCGGAGAGCGCGGCGGAGCACCTCGCTGCGATAATTACAGGCTGGACGTCCGTCCTGAGAGCAAACAGCGGGGGGTCCGCCGCTCGCAGCGCCATCTAGCCGGCCCTTCGCGGAAAGCGTGATAATGAGAAGTGAGGTTAGGTGGTACCCGCAGGTACCCGCGGTGGGTGGAGTGACTCAACCGGGCAGCACGACGCATTGTCTCAGCAGCCCCCCTCCCCCCTCCCTGCCCCCCTCCCGTCGGGCCCGTCGCCTTGCGGTTGGATGCTCCAAACGGATAAATGAATGAGGCAGGCCAATTATTGCGAGCGGGGTGGAGCCGGCAGAGGAGCCGTTTGGGACGGTCCGATATGTTTCCCCCCAGGGGTGCCGGCGGGCGGCGGGTGCCGACGGGTGCCGACGGCCAGCGTGGGAGAGAGCATCCTGTGCCGCACTGTCGAAACGGGTGCCGGGCCGGGCCGGGCCTCCGCGTGTCACTTGCTTCGCTACTCCACTGATGCGGACACGACGCAGCAGGGCCCAAGTGGCGGTACGCTTGCAGCAAGCGGACGACATTCACGCATCGCAGCTTTCACGCACCGCACGGCACCGCCAGGCACCCGCAGCAGGGAGGCGGACCGCAGCCGCTGAAGGCTGCGGGCTGCGGGGGCGGTGCCGGGGGCGGTGCCGGGGGCGGTGCAGGCGCGGCCAGCTCTCTCAGAGTCTCCGCTACTTGTCCACGCCGGCCGCCCCCACGCGGAGCACAGAAGCAAAGATCCAAAGTATGAAGCCTTCCTCCTTTTCAGCCGCTAAAATGCCCGGGGGACCGTCGAGGGCTGTACAGCTCCCGCCGAATCCTTTCACAACTGCGCCGGCCCCCTTTCGGTCCCCTCCCCCGCGTCCATGTGAGAACTGCCCCTCGGAAACACTGCGGCCCGGGCCGGGCCCGACTGTCCGGACCCCTTTGGCCGCCGGTGGACCCCTTAGGCCGCCGCCGGCCGCCGCCCCTCCCTAATAGGACGAGACGGTCCTCCACAAGCAAGGGGAGAATGGAGTTGAGCCAGGAGGTCATCGCGGGCCTCGGGGGAAATCCCAGCTGATGAGCAGGCGGCTAGCAGCGCGCCCGCGCACCCCATCGGCTGCGTCCGAGGCCGCGCCGCAGGCTGCGCCGAGGGCCGCCGCACTGACCGGCTGCCCACTCGGACGCAGCCCGCCCACCGCGGCCGGCGGCAGTGGCGGCGGCAGCAGTGCCGAGGCGGTGGCGGTGCCGAGGCAGTGCCCAGGCGGACGCCGAGCGGACAGCAGCCAACGATTCCATTTCAGGTTCAATGGAAGCCCCAGATGGAGAACGGGCGTCTTCGGCTCTGCTGCTTCCCTCGGCCTCGGCCCCGGCCCGGCCCGGCCCGGCCCCGTGTTCCGTACAGGTCCTGCAGCCCCGTGCCGTGCGGCGCTCGCCGGCCAACGCCCCCGCCGGCCAGCAGAGGACCCAGGGGCCCGGGGGACCGGGGGGCGGGACCAGGGCCGGGGGGACCGAGGGGACCTGTCACACCCCTGGTATCCACATCCGTATCGGGTGGAGCTGACAACGAAGAGGGGCCCACACGGAAGCGAACATGATGAGAAATTACATTGGCTACCACACGAGTGCCATGTGGTTGTACCTGTAGGAGATCGAAAAGACCGACTCTTCGGTCCATCTTCTCATCGTGCCGCCCGCTTTCCTCAACCGTCTCCGTTTGGCCCCTGCTGGTCAGTTGGCACGGCTGCCGCTGCTCCGCGCTGCTCTGCTCGGCCACGGCTCGGCCCTCGGCCCGCTCAGTCCTCAGTCGGCCCCTGCACCAAGCAAAAGCCAGCAGGAACCGAGATATTGTTATGACACCGGTAACAAGGCTGGCGGCTTGTCGCCCTCGTTCCCCTCCTCTTTGGCTGCCCGGCCCCCGGCCCGCCCCCCGGCCCCCCCCGGCCCCCGGCCCCCGGCCCCCGGCCCCCGGCCCGGCCCCCGGCCCGCCGCACTCGTCACCCACGCACCGCTGACGCGCCGCTCCCCCGCACGTGTCGTGGGCCCCGAGCGGGAGGTAATGAGGAGGCCAACCTCAGCAAGGTAACCTCTTAAAGTACTCCGCAGTCTAGTACTTCAGTTACCGAATTTCGTAGAGGCAGTTTAGTCTGTTTTCGCCGGCTCTTAGAAGAGACGGGCAGTAAAGCTCGCTCAATGTCGCGTAGAGTCACGTGCATCCCGAGGATTTATACCGTCGTCCCGCTGTAACTTACGCCCCGCTTCACAGCCCCCCGGGGGTCACGTTAGCTATTGCGAGCTATTGCCCTCACAAGGAGTGCATGTACTATCAGTGCGGATAATTTTGACCCCCCTTGGAGCGATACTCCACGCTCGAGGTCGTCGTGCAGTGCTGGCCTCTATGAGGCGTCTTCGCGCATGCCAAAGATGGCGGCTTTGCCATCAACAACCGTATTTCTTCCGGGCATGCAGAATGCAAGTGAGCACGGTCAAATTTGTGGCAGCCGAAAAATATGAAAGGGATTGCAAAAATAAGAGATATTTTTTGTACGAGCCATGCTGATTTCGTGTTCATCCGAAGATGCGAATGGATTTAAAGTCGAGTGGGGTTAGTCGGCCCAGCCAGAACATGTTCGGCCATCATAAATTTTTCATACCGGGCGCGAAAAACCGAACTATTTAAAAGGTCGCGGTGTAAGAGACACCAGATGGCGCAATACAAGATCAGTCGAGATAATCCTTTATACTCCATCAAAAATAACGACATCAAAACAAAGGAGAGAAACTATGTAAGCATAGATTATTAAATTGCGCATAAGCATTGCGATCGTGTTTTCCGTCCTTAAAGTCGACTATAATCGCTCGAAAGCAAGATCAGAAATGCACACATTAAACCCGGCTACAAATGTCTTGGTGCAAGAAACCAAGGCTCCTCCGAGACCAAGAGTGTAGCGCCTATACTTAAAAGCGCTTGTAGTCGGGTTTTCCGGCCTAGAACCTACTGGTTGTATCAAATGTAGTTCGAACCAAAGATCAGGGTTGAACACACAAAAAACCCGGCTCCAATTGCATTAAAGCACTCAACCAGGGTTTCTCTCAGGCCATAAATGCTAGGGAGAATTATAGCGGCCGATGTAGACAGGTTCCGGAACCAGAACCCCACCTTCTACGTCGAATCTAATGCTCTGAACCATAGTTCAGGGTTTCGCACTCATAAAACCCGGCTACAACTACCTAAATGCGGTAATCAAGGGTTTCTGTGTGACCGTAGGCGCTGTAGAAAAGTGTGAGAGTGGTTGTAGCTGGGTTTTTGTGGACAAAAACCCACCGTTAAAGTCGAATCCAGCAGTTAAACCAAAGGTCGGAGTGATGAGCGTACTGAAACCCGGCTACAATTGCCAAAATCAAGTAAACTCGGGTTTACATAAGGCCGCAAGTGTGGTACAGAAGTACTGCAGCAAATGTAGCTAGGATTTCTACCGAAAAACTCGCCGTGTATATCGAATCTCATACTTTAAACCGTAGTTCAGGGTTTCGCACTCATAAAACCCGGCTACAACTACCTAAATGCGGTAATCGAGGGTTTCGGTGTGACCGTAGGCGCTGCAGAGAAGTATGAGAGTGGTTGTAGCCGGGTTTGTTGGACAAAAACCCACCGGCAATGCCGAATCCAGCAGTTTAACCAAAGGTCGGAGTGATGAGCGTACTGAAACCCGGCTACAATTGCCAAAATCAAGTGAACTCGGGTTTACATGAAGCCGCCAGTGTGGTACAGAAGTACGGCAGCAAATGTAGCTGGGATTTCTACCGAAAAACTCACCGTGCATATTGAATCCTATACTCTGAACCATAGTTTAGGGTTTCACACTCATAAAACCCGGCTACAACTACCTAAATGCGGTAATCGAGGGTTTCGGTGTGACCGTAGGCGCTGTAGAGAAGTATGAGAGTGGTTGTAGCTGGGTTTTTGTGAACAAAAACCCACCGGCAATGTCGAATCCAGCAATTAAACCAAAGGTCGGAGTAATGAGCGTTCTGAAACCCGGCTACAATTGCCAGAATCAAGTGAACTCGGGTTTACATGAAGCCGCCAGTGTGGTACAGAAGTACGGCAGCAAATGTAGCAGGGATTTCTACCGAAAAACTCACCGTGTATATCGAATCCTATACTTTGAACCATAGTTCAGGGTTTCACACTCATAAAACCAGGCTACAACTTCCTCAATGCGGTAATCGAGGGTTTCGGTGTGACCGTAGGCGCTGCAGAGAAGTATGAGAGTGGTTGTAGCCGGGTTTGTTGGACAAAAACCCACCGGCAATGCCGAATCCAGCAGTTTAACCAAAGGTCGGAGTGATGAGCGTACTGAAACCCGGCTACAATTGCCAAAATCAAGTGAACTCGGGTTTACATGAAGCCGCCAGTGTGGTACAGAAGTACGGCAGCAAATGTAGTTGGGATTTCTACCGAAAAACTCACCGTGCATATTGAATCCTATACTCTGAACCATAGTTTAGGGTTTCACACTCATAAAACCCGGCTACAACTACCTAAATGCGGTAATCGAGGGTTTCGGTGTGACCGTAAGCGCTGCAGAGAAGCATGAGAGTGGTTGTAGCCGGGTTTCTTGGCCAAAAACCCACCGGCAATGTCGAATCCAGCAGTTAAACCAAAGGTCGGAGTGATGAGCGTACTGAAACCCGGCTACAATTGCCAAAATCAAGTAAACTCGGGTTTACATGAAGCCGCCAGTGTGGTACAGAAGTACGGCAGCAAATGCAGCTGGGATTTCTACCGAAAAACTCACCGTGCATATTGAATCCTATACTCTGAACCATAGTTTAGGGTTTCACACTCATAAAACCCGGCTACAACTACCTAAATGCGGTAATCGAGGGTTTCGGTGTGACCGTAAGCGCTGCAGAGAAGCATGAGAGTGGTTGTAGCCGGGTTTCTTGGACAAAAACCCACCGGCAATGTCGAATCCAGCAGTTAAACCAAAGGTCGGAGTGATGAGCGTACTGAAACCCGGCTACAATTGCCAAAATCAAGTAAACTCGGGTTTACATGAAGCCGCAATTGTGGTACAGAAGTACGGCAGCAAATGTAGCTAGGATTTCTACCGAAAAACTCACCGTGTATATCGAATCCCATACTTTGAACCATAGTTCAGGGTTTCACACGCATAAAACCTGGCTACAACTTCCTAAATGCGGTAATCGAGGGTTTCGGTGTGACCGTAAGCGCTGCAGAGAAGTATGAGAGTGGTTGTAGCCGGGTTTGTTGGACAAAAACCCACCGTCAATGTCGAATCTAGTAGTTTAACCAAAGGCCACGGTGATGAGCTTACTAAATCGTGGCTACAATTGCCAAAATGAAGAGAACCGGGGTAACTCTGCCACCGTAGATGCTGCATGAGAGTATGGCAGCAGTTGTAGTCAGGTTTTGTTAGCAGAAACCGCACCGTTTATGTCAAATCGTATAGTATAGTAGCAGTTGCAGCCTGGTCTTGTTATCAAAACCATCCGGTTCTTGCGAACCACAGATCGGGGTTTCTATCCCATCGCTTTCTTATCTATTTATAATTACTATCATGCGGCAAGTGATAGTGCCTGTAAGCGGGTTTAACTGGGAGACTGGGTGCATGAGTATCCTAAGCCAGTTAATGTATTATCGCGATTTCAGTGGTTTTTAACGCTCTGCGCCCTGTGACGTTGAGCAGCACATCCAACCCACCTATTTTATTGACTCTTTGTTTTTGAAATTGCCTCCGTGAAATTTGCTCTGATAAAGAAGAGGTGTGAAGAAGCGGCCGGTAAGTATGCTTCGGTTTGGTTTGAGTGGTGAGCGGATCACATTTTTGGTCTTCGAGTTTTGAGATCTGGTATTTCGAGAATAATTCGACAAGAATATTTGACATTTTGCCTGTTTGGTGTAAAGTGTACAGTGTTTGATTTACAGGATAATTTGGGTGAATTAGAATTCAAAAGAGAAGAGTCAATATTTCGCTATATTGTAACTGCACTTAATGAAAATGTTTTTAAATTCTTCAACTTTACAAAAAATTGAAAATCACCAATTTTATGACAAAATGGGAACACAAAAACAAAATATCAATGCAATCAACGGGTTCTTCCCGCAAACAAATGTTTCAAAAAACTTTCAAAACAATAATCAACAAATTTGTAAAATAAGAAAATGCAAAAACAAAACAATAATCCAAGCAATGTATATAACTTCCGTTAATACCAAAAAAAAAACTAGGAAAAAGGGAGAAAAAACATTAATAGCGGGTAAAGCCTTTCAGGCATAGCCCCTTCCAGCGTCCTGTGTGCTCAGATGCTTGTAACGGACTTGCAGGTAGAGGCGTGACCGTCGTTCCAGTGCTGTAGCTGCAAAATTAAAAAGATAAGAAACACCAATTGATAATATTTTTAAAGTTATTTTTGACGGCGTGGCTGTACTTTGCAGATGAAGTGACCAGACCAAGCGTATAGCGGCTCACCTGACATTTAGTAGAGCAATAAAAAACATCTTCACAAGCTGAGCACTCGACTGTGGCTTCATCGCCACAGGTGACACAACTCTCTTTGTTCTCCTGTTTTAGGAAGAACGGATGGCAAAAATGAAATACAAATTAAATCCGATTTCAATAATTAGGTTTCGTTCATGAAAACTTACTTGCGAAACCCTGCCATATGTCTTAAAAACCTCAGTGATGGCCATTGTCTCGAGGTTTTTATTAAGTAGTGCTCCGCCTAGATACAAAATGAGAAATCTGACATACACCGAATCTTGCCTATCCAGGTGTGTGTCCAACCGTCTCAACCTTTCGTCGGCAACCACAAATCTGTTGCCTTTTATTATTTTGGCGATTTTGGACCGCCTGTCGTCAGAAACATTTTCTTCTCTCTGGCAGTGCCTTGTGAAGATATGCTGTTTAGCATCCATATTTATTTTAATCTCACCACACAGTGGACACGCAAAAGATTTCCCTTTTCCTTCCAATGGGTGGTGATTCTGCGAAGAAAATACCATTCAATGAGATAGGCGGGAAGGGATCAATCACGTTTCACGACATTGCACACGTGCAGTTTATCTTAATTTGGTGAGGCCTAGTGAAGTTGCAGCGCTAACAAATATCCAATGGTAATTACTTACTGGTAAGGGGAAGATTTTTGTAGCTTCAGTGGACACCGCGTTTTCCTCTATCTTTGCACGCAACGAGCGCTTCCCACAAAGGAGGAGGCCACCGATGTGTGCAAAGATGACACGGAATACCGATGTTGCAGCGTCACTGCTCAGTCCACTGACAAGCCTCTGAAACACATCTTCTTTAAGAAGCAAGTATCCCCTCGCACAATAATTCTCCCAGGTCCCTCGTTTCTGGCGGGCGCCGAGATGGGCCGAACTGGCAAACTCGTGATCAAGATTTGGCGACGTGAAGAGGTCTTTCTCAAAAATTTCGCCCTGTTGAAAAAGAGTAGAATTATAAATCGACCTAATTTGCGACTACTGTCAGAAGCCAAGGTAAATTTTTTTCCTAGCAAAACCGAAAATCATATCTTAAAGTATTGATTCGTGTTTTAAAAATTCCTTTTTGCAAATTTTTATTCTGTTTGTGAAGATTTGAATAAGTCCTGTTTTCCAGCGTTTGAGCATTTTGTGGTGAGTTTTTGTTTGATTTAGTGCACGTCGATTCTGTACAGCTGAAGACTAGAACATCTTTTTTCTTAATTTCTTTGTCGATCCTAAGAGTTTGTGGACTAATTCCGAAATTTTGACCGGTGCGTAGGACTGCAGGCTACCTACCATCATGAGACCACGAACCACCGGTTGCATCAATACATTTTCTGGGAAAGACTTCTTGCAACGCCGCCACAACTCTTCGATCTGCGTGGCAACATCCTGAAACAATTGCAATGAAATGTATACGACGACAATCAGTTTGTGAACTCCCTCAGAATGCCATTATTTACGCATCAGTAACTGCCAACAGACAAATCATTTAGTGCACGACTTTGTGACAATAATACCTCCACAGTTTGCACAGCTTCACTGCTGGGTGCGGCTGCGGCACATTGGTTCCCTGAACTCTCTGGGTCCGTTTGGCAACCAACGCTCACTAGGCCAGTGCCCTCGAATTGCGTTGCAGCATCATTTGTTTCTTTCCGCTGAAAATGGGTATAACTATGAGTGGTAAGAAATAGAATATAAGAAAATGTAACGCTGAACAGGGAAAGTACTGCACGTAGACTGTGTGTGTGTGTATGTGTGTGTCTGTATGTGTATGAGTGCGTGTATGTGTGTGTGTGTGTATGTGTGTGTGAGTGCATGTGTGATGTGTGTGTGTGTGTGTGTGTGTGTGTGTGTGTGTGTGTGTGTGTGTGTGCGTGTGTGTAGGTGTGTGCAGCCTCTGACCCTTGCGTTTACCAAACCAACCTTAATGGCGGCAAGCTGTTCTTTGAGCTCCGCATTTTCCTTTTCCAGGTATTCCACACGCGACTTCATGTCATCTTTTATGTCTAGGAGGCCCTCTCGACTCGAGCCAGCTGTAACAACCTTAACACAATCGCAGGTTAGAAAAATCATTCCAGCGCCACCAGCGCTGAGCAGATGTGATGCAGGCAAGGCAGCCTTTCGTGAGCAAAAGTTGCCTTCCCGTTAGGAGCTGTGTGTGGTCGGTCTATCATGAGCTTGACTTGATTTCATGCAGGACAAAATGAGTAGAAATAAATGCCATTACAGCTAACTGATGTGTTCGTGACTTGACTCTGACGTGACACGCCAATAACAAAAGTACGAACAGCAGTATAAGTCGCAACAACATAAAAGAAATAGTACGAAAAAGAAAAATCACACGCTGAGCATGTAGCATAGAGCTATCGGTTAAACAGTCAATAAACATCGAACCGCTTCGTGCTTCAAAATTGTTGCTTACAACTGTACTCGAACAGCACGCAAATCGATACTTACCGGTTCACTAGCCTGTTTACTTCTTTTTGTCTGTGGAGTGTCCTCTGCCTCGTCCTCATTCCTTAAATTAGGATATTCCTTCAGAATCTTTGCAGCTTGTCTTGTGACCCTCGACATGGCTATGGCTAACAAAATAGAAGTGCAATATGTTAGAGAATAAAATAAAAAATAGGTTAGCGCACTTTACATAAAAGTTGGAGAGCTACCAAGAAACAACGATTTTACTGTTCTACGACGACACGCGGCCGACGAATGCCGAACACTGACAGACCGTTCCCCAGGATAGCAGGACTGAACTAGGTTCTCGCCTCCAGCTGAAACTCTGGGCTGCCGCCGGCATGAACGCCTGTGAAGTAGGCAGTCCGGGCGACGGGCGACGGGCCTGCGGTAGAGCACGGCGGTTAGGCAGCCCCCCCCCCCCCTGAGCGCCGTGCTCTACTGCTAGCTCGCCCACCTCCGCTGATTGGCAGGACTGCCTACCTCACAGGCGTTCTTGCCGGCGTTGGCCCAGGGCTGCAGCAGCCCAGGGTATGATTTCGATCAGGCTGCCTTGGGACAAATTTTAGTGAAAATCAATCCCTCTTGCCTAAACTGAATAAAGAAAGCACTCTTTTTGGCGTCTGCCCCGAAGAGATTTAGGTATCGCACTTTCACCGTCCTTGAGGAGCAGGGGCGTAGGAACGTAGTTCGGCCCGGAGGAAGGGGGGGGGAGGGGGGGGACTCGTTCGGAACCTAAAATTTTACCATTTCTTCACTAACGCATTGTGACAACCAATATCGCAAATTAAAAAGTACGGCTTCCGGAGGACGTAAACCGCACCCCTTCAGATCCACTGCCCTGCGGGGCTCCTAACAGGGTGCGTTACCGCGCGCCCCTTTGTCCCCCCTCCCCCTTCACTTTGCGTACTTCCCTTGCGTTTTTCGTATTCGTTGCGACTGCTTGCTTCCGTTTTGAGCTTCTCCGGAGTACTCTATTGAACTCAAAAAGTGTCTGCCTCGTCTCAAAAACCCGTTCCAAGTTCCACATTTCAAATGAAATGATTTTCCCCGCGCAGCTTTCGAAATCTATGCCTAGCTCGGTGAACCTCGCCTGTCCACTCACGAATCCATGCGAACCAACGTTTCTACGTGATGCAGGCACCACTGGGCTCCCCGAAATATCTAGTTTACTTGGCATTCTATTTTCTTATAGTGCAGCCACTCAAACTGTTGCCTGTACCGCGCTGAAACTACAACTTGAGCTACGTCCGAATAGTAGGGCCGTCTGCGCATGCGCAGAGGCTAGGTGACCGACCGATTCGTACGCAGTTCGGATTCACTCTTTTTCTGTCCATCCGGTCGAATGGCACCGCAGAAGCGTCTGTCTGAACGCCGCGACGACATCACGCTTTGCTGTCTGGAAACCAGCATTCACGATGGTGAGTTCTTTTTATTAATCTTTGTAATTTACGGTCACGCATGGCCCTCCGATTGAAATTCGAAGGCGAGTGTTGATATTTCTTTTATGTTTTGTCTGGCAGGACCAGGGGCATTCTTGCAAAGGTGAGAGAGGCGTGATTGTGGGCCTCCACAGGGCTGGCATGAGCATTGCTCAAATTGTGGGGCACCCCGACGTATCACGTTCGGAGAGCACCGTCAAGCGGTGGATCCGCCGGTACCGAGATGAGGGGTACGAGGGGCTGAAGACCCGAGCGCGGCCTGGACGCCCGAAGGCGGTCAGCGACGACGACACCCTGATCATCAGGGCCACAATTTTGGCGCGGCCTTTCGCCACCCTAAAGGACGTCATCCAGGAGGTGACGCCCCACCTAACGGGCCACATGCGAGCCGTCTACGACAGGTCAGTAATTGCCTTTTTTCACTCTCGATAACTAGGGCCTACACGTCCGGAGCGTGGAGGGGGCGCTATGGGGATTATTTTGAAACGTGATTTAGATCGGATCGCAAATAAAAATCATGGCTGCTGGAGCATGTATCACGACGGGAACTTGTGCAGCCCTATCACTTTCCGGGCCCAACCTCTCATTTTCAATCGCCGCGCGCCCAATTTTCTGTTCGTATTTTCGTCTGCTAGCAGACGCTGCACCACATGGTCACTGCCGCACGTTCTGGTGCGCAGCGCTACGCTGAGCCACGCCGTGACGGTCGCTACGCATATTCATTTCCCATTCATATTTTGGGACCCGTCAACTAACTTGTAAATGGATGAGGAGGAAGTGACTGCTTTTTCGTAGTGAGACGAGTCCGAACGTAGCCGCGGATCGGTCACTGTGCGTATCGTCGGTCGCTGCTCGCTTTCCCACTCCGCCCCAGCTCGTCTGCTCCGCTGCTGTGGTTTCGCCGCTCCACGCTCCTAGCAGACGACGGGCGATCGCTGCACGTGCACGGTTATGTTTATGTTCTCTAGCACCATGCGATGGGCACTAGTAATGACAAGGATGGGATGTGTAACGATTCTATGCGACGCGTCTTTGAGCGTTGACTACAGCGCCCGCGCCGACACCAAAAGACGATTCATAGCAGACGAAAGTTGTACTTGTATTCTCACGCAAATTATTTTGTTTTTTTTCCCGCCATCAGTTCGAATTACAGATTTCGAAATCGGGAAATTCTCTTGTGCGTTACGGATGAAGGGGAGGGGGCGGAGACGGAGACGTTGGAAGCCGTGGAGAGTGCGAGAGGGAGGGGGGGGGGGGGGGGGGAGTATCAACTGCTCTTCGCCCGCGGGTCGCAGTAGCAAGCGGGCGCGGGCGGATCGGGCGCAGCGGACGGACACCGGTATCCGCACCTTCCGAGTTATTCGGCATGCGCTTCCGCCTACGCACAGTTGCGGCGGCACCGACAGACAAGGTAGTAGCACTCCTCGCTCTGGTCACCATCGTCAGGTATCGACTGTCCGCCCGTGTACTGGCTAGGGACGGGGGGGGGGGGGCAGTAATCCAAAGAAAGCCCAAAACGGAAACGAGAAGGGGTAACGAATAAGAATAACAAGTAGGGGTAGAGGACCTCGATATTGTCGATGTGAGATTTTCGTTACCGCAAATAATGCGTGGGTGTATAAACGGAGGGAGTGGTGGGGCGGCTGCGGGCTACCGGGCTTCGATGTCAATAGGGTATTCCGCTGAACCCCAGAACGAAAGTAAGAAGAAGGCAAGAAGTACTAAAAGATGGTTGAGGGGGGAGGTGGGACAGTGTCCGTTTCCGTCTAACACTTCCCCCCTCAACCATCCTTTTGTACTTCTTGCCTTCTTCTTACTTCCGTTCTGGGGTTCAGCGGAATACCCTATAGAGCACCACTAAAAATTTTATTCGTTTTCAGGGTGAAAAAAGAGAAGCTTCGGTGCAGCGTGGCAGCGCAGAAGCCCCTGTTGACCCAGGCTCATAAGGAGAGGAGGCTTCAATTTGCCTATGACCATGTGAACGAGCCACTCCACTTATGGATGACGTCGCCGGTCACCGATGAGACGTCCTGGAGGAGCGACCAGCAGCGGTCGGTGAAAGTTTGGCGGCCACGTGGTGAACGGTAAGATTTATCACCCTACCTGCCATGTAACCCCCCCCCCCCTCCATGCCACTTTCCTCCCCCTTTTCTCACCCTCCCCCACGCCCCCCCCCCCCCAACCCTGTTTCAACCCATCTGAATAAAAGAGGCTCGTTTATTATTACAATGATTATCCTTGGAACAGAAAAGGAAGTAGTGTTTCACCAGTGTACCAAGAAATTCGGATGCTATTTCAGTTCGTTTGGGTTGTGAGTGGTTACGCCCTTGTTGGCGTTGCTGGCGCAGGATCCTAAAATTTTGTGTTGTCTTTTCGTGTATATCGAAAAATGCAAGTTACCCGATTTCTCGGGCGGTCAGTGGAGTTGTTAACTTCCCACGAGTTATAAATAGATCTCAATTTCTTTCAGTTCATTAGGAATACGTAATAAATAGGGTAGGGTACTCCGGAAAACGGCGGAATGGAAATGGGAAGTCACATCGCCCAAGCGAAGCGTTGTCTAAAATATACTTTAATTTTCAGGTTCAACCCCGAGTATTGTAAGAAGCGGACAGCCAGTGGCAGGGTGTCCGCTATGGTTTGGGGCGCTGTCTCGGCTGAACATGGTCCCCTGTGTTTTGTTCCATGCCCGCCGAATATGAATGCGGTATTCTACAGGTGAGTGCAAACTATAAATATTTAAGGTTTATGGCTTTCAACCAAGTAAACCCACGCAATTAACATCAATATCCTCATTTTCAGGGACAGCTGCTTAACAGCCCTCTTCGAAACTATGGTCAACCACGGCAACAACCCTTTCAAATTCGTGCAGGACAATGCCCCTATCCACAAGGCCCGCATTGTCAGGGAGTGGCTGGCAGAGCGGCCCAACATGACACCCTTTGAGTGGCCGCCAAACAGTCCGGACTTGAACTGGATCGAGAATATCTGGGGGTTAAGTTCATTAGCTTGGGAGCCCGAATTTGAGCGGGATCGTGCGACACTGCTTGCTCACTGCACTGAGCAGTGGAACATGATTACAGGGCGGCCAATGATTCTGAGAACGCTGGCAGAGTCAATGCCTAGGAGGCTGCAGGCAGTGATTGACAACAACGGGGATGTAACCCACTATTGATATAATTTTCATTTTTTTTAAAATTATGAATGGTAGCTGTCCGTTCATTGAATTGCCTTTTTTGTTTTTGTTTCTTCTTTGTTTATCAAATTTGTTTAATTATTTGTTTGTTATTTATGTTTAGAGTTTTCTCAAACATTTATTGAATTATTATGGTTTTTGAACTGTGTTCCTAACGAACTGTTTCTCTTGTACTGGGAATGTTCTGTGATTTTTTTTGTGATCAATATAGTATAATACTCACAACCCGATTTTAATTTTTAACACACCTAAATCATCCTGTAAATCAAGCACGATAAATTTTTTTTAAAAAAAACGTCATATATTTAAAAAATTACTATCGAAATACCAGATCTCAAATTTCTGCAACCAAAAATGTGAAATGATCACCAAAATCGTAGCATACTTACCGGCCAATTTTTCACAATTCTTCTTCGTCAAAACAAATTTCACAGAGGCAATTACAAAGGCAAAGAGTCGACATAATAGATGGGTCGCAGGTCGGAACCCTGACAACAGGTGCTGCACAACGTAATGGCGCAAAGCGTTAAACACTGTTAAAATCGCAACAATGCATTGAATAGCCTGGAATACTTCTGCATCTAATCAAACCCGGTCACAGTGCGGGTTATTTCTCAATAGAAAGCCCGACTACCTTTGCTGCCATTCCTGCAAATGAATCACTCTTGCGGCTTCAGATAAACCATAGATTTACTGCGTTTTAGAAGCCGAGTTTTAATACCCTCGTCACACTGACGTTTGGTTTTAGTTATAAGATCCCATAACGTTGGCTCTTTTTTTTTCGTTTTCTCACACAACAACCCGGCTACATTTGCTGCCATGCTTTCTTCCCACTCTTGCGGGATCAGGAAAGGCCCGGTTGACAGAATTTTGGCAATTGTAGGCGGGTTTTAAGATCAACACCCCCACGTTTGGTTTAAGATACAAGAATCAACCATTTTTTATTTTTAATTTTTTAAGCATAAAAACCCGGCTACATATACTGCCATACTTTTGTACCACACATGTGGCTTCAGAGAAACCCTAGTAGAGGGCATTTTGGCGGTTTTAGCCGGGTTTTAATACCTTCATCACCCTGACGTTTTATTTTAACTATGAGGTTCGACATAAGTAGTTTTATGGTGGCTTCTTTTGGCATCAAAACCCGGCCTAACTGCTGCCATACCGTTATGCAGCTCATACGGTCTCAGGGAAACCTCGGTTTACTTCATTTCCGCAGTTGTAGCCGGGGTTTAGTACCTGAATCACCCTGCTATCTTTCACTAGACTCAACAAGGCGGTGGGTTTTTGTTCAACAAACCTGGCTACAACCACTCTCATACTTATCTACAGCACCTACGGTCACACAGAAACCCTGAATTACCGCATTAAGGTAGTTGTAGCCGGGTTTTATGAGTGCGAAACCCTGAACTGTGGTTCAGAGTATAGGATTCGATATGCACGGTGAGTTTTTCGGTAGAAATCCCAGCTACATTTGCTGCCGTACTTCTGTACCACACTTGCGGCTCCATACAAACCCTGGTTTTGTGAATTTTGGTGGTGGTAGCCAGGTTTTATTACCGTTATCACTCTGACGCTCAATTTCAACGGTAAGGTTCGACAGAGGTGGTTTGTTTTTAGCGTTTTTTGGCCTATAACCCCGGCTACAACTGCTGCCATACTCTTATGCAGCATCTACGGTCGCAGAAAAAAACCGCGTTAACTCGTTGAGGAAGTTGTAACCGGTTTTAATAGGTCTGATAAACCCAAAGGTTGGGTCAGAGTACGAGATTCGAGACACACGGTGGGGATCCCGTCACAAAACCCGGCTACATCTCCTCCCATACTCCTGTAGCACACTTGCGGCTTCATACAAACCCTACTTTTAGGATCTTTGGCAGTAGTAGCCGGGTTTTATGACCGTAAACACCATGGCGCTCAACTTCTACCGTAAGTTCGACAGAGTTGGCTTGTTTTGGCGCTTTTTGGCCTAAAAACCCGGCTGCAACTGCTGCCATACTCTTATGCAGCATCTACGGTGGCAGAGTTACCCCGGTTCTCTTCATTTTGGCAATTGTAGCCACGATTTAGTACGCTCATCACCGTGGCCTTTGATTAAACTACTAGATTCGACATTGACGGTGGGTTTTTGTCCAACAAACCCGGCTACAACCACTCTCATACTTCTCTGCAGCGCCTACGGTCACACCGAAACCCTGAATTACCGCATGAAGGTAGTTGTAGCCAGGTTTTATGAGTGTGAAACCCTGAACTATGGTTCAAAGTATGGGATTCGATATACACGGTGAGTTTTTCGGTAGAAATCCTAGCTACATTTGCTGCCGTACTTCTGTACCACAATTGCGGCTTCATGTAAACCCGAGTTTACTTGATTTTGGCAATTGTAGCCGGGTTTCAGTACGCTCATCACTCCGACCTTTGGTTTAACTGCTGGATTCGACATTGCCGGTGGGTTTTTGTCCAAGAAACCCGGCTACAACCACTCTCATGCTTCTCTGCAGCGCTTACGGTCACACCGAAACCCTCGATTACCGCATTTAGGTAGTTGTAGCCGGGTTTTATGAGTGTGAAACCCTAAACTATGGTTCAGAGTATAGGATTCAATATGCACGGTGAGTTTTTCGGTAGAAATCCCAGCTACATTTGCTGCCGTACTTCTGTACCACACTGGCGGCTTCATGTAAACCCGAGTTCACTTGATTTTGGCAATTGTAGCCGGGTTTCAGTACGCTCATCACTCCGACCTTTGGTTAAACTGCTGGATTCGGCATTGCCGGTGGGTTTTTGTCCAACAAACCCGGCTACAACCACTCTCATACTTCTCTGCAGCGCCTACGGTCACACCGAAACCCTCGATTACCGCATTGAGGAAGTTGTAGCCTGGTTTTATGAGTGTGAAACCCTGAACTATGGTTCAAAGTATAGGATTCGATATACACGGTGAGTTTTTCGGTAGAAATCCCAGCTACATTTGCTGCCGTACTTCTGTACCACACTTGCGGCTTCATGTAAACCCGAGTTCACTTGATTCTGGCAATTGTAGCCGGGTTTCAGAACGCTCATTACTCCGACCTTTGGTTTAATTGCTGGATTCGACATTGCCGGTGGGTTTTTGTTCACAAAAACCCAGCTACAACCACTCTCATACTTCTCTGCAGCGCTTACGGTCACACCGAAACCCTCGATTACCGCATTGAGGAAGTTGTAGCCTGGTTTTATGAGTGTGAAACCCTGAACTATGGTTCAAAGTATAGGATTCGATATACACGGTGAGTTTTTCGGTAGAAATCCCAGCTACATTTGCTGCCGTACTTCTGTACCACACTGGCGGCTTCATGTAAACCCGAGTTCACTTGATTCTGGCAATTGTAGCCGGGTTTCAGAACGCTCATTACTCCGACCTTTGGTTTAATTGCTGGATTCGACATTGCCGGTGGGTTTTTGTTCACAAAAACCCAGCTACAACCACTCTCATACTTCTCTACAGCGCCTACGGTCACACCGAAACCCTCGATTACCGCATTTAGGTAGTTGTAGCCGGGTTTTATGAGTGTGAAACCCTAAACTATGGTTCAGAGTATAGGATTCAATATGCACGGTGAGTTTTTCGGTAGAAATCCCAGCTACATTTGCTGCCGTACTTCTGTACCACACTGGCGGCTTCATGTAAACCCGAGTTCACTTGATTTTGGCAATTGTAGCCGGGTTTCAGTACGCTCATCACTCCGACCTTTGGTTAAACTGCTGGATTCGGCATTGCCGGTGGGTTTTTGCCCAACAAACCCAGCTACAACCACTCTCATACTTCTCTGCAGCGCCTACGGTCACACCGAAACCCTCGATTACCGCATTTAGGTAGTTGTAGCCGGGTTTTATGAGTGCGAAACCCTGAACTACGGTTTAAAGTATGAGATTCGATATACACGGCGAGTTTTTCGGTAGAAATCCTAGCTACATTTGCTGCAGTACTTCTGTACCACACTTGCGGCCTTATGTAAACCCGAGTTTACTTGATTTTGGCAATTGTAGCCGGGTTTCAGTACGCTCATCACTCCGACCTTTGGTTTAACTGCTGGATTCGACTTTAACGGTGGGTTTTTGTCCACAAAAACCCAGCTACAACCACTCTCACACTTTTCTACAGCGCCTACGGTCACACAGAAACCCTTGATTACCGCATTTAGGTAGTTGTAGCCGGGTTTTATGAGTGCGAAACCCTGAACTATGGTTCAGAGCATTAGATTCGACGTAGAAGGTGGGGTTCTGGTTCCGGAACCTGTCTACATCGGCCGCTATAATTCTCCCTAGCATTTATGGCCTGAGAGAAACCCTGGTTGAGTGCTTTAATGCAATTGGAGCCGGGTTTTTTGTGTGTTCAACCCTGATCTTTGGTTCGAACTACATTTGATACAACCAGTAGGTTCTAGGCCGGAAAACCCGACTACAAGCGCTTTTAAGTATAGGCGCTACACTCTTAGTCTCGGAGGAGCCTTGGTTTCTTGCACCAAGACATTTGTAGCCGGGTTTAATGTGTGCATTTCTGATCTTGCTTTCGAGCGATTATAGTCGACTTTAAGGACGGAAAACACGATCGCAATGCTTATGCGCAATTTAATAATCTATGCTTACATAGTTTCTCTCCTTTGTTTTGATGTCGTTATTTTTGATGGAGTATAAAGGATTATCTCGACTGATCTTGTATTGCGCCATCTGGTGTCTCTTACACCGCGACCTTTTAAATAGTTCGGTTTTTCGCGCCCGGTATGAAAAATTTATGATGGCCGAACATGTTCTGGCTGGGCCGACTAACCCCACTCGACTTTAAATCCATTCGCATCTTCGGATGAACACGAAATCAGCATGGCTCGTACAAAAAATATCTCTTATTTTTGCAATCCCTTTCATATTTTTCGGCTGCCACAAATTTGACCGTGCTCACTTGCATTCTGCATGCCCGGAAGAAATACGGTTGTTGATGGCAAAGCCGCCATCTTTGGCATGCGCGAAGACGCCTCATAGAGGCCAGCACTGCACGACGACCTCGAGCGTGGAGTATCGCTCCAAGGGGGGGTCAAAATTATCCGCACTGATAGTACGTGAGGAATCGACGGTGGGACGCGACGGGACAGGGCGGGACGCGACGATCCCGCGCCATATGCCGAGGTACATAGTCGGGGCCCCGTAACTTCACCCTCTGGCGCTCATTCCCAGGGACGTGACGCCGGCTGCGCGGGGCGGGGTGCTCCGGGGAGCGGCCCGTGCACTCCCTCTGTAACCCTTTCCCCGGAGGGACCGGAGCTGCCGGAGCCGTGCTGCCGGAGCCGAGCTGCCGGAGCCGAGCTGCCGGAGCCCTCCGTGCAGATGCCGCCGCCGGGGTCCTCTGATCCTCAATCTCTGCAGCCAATCCGATGGCGAACAGCGCGCGCGCGTTATCGGGCCGCCGACAAATTTATCGTTATGAAACGTGATCTGCAGCGCCGTGCGCCACTGACGCCCCGAGCCGAGCAGCAGGGCCGCGCCGGTGTCAGGGCGCCGTCGGCGGCCGCGCGGAGCCCGAGGAGGCGTCGCGTCGCCCGGGGGGGCGTGCTGCCGCTAGGGGCGTGCCGCCGCTGGGGGCGGCCCGGCACCCGCGCGTGCCCCTGCCCGTGGGACGGAATGAGAAATTGCCGATGGGGTCGGGCGAGGAGCAACGCCTGCGCCTGGCTCTGGCTTAGAGACGCCATGCGAAATTCGGCGCGAGGTGCGTAACGACGGCGCATACCTGCTGCGAAGGGCAGGCAGACCGAATGAAGGTGTTCTAGTCCGTGCGGCCCGCGTGGGCGGTGTGTGTGTGTGTGTGTGTGTGTGTGTGTGTGTGTGTGTGTGTGTGTGTGTGTGCGCATGTGTGAGTGGTAGACGGCCCCTTAAGTGCACCCCGACCGCATTAATATGGGCTGCTGCGCAAGTTCCCGCGCGTGTCCCCGCATACCGCAAGACGCCTTCAGTCCATCATCATCCCGCTGTAACGAGGGCGTGGCGGGGCGCGGTTGGGCTCGGTGGGGGTGGGCCCGTGTTCCCGACAGCCGCGGACGGTGGGAGCGACGTCACCAACACTCGAGCAGCTACACCGAAGATACGCGCTCACCCAAATGCTTTGAGAGGGGAGGGTTGCAAACAGTTAGTTGTGGGTTCTAATCCGACATGAGTGATTTTTGCCCCCTGGCCGGCCTAGATAAAGTTGTCCCTCCCTCTTCGCGTCCCTCCCTCGCTCTGCGAAAATTCTCTTTTCTTCCTAACCCTTCCCTGACTACACGGGATATCTCCGGTCTAATTAGAAACGGGCATCCTAAGCACAAGTTATTCTCCCAACGAAATGCTAACCACCTTTAATTTCAGAGCGGAGAGGGGGGAGTAAGGCATTACGTACCACTCGGCAAGCCCAGCCCCCCCCCCCTCCCCCCCTGCTCGGCAGATTAGTTTGGTAGTTTGATACGGGTATTTCTCGCACCTGACTGCTCTGGGAGCGCCCAGCGCCCTCGGAGGTCACACGGGGGCGGCGGCCGGGGGCGGCCGGAGGGCGGCGTCTGGCTGCGCGCAGCGCGGCTCAAAGGTCTTTGCCGGGGCCGGGGTCAGGTCGGGTTGGATACTCGAAGGGGTTTACGGCTCTGCCTGGCTCTGCAGGGCGCGGCTCTGTGCGGAGAGGCTGGCCGGAATGCTTTGTAAGAAAACGTTGGCCTGCCGGGGGTCGCGCAGCCGCAGCGGTGCGGTGGGCGGGGCTCGAGGCCTCCGCGCCCCCGCCGAGCCCCCGCCGTGGGGAGGGTCAGGAGACGACGATTCGTGACGGGACTCGCCAAGTTAGTTCTACGCGGCAGAATCATATGTTTTCACGTACTCGATGACTTGCACTGAACCTCATTTCCTCATCCGTAAATAATATTTTCGGAGCTCGGAAGCAATGTCCCCCCGTCCTCCGTCCTCCCCCGGGCCCAGTGCCCCCATCGCCCCATGGCCGCTGCTGGCGCGGCACGCACCAGCGTCCTCCCTCGCGCCACTTGCCTGTGGTTAGAGGCAAAAGTTTTGCAGGGGTTCAAATTAGAGTGGAAATTAAGAAATTATTTTCCACAGTGAAAAGGTAAGGTGGCTGAGAGAGGAAGGAGCCCAAAAAGAGATAGTAAAAGAGCAACTGCAAATTTTTCAGTTGTTTTGCAGAAAAAGAAGGAAATAAGATAAAGTTTTGTATTCTTGTTGAGTTTCTTACTATTTCTCTCGACGATCACCTGAGCCTCTGCATTATTGCGGTGTTTCATCCGCTCTAAGTACTGGTCCCGGCATTCGTACCTCACTCACGCCGCTAAACACTGCGTTGCGTTTCCCGGCGGGTGCACGCCCGGCCCGGCGCAGCCCGGCGCAGCCCGGCGAGGCAGCCCCGCGCCCGACCGACATCCTCGTCGAACGTAATTGACAGAGCCAACCGGGCTGTGTGTGGGAGTGAGACAAGCGCAAACACATTGTGTGGGAGCAGCAACGCTGATTTTGTTTGCAAACAGGGTGAGGAGGAGGAGGCGGCAGTCTGGGATAATCGGATGAGGATTAGCGTGTGCGACTGCGGGCGGCACGCCAGCGCCGCGCCGCACCACGCCAACGCCACGCCACGCCACGCCACGCCACGCCACGCCACGCCACGCCACGCCACGCCACGCCACGCCACGCCACGCCACGCCACGGAGCACGTCCTAGAGCTCCTTTTGATCCATATGTCCATCACGGCCGCATATACTTGCCATTGAAAGCACGTCCCTGTCGTCCGGCCACAGAGGGGGAGGGGGCCTTAATTCTCGGCGGCCATTCAGCGCGGACGCGAGATTATGACGGCGTGAATGTGTGTATACCTCGGCCCGCCGCGCCCGGCCGCGCCGCCAGCCCGCAGCCCTCAGCCCGCAGCCCTCAGCCCCAGCAGCCCCAGCAGCCCCCTGCGAGTCAAAGCCGCCGCCCGGACCGGCTGGACCGCAGGGGCTGGCCGGCAGGGACTCGGAGGGACGCCCGTATACGCTCGCAACTGGGCAATGTAGCTTTTGGGTAACATTTGAGCAGGGAAATTGTAGCAAGATAATTGCCAGCAGATGCCTGTACTATATGACTAACCTTGAAAAATACTTGCGCCAACATTTACATCATATTCTTCTTTTATCTTCGGAGAGTACATTTTTATAAATCCCTTCTTTGCTCTTTTTTAATAACGGCGCGGTGAATCTTGAATGCGCGCCAAATTTTAAGTCGCCTTATCGCGGGGACGTGGCGGGGCGTGGCGTGGCCCTGTGAAGGCGTCCGTAATGGAATCCCCGCTCGCGTAATAAGGCGGCGGCCGACGCGAAATAAAGTTATTGAATACTTACGCAAATAGAGCGGCCCAAAGGAGCCACCGCGGCCGGCCGCGTGCGCCGGGCAATTTGAAGGGATTTTCCTGGAGTATTGTAAGAGGATTGTTTGGGGATTGTCGAGGATCGCCGGCACCGTTTATGAGCAGTGAGCACAGCAAAGGAGCCCGGAAGCATGAGCCGGCAGCGTGCGGCGGAGGCACGGGGGGGGGGGGGGGGGGGCTTTAGTGGACGCGCAGACAATTAGCGTGTTCACACACCACACCCACACGGCCGGGGACAGAGCCGCGACGAGCCACGCGTTCACACGGAGGCTGCTTTATTGATCGCAATAATTCGCACACTACTACTTGTAATTGGTGCGAAATATATGCCCGTTATTTTTCGGATTCATGGCAGGAAACAATGAGACGTCCCCGCTGAATTGGACGGTCGGCGGCCGGCTGGAGCGGGACAGCATTGTGCCTCCCTGCGGGACAGGGCTCGGCTCATGTGACGGGGGCGCGCTCTGTGTGTGTGGGAATGTCTATCTGATGCGTGTTGAATGAATATCAGCAGCCCCAAATCGGCCAGCTCCATCTCCCCATTCACCACCATTCTCCTCCTCCCTTGCCGGGCTGCAGCCCCTACCCCTGCCTCTGATGTGTGCGCCCACAACCAGATCCCCGTCAGCCCCAGCTGGCTGCAGGCCGGGAGCAGGGCCGGGAGCCAGGCCGCCCAGCTGCGTTCCTCCCAATAACCCGTCCGCGGCCGGAGCCGGTCGGAGCCCGACTGGTCCGAGTCGAGCAGGCTTCGAGACCGAGCCCAGCCGGGCGCGCCGAGCCGAGCCGTGTCCTGCCGGAGCGGGTTCGCGGGTCGGCCGGCAGAGCGCAGCACGCGCTGGGTCCCAGGTGAGCGCGGGCCTCAGCCACCTGAGTGACGGTTGTGTCGCGGGACAGAGGGTGTGCGGGCGGGGGCGGGGGCTTCCCTGATAGTAATCGGGCCTCGGTGAGCTGCGGCGGCAGCAGTGCAGGACGCTGTCCGCGCGCTTTCTTCTGCACTCCTGGGCCCTCCGTGTGCAGCCTGCGGGGAGGCTGTCAGTGTCAGAGGAGTGCGGTCAGGACAGTCCCCCGAGGTGTGCCTAGTGTCGTTGTCCCCGGCCCGGCCCTCGCGGACCCTGCACCCAGCAGGCAGCTGGTCGGCAACTCGTCCGGACGGAGGTGGGCGTGGCGACCCGCAAGCGCCTCGGCCCGACTCCGTCAGCCCGCCTCGGCTCGGCTGTCTTGTGCCGAGGCAGGCCGGGGCCTCCTCCGGTGATATTGGCTCGCACTGCCAAGGAAAGCGAAAGTGTGCTCCGTGAGGGTCCGGGCGGCCCGGGCGGTGCGGCCGGACAGACGGCGGACAGACGGCTTCAGCACGGCGCTGGCTGTGCTGGCTGCACCCTCCGTCGTTGCACTTTGCTAGCGCCATGAGCGTACGTCTTTCGGGAGGCTATAGGCCAGCGAGTCTCTAGCCAGGCTCTCGCACAGCCAGCCAGCCTTTTGCGTCACCATCGCATTTCGCCCGCTCATGCTCGCGCGATTTGACTCTCACGCGACGGGAAGGAATCGCCGCCATCGGCAAATGGAATAGCCCTGTAAACAAGCTGCTAATAATGCAGCAGACGCGACGCACGCGGGGGGAATCCCATATTCGTGACTTTTGCAACAGCGACGGGCTGTGTGTGTGTGTGTGTGTGTGTGTGTGTGTGTGTGTGTGTAAGTGTTGGACAAACGCTAAATTTGTAACCCGAGCGTGCAAGTGGTGTGATGGTGCGGCACTGCGGTCGCCTGTCCTTTGCCAGAGATACCAACAACGAAGAGAAACAGACTCTCGATGCACAATGCGTGTTCTTTGCAAGTGATCTCTGGTCGTGGAAGTAGAGCGCTGGAGGTGAGAGAAGCAGGAGGGCCATGCCTGCAGGCACGCCGAGTAAAAGCGAGCATTCCAGTTTGCATGCTGTACTCTGCGGATTTTCGAGTTTCCAAATGGCTCAATAGCAGAGACAGGTGCGCGAACCAGTCGCATGAGAGTGCGCAACCACTCGGGTAGCCGAGATCGGAGACGACACGTATACATGTAACCCCGAGTAGAAGCGGGGCACAGCCGGGCACAGCCGGGCACGGCGTGACGTAGTGGGGCGGGTGCCACCAACTTGTCGGGTTGAGGTCACTGTGCCGTGCTGGTTGGCATGCGCCCGTTGCTGCGAGGCTTGATGTATTGCTGCGCCCTGGACCGCAGCGAGTGCAGCAAGGGCTGAGCTGAGACAGGCGTGTGGCCGGCTGAGGCCCTGCTGGCTACAAGCCCCGTCCCCAGGCCGTGCACCTTACACACCCACTGCACTGCACTGCCCATGGCCGTGTCCGGGTGGTCGGCCGGCTGGTCGCGGCACGTAAGGCACGCTCAAAAACAACGCGCCGCCAATCTTGACTGCTGACTTTGTTTCGGTCATAAAAGCGTGTTTTACGTTTGTTCTCGCTGAGCAGGCCGGCGCCCCCGCCTTTCTCACCTCGCGCCCGATCCCACATCGCCACGCCCCGCCATGCCCCGCGTGGTGTTGCGGATGGTCTGCCGTGAAGGCAAAAGGTGCTGCCTACTTGACAGCGCCACACGGATTATTTATGGAGCCACCTCATGGCATTGCCTGCCCGTGGCATGTGCCTCGCACACACACACACGCACACACACGGCGCACTATAAACACTTCTAAACGTGAAAGTGCCTGCAGCAGCAGGGCTGAGTAGTTGTGATGTATGGGGACGGTCGCGGTGACACGCATAACGCCTAACGCCCAGCAGGCCGGGCTGACCGCGGCAGCCGGGCGTGATGCCTTTACCTACACTCGCCGTGTTCGGGCGGCGGTAGCGGTGGTAGCGGCAGATGCAGCGGTCGTCGTCGTGTTGAATTCCAGCATCTCCGGGTCCTCCGGGACCTCCGGGCTCCGGGTCCTGGATGGATGGCCACCCCCCGTGGGTGCGGGACGTGTTATCCGTAATAGTTTTGCCTGTCCGCGACAGGTTTAAATCATAATGTTTTGACTATGAATGATTTTCGTATTTTATTTTTTGGCCTCCATCGTCGTGTGTCGGACTCGTGCGGTGTAACTGTTAGGCCACCTCAGGCCTACCAGCGACCGGGACAAAGTGTGTGTACTGCTGTCCTACCACGTCGATACCTCTAGGACCATGTCGCGGGCTAATACTTTGGCGAAATAGAACCGCAGCATTGGAACTCTCGTGCCACCCAGATCGAATTGTTCTGATTCACATCAAGCGTGTAGGGTCGGAGGGGCCTCCAACACCGGCCTCGCGCCGCTCATACCGACACAGCGCTATGCTAATACTCCTTCCCGACTGCGGCTGGCCGTTGTCGCACGCATGCGAGTCCCACACAGAAAAGTATGGCAGCAGCGGCATGTCTGTGGGGCGTCGCCATTGTGAATCGCTCGCGAAAACATGTCGTTTAGTTTCCAAAGTACGAGAAAGGAATTGACGGTCCACGTCTCAGCGGTTCAGGGTCAGTGCATGTCGTTTCTCTCGCGTACACGCACTCCGATACCAAATCGTTAATTTTCCGAGTCGGCAAAATGTGATGTATTGGTGCGGCTGGCGTCGTCCGCCCGCTGACGCTAAGCAGCGCCGTCGTCGCCAGGAAATACGGTGCAGGTCGCTAGGCTGTGTGTGTCGTCGAATTATTTATGGCGGGCTATTCGTCAAACGGCGAGGGGGTGGGATGCTTATGGGCTCATGTCCGGGCTGGACACGGCGGAGGCTGCGCGCGGGACCCCGAGAACCTACAACAACGGGACCAGAGGTGCACTCAGCGCACGCAGCCTGTGCCGCAGGCATCCTATGTACACCGACACACTTTATTTACTGAAAAACGTTGGAACATGGAGTGGGGCGACCGAGCGCCTTGCGCATCAGGCAGTCCCGTCAGCCGCGCGTGTCCTGCGGGCTGGCCTACCCAGCCGGGCGCTCCGCCTCTCGACGCGCCTCTCCTCATCTCTTACCTATTCCCACTGCTGTTCCATCATTCTTGAATGGATTATTATTTTTGTTTTACAAAGCGCATCCGCAGCGTCTCCTCTCTTATTCGCCCGTGTGCGTGTGTTCAGGTGTGCGCGCGCGTGTGAGTGCGCGTATGCGTGCGCGCACGATACGGCATCGATGCCGAGCTCCAATGCCGCCGACAAGGAACGCAAGCTACGCCCCATCTCTCTCTCTCTCTCTCTCTCTCTCTCTCTCTCTCTCTCTCTCTCTCTCTCTCTCTCTCTCTCTCTCTCTCTCTCTCTCTCTCTCTCTCTCTCTCTTACACATACGGAAAAAACTAACGCAAGTAATGTTCTATGTTGCTGGCCGCAGTCTGTATTTGGCAGGGTGATAAGGATAAGCGCGTTTGGACGGCGGCGCGGCCTGCCCTTGGGCCCACTGAGGGCACGGGAGGGGGACGACAAGACAGCGGTGCCGATGAGTGTGCTTAGCGTGACCCGCAGCTGGCAGTGCCATGTATCATTGTATCTCATGGAATGAATGACACTCGCGGAAATGATGTACGGCACACACATTACGAACACTGCACTCTCAATTCTGAGTTATTGGATCAAGCAAACTTGGTGTTTCTTGGCAATTCTTCTTCTTACTAGTATCTCGCGAAATACGTAATTTTCTTGACTATACTTGTACAATACCTGAACTAAGCATTTTTGATTAGCTTGGCAAAAATTCTGAAGTCAAAGTATGCAGCTGAAGATGTGGCGAGAACGGCTTACATTCAGCTGTCGTTAATTTCTTAAAATTGCCTTTTTATTTTCTGTTGGAGACAAATTTAGTCTGAAACAAGAAACAAGCACAGGAGGGAAGATGAACAGCAGGTAACGAAACTGGCCGCTCTTGAACTTTAGCCACTGCCACGATGTCCCCCCACGCCACGCAGGGCAGTGGAAAAGTAGTACCAGACGCCATCTGTGTTGGACCTTTTCGAAACTGGCGCGGACCGGACAGCATTCATTCATTCCTTCCCTCGGCACACGTCAAAACGCCACCGCGCCAGTGGTCAAACAGGCTGCTGTGTCCCTGCCGGGGCCGGGCCAGGCCGGGCCGTCCCGAGGGACTAGAAACACACTTGACGGCAGACCTCTCCGGACGTCCCCCGGGGCACAAGTAAGGAAAACAGTTGTTGCATTCCACTCTAATTGTGCAGAGCCAGAGATTAACTACTGTACTTTTTCGTTGGCAGTTCGCAGGCGTCCGCCCGCGGTCTGTGTTTCTGGGCGTGGTGCGCTCGTGTGGGGCTGGCAGTTCGGCGGGTGGGTGGACCTAACGGAAACTTAGTTTGGCGAACTGTAAAGAAAGTTCTGCCTCCACGTTAAATAGAAAATAAATCTTGACAAATAAAGAACACCAATACTGCAGATGAAGTTGTGTTAACATTGGTACTGCAGTCATATGATTCACGCGCGACGACACGGTTTCGTCGAATAGCCGAGAATGGAATTTTGTGGTTAGTAAGTTCAAGAGGGGTGATGCCGCGACAGCGAGGTGGGTGGCTTTGGGAAGGGAAGGGGGTTGCATGTGGCCACGCACTGAGCCCACTCAGGCGAATGAATCACACAACACGGCACGTGTCGGAGAGAAGGAGGGGGTTGGGGGCGCACTAGGTGCGTTTCCATAAAACAGGAGACTTGACTCGGAATGGTTGGACGCGGTGTGTGCGGTAGGCAGCGGGCGGCAGCGGGCGGCAGCGAGGCGGGGCAGAGCAGAGGGACGATCGGAACTCGAGATAATTCGAGCCTGAGCGGTGCAGCGGCGCACGCAAAGCAAAATCCACAGCAGCGGCGGCGGCGCGGCGGCGGCGCGGCGGCGGCGCGGCGGGGCAGGAATCCATAATTCGACTGGCACGGAAACCGGCGAGAGGGAGCACGGGAAAGACGGGGGGAAAGCAGTCTGATAGATTTCAATAGGTTGAATTTAATAACCGGTAAGTGGGGAGCAATTTTCTTGCGGGCGACCCCTGTTTGTTGGAGTGGTAATTGGTTCCTCCCGCAAACGGCAGCGCCCGGCCCGAGGTTCGTGGCTTTCTTTCTCTATTTGATAGTTTCTTTGCCAGAAATCCAACACAAGAAATAAGGTTTTCGATAAATGTGCCCAGCCCATCAACGCCTTTCCTGTCGCAAAATATTGAAAGGGTTGGCCCCGCCTTATCCGGCGCGAGCTGAGTGGAGCCCCACCCCCTTTCCCTTCCTAGGAAGGCAGTTACCGCACCTGGCGTGGCGATATCTCTAGAGCGCGAGGAATGAGAAAGAGCCGAGATTAAGATTAATTATGAAAAGTGCGTGAAAGTGTTTGGCGCAGATAACGCGTGAGGCAGACCGCGTCCGAAAGCGTCGGGCGTAGCCACTGGCCGTGCGGACGCCCCCCCCCCCCCCGCCCGCCCCGGACACCCCTCACACCCCTCACCTGGTGACGACCGCACCCGACCGCACCACACCCTAAGGTGTGACCTAGGGCGAATCCGGGGACAGCAGATGAGGAGGGTGTTCCCCGCGCAGTATATGCACGCATCTATAGGTGGTTGGTGGTGCGTAGGACCATGACGACTAGGTGCCTCTCCGGGACCCTGGCGGTGGTCGGCACGGCCACGGCACCCATCCCATCAGTGTCTGAAATGCATCCGGCAGTGCAGATGAATGAGCACTGGCCGCCTCGGCCGCCTCTGCCCGCTCGGGGGTGGAGGAGGTGGGAGCGACCGAGGAGCGCCGACAAGGGCTCATAAAACGGGTTGAGAAAAAGCTAATTAGCAACGAGAGCAAATTTGCCTCCCCTCCTTTATTCAATAAACGGCTCGGCCATCCCAGCCTGTTCGTCATCAGCATGTGAACACTGCCCGGCCGGCCTGGCCGCGGGGACCGGCGTGCCCCGGCGTGAGAACCGCTTTTCAGGCTCGTTAGCAGGACGTTACACACACGGCGCGCCACTACCGACTCAAACATTTTCGCTAACATGTGTGCTCGGCCGATCCGCGATACCCGAATTGAAGAACGTGCCGTTCAGCGCGTTCGCCAGTGTTTGTGGCGACAGACGAGGACGGCGGGACCCGCAGTGTGTGTCCGCGTGCGTGGGAGGGCGGTGTGTACGCTGTTGTTGTGAATGAAAGGAGGACCCCTGATGGACAGGTATGCTAATGGAACCCGTATCTCATCGCCGCGTCGTGGTCGTCGCAGAGGCGGGGAGGTCACGACCCCTTATCAGAGGCAGAATAAGCGCATAGCATCGATCCGTCAAAGCTCTTTATGAACAGCAAAGACTGATAAGTTTCCTGCCGCGAGCGGTTTGAGACGTGTCGCAGCGGCCGTCCCCAGCGGACCCAGCGGACCCAGCGGACCCCTGCGGATCCAGCGGACCCCTGCGGATCCAGGGGACCCCTGCAGCGGCACTAGTTTATCAGAGCGCGCTGCACTCCGCACTCGTGCGATCAATTTGGCAGCGCAGCCTAGTCCCCTGATCCGAAACGTATTACTTACTTACTTGCGGCCTAAGAGACCGTGTTTACGCAGTCCATTTGAGCGGCTGCCAGCTGGCCGCGCGCGACGAGCCGCTCGCAATGCACTCGTCTTAGCGACACGGAGCGCTCTCAGCCCATACAAATGACTTTGTCCTCATCAGGGGCCGCTGTGAGAGAAATGAGGCACCGCTGCCGCCTCCGCTCCCCGCCGCACCGCCGCACCGCCCTCTAAACTAGGCTGTGTCATCATTGTTCGATATGCAAAGCCACTCCCTCTCGCGCATTCACACGAGAAGGCCTCGGAGGCAATCGGCGGGAAGCCCGAGCGGGCCCGAGCGGGGCCGAGCGGGCGAGTGGCCGTCGGCAGCGCGATGGCAGACCTGCAGGCTGCGCATCACTCAGCGCTTCAATGCAGCCAACCTTCCACGCCGATTTACGACTTTTTTCGGCCCGGGGCGCTGCTTGCGCTGCTGGCGCTGTCGGGGCGCTGCCTCGTCGTTCGGACGCTGGGCGGGTGTTAAACTATAAAAGCATTACGCTGAGCAAACAAAAGATTTCCATTTTACAGCCGTTGGTATCGCTGACCGCTACGATCCTCTTGGCGTTGTCATGACGGGGTTGTCGACATTATGGCACGCGCTTAGCTCGCGGCGCTCGCGTTGACAGGTGTCGGTCACAACGGGGTCGCGAAACGGCGTGAAACCCCCCGTCTGCACCGATGTTTACTGGCTGCAAAGGTGCGAACGTTGACAAGTCAGTAAAGAACCGACTCACTTTGTCCGAACACATCGCCAACACTTGTAATAGAATTGGATAACAGGCGCGTCACGTTTCGAGTCTTCCATTCGCCGTGGAGCATGACGTTTAAAGTGCAGCTGCTACAGCTGCCCTGCAATGTTGCAATATTCCTCCCTCTCCGCTTTTTCGAAAAGCCGTAAACCACGCATATTCCTGCTGCCTCGTCAAAGACCGTCCGTATGCAGCTCCAGACGCTGCAACACTTGAGGCCCCTCAGAGCGCCTGTGGGCGGGCTGTGAGAGTACTTCCAATTACACGCCGAAGAAGCTCACACGAGGTGCGAGCTTGAGATCCCCCATAAAGTGCGTGCCGAAAAGGGACGCCTGCTGGGTAGGCAGCCCCGACATGATGCGTGCACGCGTGTCGTGCGGGCTGGCCTATCTTGGGCACCCGCAGGCGCTCGCCGCGTCGACGTCATTTGCGACGCGTAAAGACTCTGGCGGGGTCGGTCTCCGCAGGCCGGCGGTCGCAGGCAGCCCCCACGCTCGGCGCGTCCCACGCCTTCCATCGCTCCAAAACACGAGAACGCCTCTAATTGATTTATGTCCACTTATAAATCTCCGCCAGTGACAATATATCCGACTAGACCGATACGACGCGCCGTGTGAGTGAGACGCACACACACACACACACACACACACACACACACACACTTCGGATTGATCCCGCTATCCTCGTCGCTCTCGTTTGAGGAGTTCGGCACTCGTGGCGTGGCGCGGACTATCCGCCGGCGTCGGCCGCCGTTCGGCACGTGGATATGAGGTTTCTATTAGCTGCCGGCGGGAGCCGGTGGGGGCCGGTGGGGGCCGGTGGGGGCCGGTGGGGGCCGGTGGGCCTCGCTCAGCCCGCTGCTCGTTGGCGCGCGCGAGGCTAAACGAGTCAGGTCAGGTCCGCCTCAAATTCCATATTTGATGTCCGTCCATTAGTCCGTTTGTATCTCGGCAGGCTGTCGGAGCTACAGCCGCCGCTACCAGCCGCTACCAGCGAGGCTACAAGCGGGGCTACCGGCCTCGCGGTGCGATAACCAGGACCAGGGACCGGTGCCGGGGCCGGAGCCAGTGGCGTCGCGTGAGCAGCCGCCCGGAATAAAGAGAAACAGAGGAAAAGCGTGGCTGCCGTCACCCGGCGGGGCCAGCGGGGCCAGCGGGGCCAGCGGGCGCAGCGCATAGCCCCAGAGGGCGCAGCCGCAGCACGGCCCAAAGGCGATCAGGCGGATAGTAATTTCTCCAGCAACAGCACGGGGCACGGGGTGGTGCCGGTGGTGCTGGCGGTGGCCGGCATGCAAACCCCGTCGACATCCACACCGCTCTCAGGATGCAAATAGAATGCACACATGGCGTGGTGGCCGGCGGCCGGGCCGGGCCGGGCCCGTCCGAGCGCGGCACGCAGCAGCAGCAGCAGCAGGGTACCCCGGGCCGGGGCTGGGGCGCGCACCCCGAGGGCATGCAGGCATTCCAGGACGGGCACGGGCGGCACGGCGGGGAGGTGCAGGGGTCAGCGTCAGCACGGCCACTTGTGACACTGTGTGGTCCCGTCGCATCCGCCCCCGTCAAGGCCCTCCGCTCGGCCGGGGGAGCTGGCGCCGGCGGCGGCCCAAACGGGGCCCGGCCCGGCGCGGCCCGGCGGGGCCCCGCTCTGCGCCCTGCTCCACTATTCGCAGTCGTGTGGGAGAGAAAGTGACACGGGAGTGCAGCGAAATGAGAGCCCCTCGCCTCACGCCAGCCCGACACTTCCACATCCGACATTGTTTGGCAGCGAGTGAGCGATCGGTCACGATGTGTCGTGTCTGGCTCGGCTCGGCTCGGCTCGGCTCGGCGTGTGCAAGGTCGCGCCGGGCCGCGCCGGGCCGCGCACCGCCTCTGCTTAGGGCGATCTCGGCCGAGCCACGCTAAGGGACCGGGCACAAACTACATAACGCGACCACCGTCCGACGAAGTCAAAAGCATCCCGGTCGACACCCCGCGCTCGAGCGCTCGGTACCAACCAGACTGCCTTCGCAGACAGCGTCGTGTACTTTACGGGCGGCCCCTCGGTTGGCGTCGCGGCAGCGCTGCCGAGAGCGCCGTGCGGTGTGCTGCTTTTGTTCACTTTGGACGCATTCTAGGCTGCGCTGGGCGCACGGACGGAGAGAAGCCCCTCGGAGCCGAGAGCCCCTGCCCTGCCGCCGGCGAAGTGCTGCCGCCGCTGCTGCTGCTGCTGCTGCTGCTGCTGCTGCCGCTGCCCTCCAGCTCGGGGGAAGAAGGCGAGGCGGGGCGGCATGGCGGCATGGAGGATTTATTCTCCTCTATCCTTCTGGAAGCGCCGGGGCGGAGGTGCGAAGCGTGCCAAGGCGTCTGCCCTCCATCCATCATCTTGCCGACCTGGTCTGCGGGGACCCGCGGGTCCAGCGGGGACAACCGGGCGGAGAGGAGTGGTGATTGAATTCGTGTGATTCGTTCTACATTTGGAGCGCGGCGGTACCAGCGAACACACCGCTGCGGGCGGAGCGGAGAGAAGTGCAGAGCAAACGGCTCGGCGGCATTAGCATGATAATGGAGTATCACTTCCACGGCGCACACGCATAAACTGATAGATAATTAGGGCGGTGAGGAGTGGCTGCGCCCGAAACCCTCCGCGCGTTGGTCCTCCAAGCGGAGCCCGTGCCGCCGCGGACGCAGCCCGCGGACGGGCGGCCACGCGCGTCCGCCGGGCCCCGCCGGCTACCGTGCCGCTGGCGTCTTCATTATGAAATTTTCCTGCGGTTCACGTTGAATTTGTGTGGCTCCGGTATAACACGCCATTAGCCGGAATTACCTCTCGTGCCTAAGCGCGGTTAATACCCGAGTGAGACATACTTCGTCGGCATGGCATTCGGCCCGTCGGACCCAGCCCGTTCCGAGGAAGAGAGGAAACGGTGGCGGCCTCCGAATAGAACATTCTTCCGCACGGTGAATGATGTTCGGATCCCATTGGTTCCCATGCTGCGGCGGCCAGCCTGCCTGTAGGCTCCGGGACGGTAACAAAAATGATTCCAGCGGAAAGAAGAAGTAGTATGGAAAATCGCGCGGCGGGGAGAACGAGCAAGGAGCAGCGAGTGCTCGGCTCTCCGCGGGAGCTCCGCAGCTGTTGGCGGTGCCTCCGGGTCCGTCGGCGCGGTTCTCAGGGCCGGGAGACCCTTCTCCTTCTCCCTCTTCGCACTGTCATTTCCAGGCCGTCGATAACAGAGTTACAAAGTAGGAGTGCGGCGTAAGGCCGGCCGCCTCAACATCTCACTGACGACCGGCCGACTGGTCTGATGAGCGGAGAAGCGGCACTTTGCGAGCCGTTCGCACGGATCGCATTATGACCGCCGCGCCGGGCCGCCGAAAACTCGGGTGCAGCGCCGTCCCCTTCGCACCTCCGGGGACCGCGGGGCCGCGGGCTGGCCAGAGAGAGACGGCGCATCGGCTGCCGTTGCCGCCTTTTATTACGCGGTAATGACCCTCGAGCCATTTACAGCGACACAAAGTTTCACGAGAGTTGCGACACACGCCAATCGGCCGTGAGCGAAGGGACCCATCCTGGCCGGCACTGCCCCCTGCCCCCCTGCCCCCCTGCTCCCACTGCCCCTCCGGCTGGGCGGGACCAGGGCGGGACCAGGCGGGACGGGACGGCCTCCTCAGGAGTGCGAAAATTGCTGTACTACGGCGGGAGTCTCATCTCGAGCAGGTGGTGCCCGTGGTGCCCGCGGAGTCCGCATGGCCTTTGTCGCCCGCACCTTACCTCGCCGTCGTCTCGCCGACAGTGACATTCTCCTATCCGTCCCTCCATGTGCCGGTGCCGGCTATCGCGAAGGCCACCGTCTCGCACGGGCTCGGCCGGGCTGTCAATAATAGAAGTACCCCAGGCAGGCAGGATCGCCGGACTTCTGCCCATTCTCCTCGGCAACAACAGGCATGCACTGGCAGCGGCGGCAGCAGCGCAGCAGCAGCAGCAGCAGCAGTAGCAGCAGCGAGACACTCTTTTCGATAGAGGCGGCAAAGCGTTGCAACAGCGGCGGTTGCTGGCGATAACAGGCGGCTGTCGCACCGCAGTCAGTGTTGAGGCACAGATGTAGGGCACCGGCGCGGCGGGGGCCAAGCGGGGGCCGCGGGGGCTGCGGGGGCCGCGGGGGCCGCGGGGGCTGCGGGGGCCGCGCCGACGTCAGGGACGTGATATCGCGATAAGTTTAGAGTAATGCCAGGGCGCACGTCGGACACGTTCGAAATGCAGCGGTCTTTTGTCGCAAGGTTCCGCGTGTGAGGGCTGCTTAGGGTTCGACGAAACAGAGGAGTCTGTCAAGTCCGTCTGTCGGTCTGTCTGACTTTTCTGCCTCTCCCCCTGCCCCCGCCGGGGACCGACTTTGATGTGTCTAATGATGGCCGCGGTCTCGTTGTAATTGTCCGTCCGATAAACATTCTCTGTCGCAGCGGAATTAATATCTCGCGCGTCGTGCCGCCGCTGCCATTGCTGCCATTGCGAGCGCCGATGCCGGCCATTAACAAGGCGGCCAGCGCTGGCCGGCCCTGCCTGCTGCCTGCTGCCTGCTGCCTGCGGCCTGCGGCCTGTGTGCCGCCGTGGCCGTGCCGCGGTGCCGGCCGGCATCCAGCGGCCGCCCCGCCGCCAGCCTTAAATCTCTCCACTCCGCCCCGGGCCACGGGTTTGCCTGCCCCTTTTTCCCCCGGCGGTAGCAGAGCGCAGAGCACAGAGCACGCAGCACGCAGCACCTGAGGCCCGCCTCCTAGGTGGCACGAGCCGGGCCCGATGTCACGCGAGGACATTCCGCGGAGAAGCCCCGAGACGGAAGAAGGCAGCGAAGAGTGAAAACTTCCAGCGAACTATGAGGAATCGCACCGCTGACTCGCGGAGAGTGAACACAGTCTGAGCAGGCGACATTGGCAGGCATGACCTTCCTGCCCGCTCATTACCGCGCGGTAATAATGGCGATCGTAATAGAAACAACATCTCCATTGCGTCATGCGCCGAGCCTATCGCTCATGGGGTGCCGTAGGGCGTTCGGCCCCCGGGACGGGCGCCGTGTTGCAGCCGAGGCCTCTGAATCTGAATCAAGAGGTGATCAGTGATCACGTTGGCAGCGTCATGCTCGGTTACAGATAGCCAAGCCGCGCCGTTCTGCGGCCACTTTTAAGAGCGAGCCACTTGTCCGTAATCCGTCGCATGTGTCCTTTTCATTCCCCGTGTACTGTTGTCGCTGCAGGCGACCGTGTCTGACGCCACTTCGAACGCAGGACCTTCTTTTTACGACCGCTTGAATTTATGGGTATTGTTTCAATGAAGTCGGGTGCAGATTGTTGTGTGAACTCGTTTGCTACCCGATTGAGTTGGCAGCGCGGGTAGCGCAGGGTAACCCGTGCGGCCCGGAGACTTGAACGCGCGCGGGTGCCTCTGCGGACGCTGTGGACGCTGCCGCGCTGTCCGTGCCCGTGCCCGGTGCGGCTGCCGGTGAAACTCGGCCCGCGCCAACCATGCAGCGCCCTGGGAGCTTCGTGGAGTGGAGTGTGGAGCCCAGCGAACAGACGGGATCTGGCGGTTTTCTCTTTCGTCGCCAGCGACAGACTGTCGCATGCATGCTCAGGTTTGTGTGTGTCTGTGTGTGTGTCTGTGTGTGTGTATGTGTGTGTGACGGGAAGGAAGAAGAGACGGAGGACGTGCAGGGCGGGAAACGGGCGCTGAGTGGCCCACTGCGATCGCAATCACTGCCCGGGATATCGTTCGGAGCGTGAGGCTGGAGCTGGAGCCTGAAGCTGGAGCTGGAGCCTGAGGCTGGAACCTGAGGCTGGAGTTGGAGCCTGAGGCTATGGAGTCGATCTGGACGAAAGCGGAACAAGGCGGTGCAGCACCGCCAAACAAGCGATCGGGCAGTGCGACCCGGACGTCAGGACCGGTGGCGGAAGCACCAGTTTTCTTATTCTGGCCGGCGGGGGAAGGCTGTCGCCGTGTGGGCCGCGTCATCGTCCAGGACAGTCGCAGCAGTCGCAGCAGTCGCAGCGGGTGCCGCCCGGCCCCGGGATTACCCTAGCGGCCCACACATCCGAACGCATAAAAAGTCGGCGCGGGGACAGAAGCCGCACAATTTATTGCCTCCGCCGGGGACACGTCCGGCGGTGCTTCCACGGCGTCCGCAGGGCTCGGGGGCGGTGTCCGTCTCTGTCCCACCCGCTAGGCTGGACGTGAGAGGGAGAGAGAAAGCGAGAGAGGGAGGCGTAGGGCAGCGAGTGGCGACACAGTAGAGATGTCACCCGATTCCTGAATGGGAGAGGCCGCTGCTGGCAACACGCGTGCGCTGCGCCGCCCCGCACGCAGTGCTTGCGACCGCCTGCGACCAGGGGAAACAGTTACGCCACAAAATGCTTTACTTCCCAGCGGACGTCGCGGAGCGGTGCACGCGGGCCTCGGGTCTGCTGGGGCCTCCGCTCGGGCCGGGCAGCCGGACAGGCAGAGAGCCAAGCCAGACGACGCCTCTCTCCCGTAATGAGCCTCGCTGAAGACTTTCCATCAATACCGATGCGAAAATGTATCCATTTGCTTATCGCCACCTCATTCGTTTTCACACCCACGGCAGGCTGCGGCGGGCCCACCGCCTTCTGCTGAATGAGCCGACGACTCGCGCGTCGCGTCTCGTCGCGCGTTGATAACCGCGATCGACGGCCGATACGGCGGGCCCGGCGGGTCCGGCCGAGTCCGGCACCCGCCGGCGACACTTATTTGTCGCCTTCCAGTGGCGGCGACAACGTTTCAGTCGGGCCCGGCCGCCATCAGATGCGGAGAGAAGTGGCCGCGTGTCGGGAGCGTGCGTATAATGCAGGCGTGATAGGCTTCTGTTGTCAGCCGACTAGCGCTAATCAGAGGCGGACGCGGCTGCCAACTGACCGACGCCCACTGGCGTGCAGCAGGGCAGGGCTGCCACCACTGCCGTTCCAACAGAACCCGCGGCAGCCCCGCCAGTCCTCGCGTCCTCTCGGCCGGCCGTTGCCATAACCTCTGCGACAATGATTTCGCTCCCCTCGCTGCCGTCCCCGCGGCTGCGTTGTATGGAAATATTCCTCGGCGCGCACCAAAAGGCGGCCTGAAACAAAAGCGTCCCCCCGGCGCGCCGCTATCTCGGATCTTTCGTTTGCGTAGTGGATGAAAAACTTATCAGTCGGAAGCGGCGCGTACCGACCGCCGCATAGCCGACCAACAGGCTGGGCTGACCTCTGCGTGCGGCCCGGCCGTACCTCAGGGGACTTGGGCACACGGCACGGGCACGCAACGAACCCACGCAGCTAGGCGCAGCTCGGGAGGTGGAGGCCGGGCCGGGGCCTCCTGCTACAGCGGATAGGGCAGAGGGGATTAACAGTTAAGGGAGGAAGTGGCTACATTGGGTGCACACTATAGTACGCGAAACACTGGCTCCGGTCGCCGTGCATGCAAATGTGCAGTGGACTCCCATAAGTTGCGCCCGTATTTACCAAGTGCAGCGGCGGGCGCCTGCGCGCGGCCAGGGTAGGCTAGCCCGCAGAACACGCGTGTGTGTGTCAGACCCGATGTTGCCTACCCGCTAGGCGCTCAGTGTGCTTGAGAGGCGTCAGAAGACGTAATCAGTGTGATATTCTGGTTAAAACTTTTGTTCACTGACTTGCTAGCAGCGGGACAGTGAGCTGGTGATGCAGTGTCGCCCAGCACAAAGGGCTTTGCTCCGAGCCCAGCCCAGCCGGGCCCAGCGGGGCCTCACACCATTTCCATATAAATCCGCCGTGCCTCATACGCACACTGTGGCGGCCCCCGCCGGCCCCCGCCGGCCCCCGCCGGTCCCCGCAGCATGCACGCGCGTGTGGTTTCGTCTTTCGCCGGCTCCGCGCTCATTTGGGCCGCTTCCGAAAGGGGTCGTCACTTCTTGTTGGGCGCAACGGCGGCGCTCGTGTGGTGGAACGGTTTCGAACGCGGCATCGCGTGTGTGTGCGACCGGGGCTGGCGATTTGTCGAGAGTCTCGCTCGAGAGTCTCGAACGGACTACTTTACGATCGATTGTGCTGTGAACGCTGCCCGGATCGCACTGAGGACAGGCGAGTCCGCGTCCGGAGCGCGCGCAGCAGCCGGGGTCCTGTTCGTCTGTCTCTCTCCACCACACGGCCGGGCCCGGGCAGGGACCCGAGGTGGAGCGAGACGGGACGAGCGGCACCAGACGCAGACGTCATGAAAATGCATGGCAGGGCACGCGGCGGCGCGGCGGCCGGCGGCGGCTCTCCGGCGTCACGGTGGCCGCACAGGGCTGCCAACCAAACTAGCCGCCACGCCGCCGCTTTTCGGAAGGATTCACCGGCGGCCGCGCGCCGCGCTATCTGTCGCCGCGTCGCTGGCAATCTTGTCGTATTATTATCGCGGGGTTTGGCAGCACTGCCATGCGCCAGGTGCCGTTGCCGTGGCGCGCTTTATTTATTCGTCTTTGTGCCCCGTGATGAAAATACGTAGCGCGCGCAGCGCACCCAGCCTGCGGAGACCGCCAGGCCAAAGCCCGCGCGCGGCGTAAGGCGCTTACGGCCCCGTCCGCACAGAGCCGGCCTGAGCGCCGGCCAGGGTAGGCCAACCCGCACGACACGCGTGCATGCTGAGGTCGGGGCTTGCGTACCCAGCGGGCGCCGACAGCAGGCGCCAGCCGTTTTAAACCAAATCTAACGTTTATAGAGGTGCCTTTCACGATCTCATAGAGACGCTGATGACGCCTGTGTGCAGTTGGTCCACTGACATTTCTATACCGTTGGCCAACACCTCTCGAGGGCGCCGTCCGCCTCACACACACACACACACACACACACACACACGCACACACACACACACACACACACACAACATGCGCTGTGCGTTCCTCTCGCTCTAGCACACGCTCCAGCGTATCGCAGCGCCACGATGAGCGCGAGAGAGACAGACAGAGGGCACGCAGACAACGCGGGCCGGGCCAAGTAGGTGAATAGGAGGTGGCCGGCCATATAAGAAGATTAAGGACGCATTAGTCGCATAAAATTCGATCGCGCGGACATAATGTTGCAGCAGCATAGGGCGGCCGGGCGCGCCGGGGGCTGCGAGCCGGGGGCCTAGCGATGGCCGGGCAGGATCAGCTCGCCGAGCTCGCCGCAGCCCACAGCGCGAGGGACATGACGCCCAATCAGTTTTCCTTCTCTGCAATTTCCCTCTGTTCTGTGTGCGTGGGAAACAGGATACTGGTTGGTCACGCAGCGCAGTGAGCAGGGCGGCAGGTGTCACCGTGTGCGAGCGAACGCCTCCAGGCAACACACATACACACGCGTGTCATAATGGCGCAGTAATGGCCGGCCTCATAATAGTGCATACATGCCACTACTGTGCTATATGCACCGCACTGGACTGGCCGGGGCGTGGCGGGGCGAGGCGGGGAGGGGCGGGGCGCAGCGCGGCGCGACGACCTCGCCGCTCCGCCGCTCCATGTGGGCCAGGGTCCGGCCACAATCAAAATGAAATGTGTTAATCAAGCGCAGGAAGGGAGGGGTGAGAGGGGGAGGCCCGGTCCGTGTGGGGGCCCCCGCTAAGTGACAAATACCGTGGCCAGCCAAGTCGAGTCTAATGATTTGGCGCGGAGAGGCGACGCGCCCCCTCCCCCTCCCCCCGCCGCCACCGGCCGCCACGCCCGGCCCGGTCGACCACAGCTGCACCGTGCCGCGCCGCGCAGGGACAGGTGACTGATGCTTGTCCGGCCGGGTCGGCGCGCGCCGCGTAGCTGCCTAGGGAGTCGCCGCTCACGTACAGCAGTCTGCCCGGCCCTGCCGCCCGGGTCCACAGCCAGCCCCGCCACCCCCGCCACGCCCCGCCACGCCCCACCCTTCCCGTCCACGCAACCCGACGCAATCGCATTATTCGCAAGACCCGTCGATACGCATTCGACGGCACGAACCAAACCCACGCCTCTGGCCGCCACTGGCCACCTCTGGCTGCCTCTGGCTGCCTTTGGTCGGCCCCGCCCAGCCCAGCCCAGCCCAGGGACCCCACCTGGCAGTGGCGCATTCATCAACGAGGTTTCTTAATGTTTCGCCACTCATTTTCAGCTCTTTGATCTCTGCGTGCTGAGGCTTGAAGTGGCTGGGAATCACAGATGACTTCAAAACATTCCTAAACGCTCTCAAAATATAATACTGACTCTAGACGGGAATATGGTCGTCGTAAATTTTTTGAGCTAAACAGGCGCCCATCCTGTAGGCGAACCTAATTTCCTGACCGGGCCAGCGCTGCTAGATGCACCAATACGCTCGCCGTGGGGGCGCATTCTTCGCTCTGAATTCATCGCATTTCGTCAGAGATTCCATTAAGGAGTTTCAGGGCCGCGGCCGGCCGCTGCCGAGCGATGGCCGGGCAGGATAGCCGGAGCACCGCGGGGACAAGCGACCGATATCTTGATGAGATATTAACAGGTCCGCTCATTATCACCCCCCGCCCCAACCTTCTCGGTCATGAGATGAGACGAGTTTCAAACGTTCCACCCGCCATAAATTCAATTCATCGGCAGTGCCTGAAGTGACGGACCCAGGTCAGACAGCTGACGAGGGCCTCACGCGGGGGCACTTCTTGACTCCTTCCATTGCCCTTTCAATCCACGGGTCAAAATTTCAAACTAACGTTGACATTTCTAGCTCTTTGAATTATCTGCTCTCATAGAAAACTATGTAAAAATAAATTAAAATAATAAATAAAAAATACTAACACGTTACAGAGGTTATGGCTGGTTGATTTCGCAGTTGGCGGACATTTCTAGCTCTTTGAATTATCTGCTCTCATAGAAAACTATGTAAAAATAAATTAAAATAATAAATAAAAAATACTAACACGTTACAGAGGTTATGGCTGGTTGATTTCGCAGTTGGCGGCACAGGGTCGTGCAGTTTGAGTGGCGACCGCGCGATGCTGAGATCGGATCGTCATCGTGTTCGATCAGATGCACGTTCCGCGTTGGGGTCGATACCTCGTCGCGATAGCGCTGCCCTGCCCTGCGGGACAGTCCGCTCGGGGCGCGTCTGAAATCGGCGCCCACCGCTGCGGCCAGACGACACGTGTCCTCGTCTCCCCCGTGTCACATGCGTGGCGCTGCGGGCGCTGCGGGCGCTGCGGGCGCTGCGGGCGTTGCGGCCGCCCGGACTGACAGGATCCGTCATCATTACCCTCCTTGCGGCGCCTCAAGGCTGCGTTCCCACGATTCAGAGCGTGTGGCGCCGAGGCGTCAAAGGTGATTACCGCGACCAATAACCAGCTATTCGGCTGCGTGCAAACTCTGGTTGTGGAAAATCCTTGACGTCCGATCGCTACCGGCCTGTCGACCAGCGTACGTCGCTCGTACGTGCTCTCTCGGACCGTGTAGGGCGCCACTCTTCCAGACGCAGCCTGGATAGGTGTGTGCGCGGAGTATGGCCATGTTTTGGTTCGGGATCACCCCATATATGACTGACGCGGCGCCGCGGAGGCCACGGGCTACACGGCGATGTGTTCTCCACTAGAGCCCCCTTCCCGGAGCGGGCCGATGGGACACGAAAGTCGCTCATCTGGCCTGCGAGCCTGCGCAAGCCCACAGACCAGCACGCCCACTATAAAGAGAAAACACGGCGGTGTCCTTGGCGGCTCATTTTATGTTCGTTATTTCTGTTGACCTACGTCACCTGCGGCTGCTTCCTAAGACAAATAGGGCGTCCTGAAAAAGGTGTACATTGAAAATGAGAGCAGATCTCTGCTCGCTTTCCGTTTATTTTCCATGTCGCCCTCTCCCAACACGAGAGTGGTTGGTGCGGTCATTTTTCTCGTACTGCCTAGCCTCGCGCCGCCCTTCGGCCTCGCCCGGCCTCGCACGGCTTCGCACGGCCTCGCACCCAGGAACCGGCGCGGTACGGTACGGCGTCAGGTCCGCTGGTCCGCATAGACGTCCGGGAGCGTGCCAATGCCACAATCCTGGGCCTCCGCGGACCGGCGGACCGGCGGCGCGGCGGCGTGGCCGCTTTTGTCTCGCTGTCAGCAGAGAGTGCTGCACCACAGCGGGCCAGCGAGCGCAGGCTGGGCCGGAGTCTGGGCGCAGCGCAGGGGCACAACGGCACAGCGGCACAGCGTGCACCAGCCGCCGCCAGAAAGGCTCGGATTAATGAATCGCAGTGCGCTCCGACCCGCACTGCCGGGCGCCGCCTCGGTTTTTCGTGAATGTCAGCGCGCGCGCGCGCGCGCGCTTTCACGTCAACATTCGAAGGCTTATGAATTGCGGCTGCAACAAGAAATATGGACCAAGCGCGGGGGTTTAGCAATCGCAACGATAATACGGGCCTCGTGTGAAGGCGCGGGAGACGGCGCCAGGGAGGCGAGGCGCACCGGCAGGCAGCACGCTCTGCCTACCTACCAGGCGCCTAGCCAACGGCGGCTGCTGGCGGCAGCGCCCGGGGAACGACAAGTTGGCGCACTTGGCGTCTCGTTTCTAGTAACTTTCATATTCCACAACTTGGCACGTGCCCTGATATGAACGCACGTGTACAGCAGACGTAGACATTGTCCTGCAGCTCGACCGGGGCCCCGGCCGGGGCCCTCCCCTTAAGCCCGACTGCTGGAATGCAGGACGACGGCAGAGTGAGCCTGGCCCGCTGGTGTCCGTTGGTGCCCGCTGGTGCCATCTCCGGCAGGGGACCGACGAGAGCCGCGCAACTGGCAGGGCGGACACGGCCACTTGCAGCAGTGCCGTGTGGTGCCCGGGCCGCCAGGGCCGCCCGTGCCGACGCCCGTATGCAGCCCGCTAGTACTACCGGTCCCGTCCCACAGGAATCCACACACACACACACACACACACACACACACACACACACACACACACACACACACACACACACACACACACACACACCTACACACACTCACTCACTCACACACACATACAAGTTGCAGATAGCGCCGAACAAGTGTTAATGCACAACGCCGTGTCTGCAGGCACACGAACGCGACGGCGATGACGAATGGATGTGTGCAGTCCTGCCAAAAGAGCGCGAGGAGCAATCCTTTCTCGGAATGTCGGTCTCCGGTCAACGTGTTTATATGCTTTCTTTCCATTGGAATTTAGACACCAAGAATACTATATGTTAATAGTTTACTCGCAGGAAATACAAACCTAACTGATTTAGAGGTATGTAAAAGTGGCGAATATAAATGTACATTCCTCTATGTAAGTTAACGTTTCCGCCTGATCTGTGAGAATATTCTGAGAGGTTGGCAGCAACCTCTGTCAGAGAGAGAGAGAGAAAGAGAAGTGCACTGGTTTCATCACGCGACACCGGACTCCCAGCGACGACATGGTGCAGACTCCTGCATAGCGTGTACAGTGCTCGGCGTCGTGATCTCGGTGGAGGAGAAGAAGAAGAAGAGGAGGAGGGACGGTGAGAGGAAGGGAGCAAGACACAGAGAGAGAGAAGGGGCAATCAATCTTCTTCTTCCGCGAGCAGACGACGACGCAAGGCTGCGAAAAGTGAAACCGATATCAGCACGTTAATGCGACGAATCTCCACAGCAGGTCAAGAGGATGAGTCACCCTGAGAAGGCCGCCCAGGTCATTACCGCCAGGCCGCCACTCGTGTCACACTGAAAGCCCCAGATATATATTTATATACGTCATATATGTGCATATGCATGTGTACATCGCACTTTGTGGACCATGGACTAATAAGCCCGCTTCTTCCCCGTTCCACCCCCGTTGCAAAGAGGACAGATACAGAGATGTGTTGAAATTGTCGTAATATTACGTGGAGACGGAATCCTTTGGTCTGCGGGCTGAAACCTAAACCCTGCGCCCCGGTTTGGCACATCCATCACGAGTTTGACCGGACCGGCCGCCTTGTGTGTCGACTCGCGCCGTCACGGGCTTGTCTGGAAACAGCGTGCGGTAATCGATATCTCGCGATAACTCGCCCAAATACCGCAGTGTGCTCGTACGCTGCGGCGCTTCTCAACACGCCGCAGGGCGGGAAGCCAGCCGGGGGCCGTATCGGTGCGCGTTACTCCGACGGGACTCGAACCCGCGACCTCGCGAGCAGCGTCGGGTGGCGCGCACTAATCACCGCACCGCACACCTGATTAATGACGCGCACGGCCTGCTAATTTGTCAGTTAATGATCGCAGCGAAACCATAAGCGAGGCGGCGAGGACACAGTCTGGGCAAATGTGTGGGGGGGCCGCCACCAATCACGCAACGGCCGTCCGAACCCCCGCGGTCCCCAACAGGCCACCAGAGGCGCCCCGAGTCCTCGGAGACGCGGAGGTGTTTTCTAGCCCGGCCCATCGTAGTTTACGCCACTCACGTCCGTGGCCGTGTAAACGGCCGTGGTATTGCCACCGAGCCACCCACTCGGGGCCGCAGACCGGTAGCCAGCCAGCGCCGCCCATTAGCGCCGGGGGCCCGCAGCCCAAGCCAACGCTGAGATAGGATTTTGAGGGTGATCGCTGCGGTCAGGTGGGCCTGAAGCACCGCCAGAGCCGCTCCGGAAGGAGACAGCGCAGTGCGTGGCCCACTTCCCCTTTATCAGGCACCGCGGCCTCCACACGCAACGCGAGCGCGGCCAAAGACTGCCGGCCTGATTGCCACATTGTTATGACAAGGCGGTTCTCGTTCAGGTCGGCTGCCTCGGCCAAGCCTCGGCCGAGCCCTGGCAGATCGGGGCGTGGCGTGAGGTTGGCCGGGCTGTGTGTGCCGTGTCACTGGTACAGCGAGCCGAGCCGAGCAGTGCCCACGGGAAGGCCGCGCAAATGCTTTATTCGGTAACCCCGAGCCGAACCTCGGCACAAACCTGCTCCGGTGGGTCCGGCGGGTCCGGCGCGGCCGGCAGACAACGCCGACAACACCGGGCCGTGCCGTGCCGGGCCAGGGTGCGGCAGGGCGGCAGAGCGGCGGAGCGGCCGGGCTCAGCTCACATCTCTAACCTACCCCAATCCATTCCTAGACCGAGAAAATCCTTCGGGGACGGACGGACGCTCGTTTGCGGAGTTTATCATAATCGGCTGCGGCGCCTGCACTGCAACAGCAGCGGTAACAAAGACAGCGCGCGCGGCCGGGCGAGAGCCAAGCGCAAAGAGCATTTGGCATCGGGGATCTGTTGCTGTGCTCGGCAACAGCTTGACGAGACGCACTCACTCGTAGCGTGTTCAGCACACACTGTCTGCTCGGCGCGGCCGGCACAGAACCCCGCAGCTCCGGGCACTCCGGGGCTCCGCGGAGAGTGAGAGTGCCGGGGCTCCGGGGCTGCGCTCCGGGCCGCCATCTGATATCGGAGGTCCCGCTCTCTAAAAGGCCACGCAGCGTTAATGGAAAGAGTCTATATCGACGCGTGAAGTGCGGCGGGTAGGCAGCCCGGCGCACGCCACGCGCACGCCACGCGCATGCGCACACCCAAAGCCGAGGAGCGACTCATTGCTGCTATCGCGCTGCATCTCGCAATCGCCCCCCAGTAAATGGCCGCAGGTGCTAATGCTGCGGGCCCGCGGCCGCCCGGCCCCAGCGATTAGCTACGTTTTCATCATATCCAGAGGCCCGGCCAGGCCCGGCCGCCGCACATAGTCATTCGTATGCAGGCGGTTGCAGCCCGAGGGCGTGCATGCTCTGTCCTTGTCGCACGGGCCATGGGCAGCCATGGGCAGCCACGGGCGGGCGGTGCACCGCGATGCGCCGTGTATCCTGTTACTGCACAACACGCCGCGGGGCACAGCCTGGCACGGCCTGGCACGGCCACCCCAGCGGGAGCGAGGCGCGCTGGCATCTGCCGGACCGAACCCCTCACCTTCCCTCACTCAGCTGTTTGTCGGAACCATACCTCGGGCCACGTCCAAAACTTTCTTCTCTGCGGTCGCCATTCTCACATTTGAAATGTCTACCCTGCGATATGGCGACGACGAGCGCCTGCGAATGCCAGGGTAGGCCAGCCCGCACGACACGCGTGCACGTGGGAGACGCGGTGGCCTACCGAGCAGGCGCCATAGCGTGCCCGTGGTGCCCGCACTTCTTAACGGATGATCCCCTTACGGAGTCCAGAATATCTGTCGACCCTCTTGCGAGGCGTGTTGGGCAAGGTCAGTGAGACCGAACCATAGCGGCGGGTCGAGTCGAGACAGCCTCGCTGCGCCCACTGGCATCAATCAGGCAATCAAAAAAGCGGCCGGCCGGCGTTGGCGCGGCATGGCGAGGCGGAGCGGGGCGGGGCGAGGCATGCAGGAACCCCAGGCTGTGCCTACTGCTGCTCCTAGGAGTACCTACCCGGTACCGATCTGCATAATGGCGGACAGCTATGCGTCTCGTTTTGGGCTTTGACGGCCGTTATGTCCTGGCAAATCCTCAAGCGCATAAGTCTTGCATTCAATTACTGTTGATAACTATTCATGATGACGATTGCCGCGGTGCGGCCGCCGTGTGACGGACAGCGAGGACAGAGACAAGTGTGGGGAACCGTTAGACAAATTGCAGGATTTTTTTGTTGTTCGAAGATGTAGGCCAACGCTCCAACGAACGCCCTCAGAGCGGCTGGAGACGGGAAGGTCCCACCTCCGTCTGAAGGGAAGACATCTATAACCCGCACTAACGACTTACCCCAGGCGATGCAAAGCTGGCAAAGCTGTGCGCGTGGACTGGCAGGGCGTAATGCTTGTGCTGCACCGAGTGAAAAAGTGAACTGCCCTCGGAAAAATCAGCGCCGGCCTTCGGTAGGCCAAATAAAGCGGTTTTGTATCGTCTGTGACGGACTCTGCTCTGGAAACTGGGTGAGACCCTTCCAGGTGGCCGCGGCTCGCCGTCGGTGGGCCTCCACATCAGGCGGCACGTACACCTGGGCCTGATTTCTGATTCCCCGAGGTGTAAAGGTAGTTATTTACTATAGCGACAGGACTCCGTTGGCAGAGCGTACCAAAATAGAAACGTAGTAACGTTTTACACATCCATACCTACCATATTGACCAAATTCAACCTTCAAAGCGAGAAGCCGCTATGGTAAATGATTACCACACCGGAGTTGTGCTGCCCTAGATCCGGGAATTCTGAATTTCGTTTGGGGGTGAATTTGTGGTGCCAGGTCCTTCCCCCCCCCTCCCCCAGTCAGTTATTTTTGGTGCCATGCCGCCCCCTCCCTTGTTCCCACGCCGGGCGCCATCGCGCGGGAATTCCGACAGAGTCCTGTCGCGTGTCTGCCGGGGTGCTGCCGCGCCTACTGCCTGCTCACCCCGCTGGGCGCCGCTGGGCCATCATTGCAGGTGCGGGGGCAGCGGAGCAGCGGCCACAACTGCGGCAAAAACCTAATGAAATTCCATGGCCTGGCCCGGCCCGGCCACCGCCCACCGCCCACCGCCCCAAGGAACCCCGTGGACCCCGTGATGTCGGACCCGGAAGCCCACGAGCCCGGCTATAGGTGCGCTAGAGCTCGAGGTGTCCGCTACAGCCGCACTTGGCGCCGCTCGCTGACAGCCGCGCGGCTTGTCGCAGCAGCGGCTGGCCGGGCTGTCTACGTGCACCGCGTGCACTTGTCCGTGGCAAGGCCACGGCGCTGGCGCTGCTCAGGCCGCCAGAGGGCGCCAGAGGCCGCCAGAGGCCGCCAGAGGGGGACACGGCGCTTACATTTCTATTATTATAACTCTGGCGGCTGTCGAGCCCGAGGCCCGAGGGGTCCGGCCGGACTGGTAATGTGCTTCCCGGGTGCGGAATGCACACCGGCAGGCCGGATGCAGCAGAGGCAGAGGCAGGGGGTGCGTGCGCACATGGAGCTCACCGCGCGCCCACGGGCCGCCCGCCGCCTGCCGCCTGCGCCGCCCGAGCTCGGCCGCGCACACTTTCGGCACGCGCCGCATGTCAGAGAGGAAACGTGTCCGGTCCGCACCCGGGGCACACGGCACACCATGTCCCGGCGGGGGCGACCGCAGCACAGATTCCTTGGGGGCGGGCCGGACCGCGGCCCTGGCGCTGCCCTGGCGCCGCCGAACACCAACGGAGCCCAGCGGAGCCCAGCGGATGACTGAATGCTGGTCCATATCCAGATGGCCGTGGTGCCGCGCGCTGCGGTAGGTTGGTCGGCCGGCCTTAATCTGCGATTTACAGCAGCTCCCGGGATAGCCACATTGTCAATTTCCATCTTGACGAAAAAAATGATGGCGCGGGGAGCCGCGGAGGATGAGAAGAAGGTTTTGGGGCTGAAGAAAATCTCTCCGAGCTGGAAGCAGTTATCTGGCGCCGTTTAGGCTATCGGGCCCCCGATCTGGTTATTGGTGGAGCTGGGTCAGCGCGAGGGGCGTGTCATGCCGTGCCGTGCCGTGCCGTGCCGTGCCGTGCCGTGCCGTGCCGTGCCGTGCCGTGCCGTGCCGTGCCGTGCCGTGCCGTGCCGTGCCGTGCCGTGCCGTGCCGTGCCGCGCCGTGCCGCGCCGCACGGACCCAAACTATTTGCTCCGCCCTGGCAGGGCACGGGTCGGGGCCAGCGGACGCCTAATTGATTGAGGCGGAAATGGAGTCTCGTAAAGCAAAGAGTCCGTCGGGGCGCTGAGCCGGAGGAGCCGGAGCCGGAGGAGCCGGAGGAGCCGGAGCCCTGCCGCTACGCACGCTCGGAGTTGCGGGGGTCGTTCCGGCTGCGCTTCGCAGTCGGCTGCGGGTGCGCGCGGGCGTGGGTGTGGGCCGGGGCCCGTGAGGCCGTGCCCGCCGTGCCCGCCAGTGCCATGCCGCCCCCAACCTCATTTGCCTTTCTTCGGGGTGCGGATCCCGCCGTGGACAGGTTGGGATTCAGACTAGTGCGCCAAAGATATCGGCTCGGGTCAGGTATTGGGGAGGGGAACACGAGCCTTGGTACTTATAAGGGGGCCCGTGTTTGTTAGACTTTCGGAGCAGAGCTAGAAGTCGTGCTCCCTCCCTCCCTCCCTCTCTCCCTCTCTCCCTCCCTCCTCTCTCTCTCTCTCTCTCTCTCTCTCTCTCTCTCTCTCTCTCTCTCTCTCTCTCTCTCTCTCTCTCTCTCTCTCTCTCTCTCTTTCCCTCTCCCTCTCTCTCTCTCTCTCCGCCTCGCCGTGCGCCGTATGCCTCTCACTGCTCACCTCATCTATTGTTACAATGTTGGTTCGCGACCTCCGACTCCAGCAAGGCCGCGGCCCCATATCGGAGCCGCTCTCAGCGCCGCTCAGCCCGGGGCACCCGGCGACCCGTAGAAAAACAAATATTGGAACACCTAACGCGACGTCAGGACTTTCAATTATTTCCCTCCGAAGAAGTTTCTGATGTATGTTTTGTGGGCGGGTGCCGAGGCACGGACGCTTTTCCCCGCTGGAGTACACTGTCCACTCCGCTATCTTCCGTGCCGTTTCCACTTCCCTGTCCTCGTGCAAAACAATTGTCCTTCTCTCCCGATTTGTCCCCGCCGGCTGCGCCGGGCCGCGCGCCGCTACGGGGGCCCAGGGGACTTCGTTATCTCCCGTGTCACCGCCTCCTTCTTCATCCCCCCCGCCCCAGGGACCCCGCAGGGACCCCACAGGGGAGGACGATGGTGCCCTCATGCATTTCAATGCAGATGACAAAAAGAATCCAACGCTGCACTCGAATGTGGTGAAGACAAAATTTCTTGTGAGAAATGTTTTTGTTCCGTCAGTGAGAATACGGCATTTCGCGCTCTGGCGTCACCTGAGCACGGCTGCTGCTGCCGCTGCTACCCGCAGTGAGGCTGCTTGCAGCAGCGTGGGGCAGCGCGCGCGTCGGCATGGCAATTAGGCACCCCGTCTTCTTTTAACGGCTGCTGTAAAAAGCAAACGGGTTGGAGGTTTGGTCCAATAAAGGTGGATGGATAAGGATGTCAACACGTCGGCTGTAAAACGCGGACCTATCCAGCCAGCTGAGGCGCCGACAAGTAATCGCCCGACAAAGTCGCAGCTCTTCTGTTCAGCGTTTCATCGTGCAAGCGGAGCTTGACATTTTTTCATGCATCAGTACTGGTTTGGATAGCGATGTTCTAATCGTTGGCCTGAAATCAAACTCGCAGCCCCCTCGCCCTTGCACATCCAGCCCTGTGCCCTTACAGCCGCGCGGAGGAGTCGGCCTTCCTCTTCGCAACCAATTTTCGCCGCCACTGCCACACACAAATAATGCAATGCATTGCCAGCCTGCTGCATTTCCATTTCAATCAGAGCGCTAGAGCTCACGCCGGCCGCCTGGAGTAAATCTTGACCGGGTCGTTACTGCGCCGTAAATCCTGCTGTTGTGACGCCCTGCCGTGACAAGTCCCGCTGGGGGGTGGGGCGGGCAAAGGGGAGGGCGAGGGGCGAGAGGGTGCCTGGGGAAAATCATGCGGAGAGGAAAGAGTTATCGTAGCGAATTACCTAGTGACGCCTTCCTCCATAGCGCCCTCTTCTTCTCCCGCCCTGCTCCTCCTGCATCGCGCTAAGCGGGCCGGGCAGCCTGGCAGGTAGGCACCACCACAGCTCCCATGTCCGGCGGGCTGGCCCACCCTCGCCGCTGGCAGGCGCCTCCGGCCGTCTGTGGCACATTTCTCCCCAAAAGTGCTGCCGTTCCTGTCGAACTAACAGGTGTGCTGATGGCCCTTTGAACTGACAAACGGCACGCGCTAGCTGCAGACTTGAGGCCCGGTCCGGTCAATAGATAGCCGCCCGGGGCGACGCGTGCCGCTGGCATTGTGGCAGCACGCCCGGCCACGGCACCTGCCGGACCCGTCGGACCTGCCGGACCTGCCGCCCGGCAGAACCATTTACACACAGAACGAGGATTGGCACTTTGCATAAGCGCCAGGATGAGGAGGGGGGAGGAGGGCAAAGAAATGAGTTCCAGAATGGATGGAGAGAACGCGCATGCTCGGTAAGAGAAGTTTTATGTGACAGTGTCGCTTTACCCTCACCTAATTTCGTCGCCTGACTTTTAGTACCCCAATCTAAGCCGACCTTTAGATCTTAGCGATTCCCCAACCGTGGACTCGCAGCATACCTCTCCCCTTAGTTTAGAAACCGGCAATACCAGCAGAGCGTTCGGTGGCGGCCACGGTCATCAATGACCAATCAATTCCGTAAGTGGCTCGCGTCACCACGCGTCGAGGTGCGAGAGAGACAGCGGGTGATGGGGGATTGTGCAACTATGTAGTGGTCAGCTGCTCTCGCACTCGCGCTGATGAGGCCGTAAAAGAAATGTGCAAGAAGCCAGGATCAGTCGTCCTGTTGGAGCAATTCGGACCCGGCATATCACTTGAACGCACGCCATGAGGTGGAAAAAGTTACTCTGACAAGCGTGTTACGAAAGACGGAAGATTGTTTCGAGTCGACTGACGACATGAGAGTGTTCGGATTGTACGCCCTTTTTCCGTCCCGCTTGTTGTCCTATGGCGACGCTGTGACCTCGCTGGGCGGGGCGGGGCGAGGCGTCGCACACACGCAGCGTATTTGCATATTAATAATCAGTGCCAAGCCATAGAGCCACGCGACTCCCAGGCAGCTACGTGTGTCTTTGTCTAGCATACGCCGTGTGTGATATCTCCCGGGTGAGATCTCTCGCCTTCCCCTTTGAGAGAGACGGAGAGACCCTCCCACGGCGGTGCAAGAGAGACGTGTTACAGTAGGCCAGGTTAGGGCGTATCAGACCTTGACACAGGGGGCTGTGATATTACCCGATGCCTACATACCTTGGTGGTTGTTCGGGACCGCGTCTCAGGCACGAACTGAATATTTTCTGAAGGACACAAGGACTTGTGAGGCGCGCGTGACGAAAGGCTAGGCAGCTCTCCTCAAGCCTTTTGAGCTTCTTCCTTACTCCATCGTGTCTTCCCACCGCAAAAGCGGCCGCCTCTCTCCCCGTAAATTAAGACTGCAATGCTGAATCAGGTTCCTCTCTATCCCATTGGGCCACGGTCCTTATAAGAAGCTCGTGATTAAATTCCAGCTCCGCGCCCAGACTGGAGGGCGTCCGAAAAACACAAGTTCGGCGATATTGTCCGCAGCTTCCTTCCGAGGAGGAAGACTCTCCAACGGGTGCGACAAGGAAAGGGAGCATGCGTCGGTGCGACGGGAACCGGGGCAGGGCGGCAGCGGCGGCAGCGGAGGCAGCGGCGTCGCTTCGGAGGCGAACGGACGGTCCCATAACTCAAAAGCTTTCTTGACCGGGTCGTAGCGCGTGAAATGTAATCCGCACTGATATTGCGTCAAGCATCGCACCCAGCGTCTTCTCGGCGAAGACCAGCTCTTTTCGGACTGTAATCTGTTTCAAACTTTGTTACAGACGCAGTCGTGGACGTTTGAACCAGCGCTGGCCGCGCGGCTTGTACTGCAGCAGCAGCAGCAGCAGTGCGCTGGCCATGCCCCGCCCGCCGCCGAGCCCGCTGCCTCCGCCCATCATCGCCAGACTTATAACGAGCCACAATCGAAGCAGACGGGAACATAAATAATTCGGAAGCGATGGAAATACTCGTCGCTGATGAGGGCGTGGCCGGTGTCGGCATTGTCTGTGTGCGATACGCGGCCCGATCGAGCGCTGCGTTGTGCGCTTTACATCGTGGAGCGATCGCTGCCGGCCAGAGAGTTACTGTCGGTTACGACAAGGTGCGGGGCCCAAGGGGCCGTCCACAGACCACGTAACACCGGCCGATCAGACGACCAAGGTCACACGCATTCCGGTTGCTCAGGGTGGGGTAACTCCCAGCAAGCTTTTCGCAGACGTCCTCGGCTGGACAGCTATTTTTCCAGAGTGCACCGGTAAGTCAATACGGCGCAGGGTGCCCCGGGGAGCCCCAGCCCAGGGAGCCCTCCGTGCGCCACCACATCGGTTCGTGCGCGCTCACGACCGCCTGCCATCGGGCTGCCATCGGGCTGCCATCGCCTGGGGACCGCTGCAAATGGGTTATCGGCCATATCATCTATCCTCCTCACACGACAAACCCGTGTCGAGGGGTTCGCGGGCCGCGCGGGCTGCAGCGCAGCACTGCCGTTCGGACGCGGCACTCGGTGAAGGGCAGGCTGGCAGGAAGAGGGACCACCCGAGTCCCAGTAGGGTATTCCGACACGCAGCCTGTGTGAGCTGCTGCAAGCGTAGCCTGTCTACCTTGTTCTGCCTTCTTCTTCCTTGGTCTGCCTTTGATCTGCCTTGTTCTACCTTGTTCTACCTTTGTTCTACCTTTGTTCGACCTTTTTCCTCATTGTTCCTCCTTGTTCCGCTGGTTCCTACTTGTTACGCCTTGTCTCGCCTTGTTCTACCTTGGCTGCAGCCGTGGCACTGGTCACTGCGCCTCACGGGTCACCTGTGGTCACCTATGTGGGCACCTGTGGGCACCTGTGGGCACCTGTGGGCACCTGTGGGCACCTGTGGGCACCTGTGGGCACCTGTGGCCGTCATCGCCGTGTCCAGTCGGCACTGCAGTGCTGCCAACAACGCCTTGTTGACTTATTACGCGAGTGCTGGCCGGCGCGAATGGTAATCCACTGAAAGCGAAAGACAAAGAGGTCTCATCGTAATGGCCGTACGCCTAACAGGATTGGACCCGCGGGTGCAATCTGACAAAGTACACGGTGTCATCACACCTGCCACTCCGGGGACAGCCTGGCTGGCAGAGGCTGGCAGAGACCAGCAGAACCCCGGGGCCGGGCCGGAGGTCCAGGAGCAGGACCAGAGGCCATGCCAATCCCACGCAGCCCCGGCAGCCCGCCGGGCCCCTGCAGCCACTGCAGCTGACACGGAGGTGTTATGTGGGTCACCTTGGCTGTGGGTGTGGTCGGGGCGGGGCGTGGCGGGGTCCTGCCCTGGTCCTGGTCCCGCGGCGGCTGCTAACCGCCGCATCTCCCCGCCGGGGCCTTGACGTTGCAGCCGGGTCTACGGGGAGTACCAGCTACTGCCGCGGTTCGTGCGGATCGGGTATAATTTTTTTTTTTGAGTGATTGGCGCTCTGTGAGTGCCCCCCCCCCCCCCCCCCCCTGGTGCCCCTCGGCCAGCGCCGTGCGCCCCGCGCTGCACCCACGCCGGTCCTGCAAGCCTTTTCGGGGCAATAGAGCGGCAATCGAAGGTAAATGAGAATAAGACCTTACCCAAGTCCAACGTCCCTGACGAAACCTCGCTCTCCGTCCTCCTGCCTTGCGTTTTCCAAACGTTTCACTTGCAGAGCAGCACGACTCTTATTTACTACCGTATGCAGGTCCATTGCGACACCATGAGCGTACGTCGTGTATGTGTCAATTGCGATGGCGCCTCCTCTGCTGATCGGGCTGACTTCGATAGCATCGCGACTCTTAATCGACCCCTAACTCAGCCCGCGGCACACCGCCTAGGCATGGTCAGGCCTGGCCTGCCACTTATGCCGCCATAACCAGAAACGTCACCGCGAGGAACACCACTGGTTTGTTTTTTTCCTCTAGGCTGACTGTGTGTCTGGCTGTCCGCTTGGATATCGCCGCGGCCGTTTCGCTTTGAGGGTCCAGTGTCCAATGAACCACCGGGCAGCCGAAAGGGGCGAATGGCAACGAAAACACAGGCTGCGTGCGGCAGTGTGACAACGGCGCCCACCTTGGCGTCTGTTCTATCGACTCCGCCGCCGTCCGACAGGGGCCTCAAATAAACCAATCGCAGGCATAAATCGTATCGTATCTGAATTTGATCTGGCTGGTCTACATCACAGACAGACGAGGGGCGGGGGCTGTAGGTAGGGGGAGGGGAGGGGGCGGCGATGTGGGCGGGCCAACCCCTGGGCCGAGCCGCCGACTAAGGCCCGTGCGCACAGGATTTCACGACCTCAAATTTTAGAAGAAATTAGTCGCCTGGCCGATACGTTCAGCCGGCAACAAACGCGCCGGAGCAGGATGACTGCATAGGGGGCGTCCATAAAGGATGTCCGGGTCTTTTCAGGCAATTTTCACCCCTCCCCCCTCACGTCCACCCATGTCCGGTTTGTAGGACCCCCCCCCCCCCCTCCCCCTAAAAACCCGGACATCCTTTATGGACGACCCCATATCCAGCCCCCACCCCGGCGCCGCCCGCGGAGTCTTGTGCGGTGCAGCGCAAGATAGTGCAATCAGCGCGGATAAATAGGATTCGTTATGTCGGAGGGGCTGTAATGACAATGACTTGTGCCGCCTGCAGCCGCCGCGCCCGGCCACGCCCTCGGCGCAGCGCTCGCAGCGCTAGCAGCGCTCGCAGGGCCCCGCTTCCGGCAGCTCCCGGAGCCAATCAGCAGGACCAACACCTCCACTTCACTCGCTCCCTCCACAGCTTCGGCGGCGGCTCCCTCTTCCGCGACAACCACCGCAAATGGCGGCGCTGCGTGAGTGACAGTGAGGCCGCTGTAGAGAGACTCAGAGCCTCTCTAGGCCGGTGTGGCGAGGGTATAGGCAAGGCAGCGCTGGGCGGGCAGCCGTGGGCAGCGGAGGCTCGCCGGGGAGCGGCGGGTCTGCCGACCTAGCTAACGTTTGTGTTTGTGTTAATACCTTTAATGCGTCGTTAACACTCGGAAAATCTGACCCTGCAATACCAACTACAGCTGTAGTACCCTACACCGGGTTAGCGAGTGAGCCGCTCCTCGGTTTATTTCCGTAAACTCTTACTTAACTTTCCTTTGACGTTCGCGAAGATTAGAGCGAAACGTGCATGCTGCTTGTGCGAACACGCTCTCTCTCTCTCCCTCCCTCCCCCTCGTGCTACTGCACGGGTGAAGTCGCGTGAAGCTTACAGCAGACCTTTTAATTGCAGCGGTGTCTTGTTGTTGTTGTTGTTGTGACCGCTTGTAGCAGTCCCAGCGTGACAGCCGCGGCCGTGAGAGCGGGGAGAGGCGGCGGGGTGGCGGCATTGCTGATTACCGATCCGTGCACAGGAACGCCGAGCGAGCAGATAACGCTGATAGAGATCCAGAGCTCACCGGGCGGCACACGGCGGGCGAACATGTCGACCTGCACCACTTTGGATGTTTAAATGTTGAGTCGGCCGCTGCAGCGGGTGCACGGTGACGCGTCCAGTGGAGTGCAGCCCGCGGCTGCAAATGTCGTTTATCCGCAGCGTCGCCTGCTAATGAGGGATACAGGTAGCTGCGGCGGTGGAGCGTTTTGCCGCTCGGTGGTGCAACCTGCTGTGCCGGAGGGGGAACTTGAGGGAATATAGTTGTTGTACGGGCAGCGACAGACGACAAAACAACAGGCAAACTGTCGGTCTGAATACGACGAACGCGATGACAAACGTGAGTGCGAGCGCTGCCCCGGAGCCGTCCGGGGCCCCCGTGGAAGGGGAGGTCACCTTGGTCACGTGGTGCGGGGCTCCATTAACACTTGCAGCCGGAGAGGCTGGGCCGGAGACCCCGGCTTTGTCACGAAAATAAAAGAAAGCAGAAATTGCGGGGATAAATCAAAGGCGGTCAGGTGGCGTTTTGTCGTGGCAGTGAAGGAGTCGCACGATACCCCGTAATGAAGAGCGATAAGGTCCACCGGAGGACACGCTGCCGCAGCAGGCGACACGGGAAAGCACTATGCCAATTCCTCCCCCGATTCCTTCCTTCCTTCGCCAGCATCGGCCATAAATAAAATATCGTCGCCTCAACCAATTGACGGGCCGCGTCGCGCCGGCTGTCTGTCCCGCGCCGATTGGGAACCGACTGTCTCCCTCGCACCCGCGGACCTTAAGCTGGCTGAGGGAGGGGAGGGAGGAGCGAGCGAGAGAGCAAGAGAGAGCGGTTCGCGGACGTGTCCATCGGCCGCCACTCTAATTGGCGTTTTATGCAGAGACAGTAAGTTATCTTGGCCGCCTGCAGGTGTCGCCACGGTCTGTCATCTGTCAACGCGGAGCCGGCGAGGCGTGGCGGCCGTGCGTGCGTGCACGCGTGCGTGTGCGTGACACGCGACTAGGAGACGCGTGGGCACGCGAGTGGGCGTGCGCACATACGGTAGCAGCGCGTGGCCACGCGTGGCGGCGCATTGTGCAAGCCATGACAAACGACCCGGCGCGAGATGAGAGCGGTTCGGACAAAGGAACTTGCCTGGGCGAGGTTAGGTACACCGCTGTGGAGCAAAGGCAGTGAGGACAGGGTGACGACAGGACAGGGTGAGGGCATGACATAACAGGGTGAGGACAGGACAGTACAGGGTGAGGATAGGACAGGGTGAGGACAGGACGATGGGCCCTACGAACAAAGTCCAATGTCGCGCGCTGCCGTTCAACAAAGTCCGATGTCTCAGCGGAGCCTCCTCACCCCTCACTATCCGATCGCAGATGAGGGGCGACTTTGTTGACGAGCCTCGGAAGAGATCGGACTTTGTTAAACGGCAGCGCGTGACATCGGACTTTGTTCGTAGGGCCCATCGAGGAAGGACTGGGCCGCCTCGTTGCCGTTGTTTCATTTTCGGAAAATCATTGCAGGCGGCTCGCGGGGCTGGTGGCCGGGCTGTGCTCGGCTCGGTCCTGGACTCGAACGCTGCTCTCCGCTGCGCATCGCATGCAGCGACCTCGATTCCCACCCACTCACACTCTCTCACACACACACACACACACACACACACACACACACACACACACACACACACACACACACACACACACACACACACACACACACACACAGGGTTTGGTCTGCATAATCTGGCTGGGATCAGGGTGAAATCGTGCAAACGAGAGGAAAGGGAGTAAGAATAGGCTCGTGCGGCGGTCCTCGCGCACGTGTTCCCCTTTCTGAGCCCACATGGTGCCTGCGCGCCTGCTGGGTAGGCAGCCCCGACTTCTCCACGCACGCGCGTCGTGCGGGCTGGCCTACCCTGACACTCGCGGGCGCTCGGCTTCGGGTGGCCGTCATCATGGCACTATTTATCCACGTGTAGCCCATAAATTGGATTAGCAATAACGCCCCGCCATAAATACACCGGCGAGTTCTCGTCCGGCACCTCTGACGTGCTCAGCGCCGCGCGCCGCGTCTGACATCCTTGTCCCTCCCGCTGCGCTGTACTGCTCGCCGACAGGTGACTCAACGCACTCTGCGGCACAGGGCACCCAGCAGCAGCAGCGCCCTCCGCGCCAGCTGAACAAACACCAGGCTGTGAATCACTGCAGGAACCACACGGTCAACAAATGAGACGTGAATCAGTAAGGCTGGGTGAGCCAACAGGTGAATGGTCTCCGCGCATCCTCATGTGGACTTGGGAACGTCTACAATCCGCGGGACGTTTTCCGGACTCTTCTCATCCAGCCGGAGGGGCGGTGCTGGGAGAAAACTGTCTCTGGCACGGGCCGGAGTTGCCGGAGTCCTCCCGCCTCCGGGCCCGGTGGGTTCGATTCCCACAGGCGGTTCCCGCCGCACTCTCCTCCGGGACTTTGGATCGGAATCCTCACCACGTGGTTTGTCAACGGCTCTCCCAAGGCTCATATGAGGCCCCCCTTTTCCAAATATGACGTCAACAGGGGGGCGGGAAGGGGGGCTCAGATGACAGTTGATGACATGGGGGAGGGAGGGGTCAAATTTAGCAAAAAATGTGATGACGTAATTTGAGGACGGCCCCAATGGTGATTACATTCTAATTTTCCCGTTCGGCGGTCGGCGATGCGTGGACTGGATCGTTGCCGCCGGTCCGGTACGCTGCGGTACGCTCCCAGCGACACCGCTAGCGGACGGGGGCTAACCCCGCGTAGCGTGCGCCGTGGCCACGGCCTCAGCCAACAGCCTCAGCCCCACAGGCTGCAGCTCCCGCCCCGGCCCCGCCGGCCCGCCGGCCCCCAGGCTCGGGGCTCCGGCCTCCAGTCGGGCCGTGGCCACGTAACTCATGGGATCCGTCGGCCTGTTGCGGCGGTTGTAGTTTCGGCAGCGTCGATCGTGGCTGCAGCAAATGTGCGGTGACCGGCCGGCAAAGCGACTACGCCGCGCTCCGAGAACACCGCCTCCGGCCTCCGGGCTGCGGATGCCGCAGCGGCGGCCCGCTAGCTTATCGGTGTGTGTGTGTGTGTGTGTGTGTGTGTGTGTGGTCATGCTGAATGTCTGTTTGCCCTCCAGGCTCAGGGGGGAGGGGTTACACCCGGGCCAGCCACCTGCCGCCGCCTGTTCGTAGGTTAGGTTGTCATGATTATTCCAGGACATGGTGCGCAGACTGGATTTCGATTTGGCAGCACGTCCTGCACTCTCACTTACTCAACTTGCCAGAGCCATTATAGACAAACACCTCTCTCTCTCTCTCTCTCTCTCTCTCTCTCTCTCTCTCTCTCTCTCTCTCTCTCTCTCTCTCTCTCTCTCTCTCTCTCTCTCTCTCTCTCTCTCTCTCTCTCTCTCTCTCTCTCTCTCTCTCTCTCTCTCTCTCTCTCTCTCTCTCTCTCTCTCTCTCTCTCTCTCTCTCTCTCTCTCTCTCTCTCTCTCTCTCTCTTCCGCAGACAGCGCCAAAGAGTAGAGAAGGGTGGCAGAGGGGAAATTAAACACGCGCAAACGACACACACGTACACGCACGCGCGCGCGCACACAAAGGTGTCCTGCAAAACACGTGAGTGAAACGGAACGTAGGTAGACAAAAACAGAAGATGAGAGAAACGCCGCCAGCGGCTAGTTATTCTATTTTTTTTAGGTTGTTTTTCTTCTTTTTTTTTTGAGAAGAAAATGCAAAACGCGGTCGCGTGTTCCTCACCGTGGCGTGTGGCCGCACCGCGGGCCGCGAGTCCTCGGGCCGCGCACGCGCAGTGCTGCTGCCGCTGCTGCTGCCGCCGCTGCTGCTGCCGCCGCTGCTGCTGCCGCCGCTGCTGCTGCCGCCGCTGCTGCTGCCGCCGCTGCTGCTGCCGCCGCTGCTGCTGCCGCCGCTGCTGCTGCCGCCGCTGCTGCTGCCGCCGCTGCTGCAGGTCTCCAAGGGCCACCAGACCCCACCAGCACCTAGACAGGCCGGAGAGTCAGGAGCACCCGCAAGCGTCCGCCTGCACACGCCTGCACACGCCTGCACACGCCTGCACACGCCGGCACACGCTGGCACACGCTGGCACACGCTGGCACACGCTGGCACACGCTGGCACACGCTGGCACACGCTGGCACACGCCGGCACACGCTGGCACACGCTGGCACACGCTGGCACACGCTGGCACACGCTAGCACACGCCGGCACACGCTGGCACACGCTGGCACACGCTGGCACACGCCGGCACACGCCAGCACCGCCGGCACGCGCCTCGAGCAGCAATGCACACAAGGCAGGCAGATGCAGGACAGACGCCCGACTGCACCACAAATCACGCCTATCGGGCGGGCCTCGGGGCCGAGCGGCGCGGTGGGGCGCTGCTCCCCCGCAAAACCAAAAAGGCGTCCTCAAATTTTCAGCTTCATCACGCTTCGGCGGGAGGGGCCCGGCGCCCCTGCGCCCCTGCGCACCCTACGGGCCCCGCGCGCCCCACGGGGCGTTGGGGCCTATCATTCGCGGAGCGAGCGAGCGAGCGTTAGCGAGCCGCGAGGCGGGGCGCCATCAGCGACGAAAAATATCTTTCTCCGTTCGTCACCACGGTTATGACCTGACACAGTCATAAGCTGAGGGCAGGGGCCCTGGCGGAAGCCGGGACGATTTAGCTTTTGTTACCAACTGACCATCAGCCCATCATTTTTGGAACCCTAAATTTCGGTTTGAAAATATCGAGATGCACGGCCAACTCACTCGCACGCCCGCACGCGACGCTCGCAGATACGCGCGTCGCTAACTTTACAGACTGCGAGTGGCAGCGTAAATTTAGTGAACACGTGTTTGCCCGCCACCCGGGGCCAACCAGCACCGGTTCCCGTAAGATCACCGCATCAGTCAAGTCATCATTTTCATAAGTTTCTCCGCTCAAGTGTCCGGTCTTACTGTCCGGTCATCGCCTTCTAGTCCAGTCATTATCTCCGTAACTTTGTCCGGTCACATTGTCCAGTGTCGAATGTTTGGATTCCAGGTCTAAGAATCATTTAAAAATGCCTTTTAGTCCGGTCATTAACTCAGCAATATTGTCCAGTCATTTGTCCAGTCATTCATCGTCTATTAGAAGTCATATTTTGCAAATAAACCTGAGCTGGTGTGCCCCCAATGAAAGGCTGCCTTACCCTTTTTTAGCCTGAAAATATTTTTGTGTTCCGGCTTTGAGACTCGAGCAGCGGGCAGCACAGGGCAGCACAGGGCAGCACAGGGCTGCACAGGGCTGCAGAGCGATCTCAAACCTTGTCGCCAACGCCAACTATAACTGCGGCGGAAGCCTCGATCCCGGTGGTCATCTCGGCCGTACTGTCCGTCGACGCCGCCGGACCAGCCTCGGGGCACAACGGCCGAACTCCCCTGGGACGGCGAACTCCCCTGCTGTGCGAGGGGCATCCTGGTTATCGGAAACCACACGAGACCGCGCGTCATAGGCAGCGCGGGCATTTAATTTTTACAGTAACTGGTCCTCGTGTTTTCTGCACACTTGATCTCTGCGATGATAGGATCTCCCGGAAGTGTCCACCAACCCTCGAGGAAGTGACCGTGTGTGTGTGTGTGTGTGAAGGGGGAGGGTTGGACAAGCGCCTCTCTGCGGAAGCCCACCACATTCCGAGGGATTTTCACCCCATGGGGCGCTACTGGCACCACAGAAAGGAAGGGCGGCTGCTATTCGAAAGGGACCCGAAGAGAGAGGGAGTAGTGCTGCCTCAGATAACAAGGTCCCAGCGCCACCGCCGGGGCCACCGCCGGGGCCACCGCCGGGCATTTTGTTTGCCCCATTTGACCTTCACACTCGAGGACGCCGCGCCGCCACCTCTCGGCCTGGGGGCTTGGGCCCTCGGGCCGCCACCCCGAACGAGACTCTGCCGGAAGGAAGCCAGCCGGAGTGTTTTCTCTTCCCCAGTACCGCGCGGCCGTTTCCCTTGTCGGGGACGAAGGGTTGGGGTCAGGAGGCAGCGGGGCAGCAGCCGGCAGCAGCCGGCAGCAGCCGGCAGCAGCCATCAATAGCCTCTGAACCAAAACCCGTCAGGTTCACGTGCACTCAGAGGAACAATTGTGAATATGTGACACGTGCGCCGCCGCGCCGACTGCCGACATGCATCTGTGGTGTTGGGCCGCCTTAGTCCGTCATAGGGAAGCTTCATCCCCCACGAGCCTGTCCTTTGCGTTTCCTGGACACACGTGTATTACATATGACACATGGCGGGTCGCTGTGTTATGTACGACACCTGATTTGTGTTTGGCTGTGAGCGTCCCCTCGGCCACGTCAACCCCACCTCACCGGCGGGCGGCAGCGGCGTGCCGACGGCCCCCACCCCCAGCCGGCTGCGGATAAGAAATGTTTTATTGCACGGCCGCGATGGCACGCCACCGGCACGTTGCTGGCACGCCACCGGCACGCCACCGGCACGCCACCGGCACGCCACCGGCACGCCACCGGCACGCCACCGGCACGCCACCGGCACGCTACCGGCACGCCACCAGCACGCCACGATACGAGCAGGACGTCATTGCGCCGGACAGTTGATCGACTAGCGGGGCGGCCTGAGCCTCCACACGCCCCCGCCGTACCGGCGCCGACACTACGCGTGTGTCTCAAAAAGCGTGGGCCGGAGGATATTGGGGGGGGGGGGGGGGCCACCGTGGGCCACCGCCTTCCAGATAAGCCCCTGCGAGAAGCGGCGCGGGCCTCAAATGGGGTGTAAACATGAGGCGGGGTGGAGGGCGGTGGTCGGGGCAGCCGCCGCGCCGGCTTCTGAGGAGAACCTGTTGTGGATCTACCGCAAAGCAAAAGGGGTAAAAGCAAGGCTGGCGCGCGCCGCAAGGGGTGGCCGGCACGCAACCCGCGCCGCCGAAGGACTCGGCCCCGCCGACGGAGACGAAGAACGCCTGGTGGCAGCGCGAACATTCTAGGGCGGGGCATGTCTTTGTATTCGGACCGCAATCAGACATGAACAGGATGGCACTGCGAGGGCGGGGTCGTTGGGCGAGTCCAGGGCGGGGCTTGCGGGGGACACGACGTACGGCCCGGCGCCGCCGTAGCTCCGCGCCGTCCGCCGCAACAGCAACAGCCGCAGCAAATGCCTCCCAGACGGCAGAAAAAGTCATTCCCTGTATTGGAAGGGCGTAGTCTCCGGCAGATGTTACTATCGGGCCGAGCTCTGTCTGTCCGCGCCAGTGGTTATGTCCAGCGTACACAACTCGTTTCTGTTTCGTCCCCATCCCCATTCGCTATCCAAAGACACCCCACCCGGGTATTCCGGCCGCCGGGGGAATGCCTCCGGCCTCCGGCTGCCTACCCGGTCCCCCCGGAATCGCCGCATGTTTTATGGCCTTAATTAATTTTCAAGTATTAGGAGCGCAAAGTTTTTCCGGCGCCCAACTCATCACGTCGGCCGACAGGGTTGAAGGCCAGGCCGCCAGGGGCCACCAGGGCTGCGCTGTTACGTGGGTAAGACGGCTGACCCTTCGGCCCGCTATCAGCCGGCTCTCGTGACCACAACAAATCCATACGGTTGCGTGCGCCTCTCGCGGTGTATTTTAATTTCATTCTGCTAATGTGTCGCGGCGTCGTTCCGTTCCTCGCATTCCACACAAAGGGAGGGAAAACGGGGCCGGAGCAGGGAGGTGTGCGGCGGCCGGCGGCCGCAACGGCGGCGCCCGGAGGATTACTTCGCCAAATTGAGTTGATCAGCTGATTTTGGAAAGTTCGCTAATGTTGCCATAAATTAGGCGATTTAGTTGGGATGTAATTAATTTAGCTATGATTTCAAATATGGTTCACACTGCAAAATATCATGTTCGTTCCGCAGGCTCTTCCCACCAGGGCATGGAAAACTGTCGGGTACAGAGGAGTAATACACACGGTGCGAACGCTGGGACGGTCTGTAGTCCTTTCCCTAGGGTAAAGGAGTTTCCCATGCACTAGGTTTTCCTACCTTTTAGTGTGCCGTACCTGTTTTCGTACCCCATCCTCGTTTTTTTTTGCTGTGTAGTATTAGTCATGATCTAGTATTAGGCATAGTTGCAAATAACTCTGTTCCACTTTGCATTGATAGTGAATTTATAGCTTGGCAAGACACATTAAGACGACTCGCTTCCCTGAATCCCACAAGCTGACATCATAAATATCGCATAATTGAAACAGATTCTTGATCAAGTTTTCGCACCAAAATATGATGGAAATTGAAACGGACACTGGCCACTACTAGAGTCAGCGCGCCGCGCGGACTGACAGAGATAGAAAGTAAGAGAGAGAGGGAGGGAGGAAGGGGGGGGGGGGGAGGCGGCCGCGATTGCTGCCATATGCGGGGCACGCCACGCTTGGCCGCTCGACTTGGATCGCTTTTAATATTTATTACGGATTAACTTTTCCAGACGTCGGTTTGGCCCCGTCCATGCCAAAGCGTCTTTGTGGCCGGCAGGAATGAGATGAAAAGGTTAATGTTCCCTGGCGTGTCACGGAGACCAATCCGATTGCACGTAAGTGATTTGCGGATCCCGCACAGATGTGTGGATGTGCTCCTGGAGCGGCAGGCACGCGGCACGGGGCAGGGGGCACGGGGCACGGGGCACGGGGCACGGGGCACGGGGCACGGGGCACGGGGCACGGGGCACGGGGCACGGGGCACGGGGCACGGGGCACGGGGCACGGGGCACGGGGCACGGGGCACGGGGCACGGGGCACGGGGCACGGGGCACGGGGCACGGGGCACGGGGCACGGGGCACGGGGCACGGGGCACGGGGCACGGGGCACGGGGCACGGGGCACGGGGCACGGGGCACGGGGCACGGGGCACGGGGCACGGGGCACGGGGCACGGGGCACGGGGCACGGGGCACGGGGCACGGGGCACGGGGCACGGGGCTCGCGGCACGTGGAACGCAAGCACGCGACACGCGGCATGGGGCGCCCAAAGCCGTGCAATGACCGACGTGACAACGACGTCAATGAAAAAGTTACGAGATATATTGAAAACACCGAAAGGCAAGGGCAGACTGGTAACGGGCTTCCTCTTCTCGTCTCGCCGTGAGACAGCCCCCTTGCGATAGCACGGCCACTAGAAATTAATAGGTTTCGCTTGCCCCGGGGTTATCCTGGCCAAGAGGCTCGGGCCGCGGCACTGCTGCCGGCACAGCTTGTGCTGCCCGGCGAGACGACCAAGTGAAAAATGTGCACGGAATTTCGCTCGCCGCCGCTCCGAATAATACATCATTTTGCTGCTATCCGCTCCTGTTTTTTGCTCCCTATTTTTGTTCTGTAAAAATGAGGATGTGAGAACGTGATTCATCGAGCACGGCCCCATCCCAGCCCGCGCCGTGCCACACGTCTCCTTGTGGGCGTCCTCCCCTCTTGGCCCCGCTATCACGAGACCCGACGGTAGAGATTTTTCCGATATTTCCTTGAACGGGCACAACAAAGGCCCAAAAAACAGGCCTCAGCAACTTTTCAAAATTTTGTCAAAAAATAAAAATGATTTTTTTCGGTGGTATTATTGGTTGTATTTCGTTTTAACCAACCCCTGGGACTTCTGTCGTTCGAGCCCCGGGGAACTGTGTGCCCCCCGGCTGATCACCTCAGTGGGGGCGCACCAGCCCCGAGGGACGTTCCTGAAACGTTCCCGAACGTTCCCGAACGTTCCTGAACGTTCCCGAACGTTCCAGAACGTTCCGAACGTTCCTTCGCCTAGGGACTACATGCCCCCTGCCGACCGCCGTAGGTGGCACACTAGCCCTGGCGACCATGTGCCCTTCCTCCGGGGGCACACCAGCCCTAGCGACCAAGTTCATTTTGACAAAAAAAAATAGTTTTTTCGGTGGTATTATGTCTGTACCAAGCCCCGGGGACTGACCGCTGACCGCCGCATTGGGGGCGCACCATTACCGGGAACGTTCCCGAACGTTCCTGAAAGTTTCAGAACGTTCCCGAACGTTCCTGAACGTTTCAGAACAGGGATTTAAAGGCCCGTAATATTACCGGTAAGATTCGCTAAGTTACCGTAACTTACGGTAATATTACCCGACCTTGAAAAATGTGGTATTTTTCGGTAATATTCAGATTTTCAAACTCTGAAAATTAGCTGCATTTGGTGTAAAAAAAAAAAACGGAAAAAATGGGTGGGTCCTACCTCGTCCCAGACTTCCGTCCGGAACCGTTCCTGCTTAACTTCGGTGTTCGGATGGGAACCGGTGTACCAGGAGTTGACCGCCGCTAAGACACAGGCACGACGCAGCCACCTTGGTAGGCAGGCTTCCGCAACGGCCAACATCGCCCCTTCCGCTGACTAGATTTCAGGAGTCAGCCCCCTTCGACCAGCCAGTTGGTCTGTGGCCGTGAGGCCACTCCCTCGCGGATTGAGAGGGAGGTAGGATGCCCAGATCGTACACGGCCGAAGCCGATTGTACTCTACTCTTCTACGCCATGTATCCAAGTAGGTGTTGCCCGAATACTCCAGATTCCGAGGCCTTACGCTTGAAAAATGTAGAAGGCCGAACCCTAGGCCTCTACATTTAACTTCTGCCGAGTCTTGGCAAGCACCATTCCCCTGCTCGGGCGTCGAACCACTGTTCCTCAGCAGTGTATTCAACCTCCGGGGAATGTCCGCGGCCCAACGTCCGCGGTCACTCAGACAACACACTTTGAACACGTTCTTTTGGTATATTTTACCCACCATACTCGGTCGGCAGACTTCAGAAAAATTTTTACTCCGGCAAAGAGTTGAACCCCGAATCTTGCGATCGTCGACCGGTCCGCTAGCCCACTACGCTACGGAGTTATGGTGGAGGGAGCAGCGCGCTATTGATACTTTAGCCACTGTTGTCCCGCAGAGAGCAGCACCGTTGGCTCCGAGAGATGGCGCTAGTGGTCAACGGCGTTTTCTGGCTCGCGCTGCTGCTATACATACAGCAAGTTAGTCTTGTCTCCGGGCGAGTCCCCTCCGTACGTACCCAGTGGTTTTGAACTGTCGGCACGAATTGGGCGTATTTGGCGCTTACTGTGATCCCGCAGAGAGCAGAACCGATGGGATGATTTGGCTACTGTTATGTGGAAAAACATACTAAAGCGTACTATTTTTAACAAATACCCGCTGTAAATAAATCTTTCTCATTTTTACCAAAAATACCCGTAACTTACCTATCTTTCCGTAACTTACCGTAAGGTTGAATCTTACTGGTATTTTTAAATCTCTATTTCAGAACGTTTCCGAACGTTCCTAAACGGTGCTACTGAGGAACTGAGGCTGCTTCAGTACCAGGAATCATGGACCCCTACCTATACTAAACCTGACTGTCTTATTTGCAGCGTTAACTTACTGCTTTCCGCGTATTTTGTTATCAACTAATGAATGAGTCATATATGATCCTTTTTAGGGCTAGAACGAGGGCTCCGAGGGATCCCAATCCACTCTCAGGAGCCCGGTCGGGATTTCCTACCGCCCTTGAACGGGCACCTATCTTAGATACAGGGGCGCCGATACCTGTGTCTAATCTCTGTTTTATCTTTCTGCAAAAATTGACCATTGGGCGACTGGTGCAGCGGCAGCGGTGGGGCGCCGGTCGCTGGCGGAGCGGTGCGGAGTCGAGTGGGGGAGGAGGTGAGGCTGGCACGGGCTGGGAGCGACACGGCGGCGACGTATGTGGGGCAGTGAGACTCGCCGAAAGTCACGATTCAAAAACAATCGGTCCCGACGCACGCGTGCAGGAACCGCATCGGAACTAGGACGAGTCGGCACGGCATGGTGTGGCACGATGCGGCACGGCTGGCACGGCGGCACGGACGGCACGCCGTGTCACACACAGCGAGCGGGGCTCTACTCACAGTACGAAATCGGTGACCCGCAGCACAAACATCTTACTGTACGCAATTAGCGCGGCTCATCCTCCTCCGAAACCCAAATCTGCCCACGCCCCTGTCTGGAGGAGCAGTCAGTCTCGCGTTGCTCGCGTGGCAGCTGATTCGGATGCCAGGACCGGAAGGAGCGGCCGCAATAACGCCCGCCAGTGCGGCTCGCGCACGGCACTGCTGTGACACTGCAGCCGGCAGGCGGCGGCAGGCGGCGCGATGGTGACCTTTAGCGGGATGCAACATTGTCAGGCACTGGCGCCGGACGCGCGCGCGCCGATGCACATCCGCCGGGCCGGGCCGGGGCAGTCTGGTGCCCGGCCACCGGGCGCCATCATCGGGCCAGGCCACTGGCCACCTCCGTGACGAAGCATTCACAGCAGCGAGGCCGCCCCTCGGCCGCCCCTCGGCCGCCGCCGCCCCCACCGCGCCGGGGGTGGTGGGCCGGGGGACGCGGGGCTGCTGGGCGCTGGGCACCGCTGGGCTGGGCGTTGCGGCCAGTGAGATAGGCCACAGAATGAATGCATGGAGTCGTCCGAGTGAAGCTATTCATCCCGAAAGGGGTGATAGTGACACGCTGTGTGTGGGGGCGAGGGGGGGGGGGATGAAAGGGGGTGGTAATGGGGGGGGGGGGTGACAAAAGGCAAGGCAGGGGGCGATCCATACGGGCGTTGGAGTACAACGCACGCACGCTTTGCCAAATTTGCGATGTCCATTGAGGGAGAGGATGTGTGTGTGTGCGCGTGTGCGTGCGCGTGTGTGCGTGTACATCACAGGACACGGAGGACCAGGAAGGGGGGCCGGACGAGGCACTGCAATGCATACTGATTTGCCTAGGCGCCAAGTGTTGTGTGTCACGGAGTGTCGCCGCAGTGTCGCGCGGGCGGCGCGCGGACGGAGGGCGGGAGCCGAGCCGAGGCCGTCGAGGGCGAGACTGTGGACAGGGCCGTGGACGAGACCCTCCGGGAGCCTCCCCACGAGCACGTCCCGTCTGCTTTAGCCGGGCCTTCTTTACGAGCAAACGCCGCACTCTCTTGGCCCTCCGTGTCCTGCCGGGTCCTGCGTCGTCTCTGCTGGGGCTGCTCGGTGCCCCCCCCCCCTTTCCCCGCCCCCCAGATCTTCTGCGAGCGCTATAAAATGAGGGCCCTACAGCCGAGGGGATGCTGGGGCCGCCGGAGCCACCGATCAGCTGGAGCTTGGAGATGCACAGCCCTGCAGCCTGCATCTCGCCTCGTACCCCGTGCGTCAGGCGCCATATACGCCAGGCCGGGGGTTTGACGTTAAACTCCCCTTTGGCGTCTGTAAAGGTCGAGGCTCTAGAAAGGGGCTGACCACGCGGAACGACAGCGGGCGGAGTAGAGTGGCACATGCAGGGCACATGGCACCGCCGCAGCGGCCGGGCCATCCCTGCGCACGGTCCGCGCCGCGCCCCCGCTGCCCCCGCTGCCCCCGCTGCCCCCGCTGCCCCCGCCGCCCAGGCCTGCTCTATGGCCCGCTCCGCTTTACGACGTGTTGTTTCCAATGGGCCGACTGAAATATGTTAATTGCTGGCAACGCGACTGCTCCGGCCATCCCCCGGCCCCGGCCGTGCCCCGGGGTCTCCCTCCCCCTCCGGCTGACCACACCACAACTCACCCCCACCCCCGCTGCCGCCCGCTGCCCTATGGCGTGTGGGTGGTTGCCAGCGGCCGCCGCTGCTGCACCCTTCAGCAGCAGCCCCAGCTTCTCCATGGCCGGGGGACCGTACACAAACCACGTGACACGTGATTGAAGTGACGGGTGCGAGCCACCTAACCAGGCCTGCAGACACACGGAGCCGCGGGAGCCTCATGTGTGCTCTCATGCTGGTGCCCGCACCGCCGTGCCGTACCGAGCCGCACAGGGGCCCCGCGCCAACGACAAGTTTGCTTGCTACAGCACCACCCTCACACCCTGGCCCTCCAATGGCTTCGAAGAATCGGTACGTTGGTTTCTGAACGCTCTTCTAAAGTCTCTGTGCTACAACCAGAGAAACAGAGGCTAAACGCATTCAAGAATATTTTCTTGAATCAAGCCGGTCTTAGAGTCATATCAAGATTTATTCTTGGATCAAGAATTATATTCTTGAATGCTTTAAGAATTCGCTGTTCCAGGCTTGAATCAAGAATTCGTTTCTCTGGATATAGATGAGTTCAAAACCCTTTCTCGGCCGCTGACACCTGTCTTCTCCTATACTTCTGATTTCATCAATACCCCCCACTGACCTTTCACTGCGTTTCCCCTCTCATCTATAATTTTATTAATTAATTTAAGTTTGGTCCCGCGTCACTACTGGCGCGAGCGCGCACTGCAACCCGATTTGCATACTGCCATAACCGAAGCGAATATTCATGCAATGTCCTGGCAGCTGGCATGTTGTTAGGTCCCTCGGCTGGGAAAGGAACGTCCAAGAAGCAAAAATTTATGGCATATCAGACGCGGCCGGGTCCGGGGTCCGAGCCCGCTGGCATGCCCGCCCCCCCCCCCCCCGGCCCGTCCCCAGGGCCAGGCAGGCCGGTCCGGAACTCCCTCGCACCTCACCTCGCAGCGCCGCCTGGCGCGGAAAACGGTTTGGGCTGCAAAGCCGGTGCATTTGATAATTACTTATAAGAGGCGGTGGTCAACACGCGCGTTACAATTAATCATCGGGCGGGCCGGCGGGGCAGCGCGGGCAGCGGGCGCAGCGCCATGCACACTGCGAAACCCTGCGCGGCGCGCGCATCAGTCATGTCACACCCTGAGGCCTGCCTTGTGGCCTTGCTCGTGGCCTGCCTTGTGGCCTGGCCTGCCCAGTGGGTGCCGCGGCGGATGCGCCGCGCTGCACGTGCCAGCGGTGCCAGCGGTCAGCGCCCGAAATCGACCCAAAAGGCAGCAACGCAGTCTTCCCTTCCATCTCGTCCCGGGGAATCATCGGCCGCTGACTACATCACATGCCGAGCTGCTCGTGACAGTGACCGTAACACGTAACCCCGCAACCGTGCCGCAGCGCAGATACCCCATCCCGTCCTCTGGGTCAATGCCGGTCGTGCCGATGGGCCCTTAGAGGCCGGGCAGCAGACGCCATCTCGCGGCCGGACTCCGCAGTGAGCTGCTATCGGGTGGAGTAGCGCCACTCGCTTCCGTGTTTCGTGTTTCCCGCCTCCAACGGTGGCTGCGCTCACAAGCGCAGGACAACGTCGCAGGCGTGAGTTGGGTGGCCTAGCTTCCCGGCGCTACTGAGGACGGCTGCTCCCCCGTTTGTGGATCATGGCCTTTCTGAGACTTTGATGTCCGGTGAGTCTGGGCGCGTCAAACTTGAACTTGAACTTGAACTTGAGTCCACTTTATACAGCTAGACTGCTTCTCGTTCTTAAGTTCAGGCACCCCTTCGTCCTTCGCCCTGTAAGAGGAGCAAGAGCGCCCCCCTCCCCCTGCACCCGCCAAGTAGACAACCTCTTCGACACTACTTGCCTCTGCCGGTGCGGCCGATGCCGGTGCCTAGCTCAGCGGAGTGGACGGAGTCGAAGTAGTTCCAACAGCGATTTCATCACCAATTCATTTGAAAAGTTTTTTGTGGGTATGATGAAAGCGCTCGAGGGGGTCATATCACCAAGAGATTAGCGCTAATGTCTTGATATCACCGAGTCTCCTAAAACTTTTTTCCTAAGTTCTATTTCCCTATCTGAGTCAAACCACCAAAGATTAAAAAACAAGACAGGCATGGAGAACGCTTTACCGTTCTAGGACAGGCTCGTTCTTTGGGGCTGTTCAGATACCACGTGGACACTTAGAGGGGAAGGGGGGTTCACGAAATGTCCACAACTGTCCAGGTGAATTCAAATGATGAAAAGTTTTGATTTTTTTTAAAGTGATGAGCTCGTTACACTCATGCACTATTGGTCGAATTTGTTTTTTCGCGGTTTTCCTCTTTTTTCATTTCAATAATTTTTTTTTTTAAATTTAAAAGTATATTGAATCCTTAAGATTCAGACCCTGCAAATAATAAATACAACAATAACAAAAAACGGCAAAAATGGGTGGGTCCTACCTCGTCCCAGACTTCCGTCCGGAACCGTTCCTGCTTAACTTCGGTGTTCGGATGGGAACCGGTGTACCAGGAGTTGACCGCCGCTAAGACACAGGCACGACGCAGCCACCTTGGTAGGCAGGCTTCCGCAACGGCCAACATCGCCCCTTCCGCTGACCAGATTTCAGGAGTCAGCCCCCTTCGACCAGCCAGTTGGTCTGTGGCCGTGAGGCCACTCCCTCGCGGATTGAGAGGGAGGTAGGATGCCCAGATCGTACACGGCCGAAGCCGATTGTACTCTACTCTTCTACGCCATGTATCCAAGTAGGTGTTGCCCGAATACTCCAGATTCCGAGGCCTTACGCTTGAAAAATGTAGAAGGCCGAACCCTAGGCCTCTACATTTAACTTCTGCCGAGTCTTGGCAAGCACCATTCCCCTGCTCGGGCGTCGAACCACTGTTCCTCAGCAGTGTATTCAACCTCCGGGGAATGTCCGCGGCCCAACGTCCGCGGTCACTCAGACAACACACTTTGAACACGTTCTTTTGGTATATTTTACCCACCATCCTCGGTCGGCAGACTTCAGAAAAATTTTTACTCCGGCAAAGAGTTGAACCCCGGACCTTGCGGTCATCGACCGGTCCGCTAGCCCACCACGCTACGGAGCTATGGTGGAGAGGAGCAGCGCGCTATTGATACTTTAGCCACTGTTGTCCCGCAGAGAGCAGAACCCACCGTTGGCTCGCGCAGGGTGCTATGTCCGCGCGCTGAGCCTGGCCAGCCGCCATGTCCCAATCGCCATTCGCCGCTGTCTCTCGGACAGCGCCGGAATTGCGCGCGGTGTGCTCCGTCTGCGCTCAGGGTCTGGTAAGCCCCTTGGGTCCGTAGTGTTTCGGAAGGCAGAGTGCCCATTCACTGGTGATGCGTTCGCCGAGAAGTATATTGCTTCGCGCACATCGTGAATTGAATTATTCTTCATCCGGAGAATAATTGTGATATCGATCTGAGCTGTCCAAAGTTTACCTCACTTCATATTTATGTGGCCCAGCCGACCCAGCATGGAGGAGAGCGCACGACGGCAGCAGGGATGAGAAAAACTAAGAAGTCATTTTGAATGTTTATTATCATCTGTTAAAAGCGGTTAAAGCTAAAAAGCTATCTGGAAAGGGTGGCCCATTGGCTGATAGATGTCAGGCCACCCCTATCCATTAGATCGGCATGCGGCTGAGCCAAGAAGAGGAGACCAACGTGATGTCGGCAGCAGCAGCAGCAGCGACGTTCTTCTAAGGGCTGCGGCGTGTGGCGGGGGCTGCGGGGGTGTCACGTGCCCCTTCTTGGCTCGCCGGGCCAGCCGGCACGGCGCTGGGGAGGAAGTCGTGGGCTACGGGGTAGGCGCCAGCCCCGCGGCCACGCATGCGGCCATGCAGACGCCAAGGCCCGTGTTGCATACGGGTACCGAGCCCACGCCCATGACGGAGCCCGCGGCCAGGTAGCACGCTACGGCCACGGCATTGCATCCCGTCTGGCAAATGCCGTACGCGGCGGGGCCGCCCAGCACCGGGGGCGTGCTGACGGCCACCAGCAGCATGGTGATCAGGAGCAGGTGAATGAGCCTCATCGCAGAGCAGCAGCGCTGGAACAAAATATTGCACCTCGTTGGACTCGTAAAATACTTTCAAAAATCCTTTAAACTTTCAAAAAACTAGGTAGCCGCGTTTTACGGTCGGGACCCGGCGGAGGTGCGAAAATGTTTGGGTCGAGTGCGCGCTTCGGCAGGCTTCGGGCAGGCTCCCCTGCTTCGGGCGGCGCGGCTCGACCCGAAGAAGGAGGGCAGCCGAAGATGGCGCGCGGGATTTCAAACTCGGCACTGGGCCGTCCCCACCTCACCCCCGCGCTCCGCCACGCCACACCTCGCCACCCCACCAGCACCCGCCCGCGCGGCCTGTGGCCTTGAGGCCGAACGGAGCGTCCCAAAAGACTGCGCGGAACCCGAAGCGCGCACTCGTCTCCCCAACCCAGCTGCCGGTCTCGGCCTCACGGAAAAGGGTGCGTTTCAGCATGTAGCGCTTGTTACTCTATGGATTCGACTGCACCTGCACCTGAGACGGACCCGACGCCGTCTTTCCATCGTGCCATAGTCAAATCAGTCAGTGGCGCCAAGAAATATCACCGTAAAAATCCCCCCCCCAAAAAAAAACAGAACACACTAACACACAACGCCTAACTGGACGCAGCGGAAAGTTGAAATGTTAGTGTCTAGCTAGCAGCAGGGGCGTATCTAGGATCGGCTCTATGGGGGAGGGCAATGTCCCGCTTTTTGCCTACTTACAGGCGGAGAAGTTATGCCGGTTGCCTACATTCCCGGCGCCCTACGGGCGCCAAAGGGGGGAGGGGGGGGGAGGCCTGTTACCCCCCCCCCCCAAAAAAAAAAAAAAAAAAAATCCGCCCTAGGCTAGCAGCTGAAGCTTTCTCCTTCAATGGAATACTCACGAAAACGCCCCCCAACGCAGATCCGAAAAATAAATGGCAAAAATGGGTGGGCCCCACGGCTGTGGGCGGGCACCGTGCACCGAGCCAACGCCCGGCAGGGCAATCGCACGACAGGCCTACTCACCAGCTATTCTTGACAGCTTCTTGAATGACAGGACACGACTCGGAGATGTACCAGAAGCAGTAGCACTGGGCACTGGGTAGCAGTGGAGCCCGGGACTCTAGGTAGCAGCACTTGGTAGCGTAAAGTACGCACTGACTGCCAGGCGTGTCCCGTCCCGGGCTTTATACCCCCTAGTAGCGGCAGCTGCTGGGGAATACGAAGGGGAATACGAAGGGGAATAGCTCGGGTCGGGGATCGACCCGTACCGTATCCGTGGCCGCCCGTGACTTCCCCTCGGCCGCTATTTCGGGGCTCCTCGGTGCCGGGCGTTGCTGTTGATGGGGTCATCTTATATTACGTAGCAGGCCGTAGCAACTCCCACGCTAAAACCGAAACGACAACATTGCACACAGTGCCGGTGCAGTGCCGTTATGTAGAGCCAAGCTAGGAACCGGAAATGCCCATGAGAATGACTACGGCCTGTTACGTACGCGATTTTGGACCGAGTTGTTAATGATGGTGGCGCTCATGGCGCCCGGTGGGTAGGCAACTCCGCCGTATCTGTGCAAGCGCGCCGTGCGAACTGACCTACCATAACACATCACTCACAGGCGCTTTGATCTTTCACTCTACCTGTTTGCGGTGTTAGCTGGGAGAAAATTCGGACAAGGTCTGAGAAGGGTTGTTTTCTGGCCCTAGTTTGAGGATAGCAGACGATTTGCTTCTCCACACTTAGATGTGATATAACGTACAAATTCACATCCAGTATTTGGTATTCGTCTGACTTTTTCACAGTTCAGTGTCTTTTGCAAAAACCAGTCAACAAATAAACAAATAGCTAGCAAGTTCTTTAATATGCTTTCTTCAGGTCACCCCAAAAACTTTGGAATAGTACTTCAAGAAATTCTAACCAAACCCCTTGACAACTGTAATTTTGAATTTTGCTAGTATTGTTTCTGTCACTCTTCCTACAGCGGAATGGATGCAACCTATTATGTCAATGTCCCTACAATATTCAGTGCTTTTTCAGTGCTCAACCTCTGTGGCAACTCCTGTTTAGTTTGTGTCTATTTTTGGGTGAAAAAATAAAAATAACACATCTAGTGCATTAAGTCAAGGTAGGCATTTATTCAGGAGTCCTACAGTTGTACATAATTATGGTCAGTCTTAACATGATAGAAAATATTGAAGAACAGAAGCCCACAATCAGGAGAAGAATGTGCGTATGTAATTTGAAGATGTAGGCAACCATAAAATTAGAAAAGAAATACTAAACACTAAGAAATGTCAAATGAGTTAACACAGTATATGAATATGTTAAAGACATGAACTTCAGGAAGCCATTAAAGTGTATGATCAATCAATTAGGATGACCTGCTAGTAACTAAAACTGGAGAAGAAACTTCTTGACAGTCTAACAAATAATGAAAATTCAATTGAATAAATAGCAGGATATAATAGAAGTCAACCTATCATCACACAATTGACATAGAACCCACTCACATCTTTCATCTCATTTGCACACAGTACAGCATAAACATTACAGGAGATAAAAACTTGATCACAATTCATCCTTCGGTAATTCATCTAGTTCCACATCAGAGAGATCAATATCCTCTTCAGCAGGCAACTCGCCATCCTTGCCATCCCAGGCATCCACAGAGTTGATTTTGGGAAGGGACGCCCCCCTTACCGGAGCAGTTGAACCACGGCCGTAAGACAGGTCCCTGAAATTCATAGCACATATGTTTTAATTAAAGGAAAATGCTTTTAAATTATGGCAATGTTTGGATATGGGAAGGCAAAACCTTTACTAACCTCAGAAATTCCTTGATGCCATCGCTTGAAAATGATCCTTTCAGGATTGAATACTTCATCTTTTTGGTGTTAACAACAGCCATGGCAGGGTATCCAAAGCCACCAATATCAAGGGCTCCCTCTAAATCTGACTGGGCTCCAGCCTCTGACCACACCCAACTAAAAGGAAGTAAAAATATATGATTGAAAATATTTGAATATTATACAAGAAGTTCTTGTGTGATATCAAAGGCCAGGACAAAGCTAAACTCACCCCCACATCTTGTTCTTGAACTTATCTCCCATGCTCTGAAGAATGGTGAGATAATCATTTCGGCACTTGGATTGACAGTCCAGAATATGTGGGAGAACAGCAACCACGCAAAGAGGGTGCTCTTCACAAGCCTCCTTTAGAACAGACTCACTCACCAGCTGAAATACATAAAAAATAAACAGCTATACCATTGCACAACTATTCATGAAGAGTAACACCATCACATTGAAATTGCACAAACCTGTTTAATTTCTGGAGGCTGAATATTTTCTGCAAACTTTTCCATAGCCCATTCAACAATGTCTTTTGTGACACGGCCTCCATTGTAATCCTGAACAGAATCTGAATCTTTCTTGCCAGCAGCGAAAAACTTGATGCTAGGATACCCTTCAATGCGGTACCGTGATGCTATCACTTGATGAACTGTTGCATCAAGTGCACCAAGCTTCACTTTACCCTTAAGTTCAGTTGCTGCAGCTGCCCAGTGGGGAGCCAAATTTTTACAGTGTCCACACCAAGGGGCATAAAATTCAACCAACCAAATGTCCTCAGACTTAAGAACAGTCTCCTCAAAGTTTGAATCAGTGAGCTCAACTACATCCTGCAAAAAATTGACAAGAGTTACATTTTAAAAATTCCTTATTGATAAAGGGCATTGATTCCTTTGTCAAGAAGTAACATTTGCACCTTATTGTCTTTGCTGCCACTTCCGCTGCTACCACCACCACCAGAGCCACCTTGTGACTCAATTTTCTTACGGATGGCATCAAGTGCACCATCAACAAACCCTTTGGCGCTCCGAGGGCCATTGTAATCCTCTGGCTTGCGCTTGTTTGCACCAAATATTTTAATAGTGGGGAAACCACGAACCCCGTACTGGCCACCAAGTGACTTGTGCTGATCAGCATCAACAGCTCCTAATTTGACCACTCCCTTCACAGGAAAATAAATAACAATAATTAAAAAAAAAAAAAAAATACCGACATTGTCCATGAAGTGCAAAATTCCATAGTCCATATGACCCCTCACCTTGAGTTGTGCAGCTGCTTTGGTATACTCAGGAACCAAGTTCCGACAGTGTCCGCACCAAGGAGCAAAGAATTCTACAATCCAAACCTCATCGCTTTGAATGACTTTTCTATCAAAATTATCTGGTGTGAGTTCTACAACATCCGACGAAGATGGATAAAGGGCTGCAGAGGTCCCAACCAAAAGTGCAAAAATAAAGTCTGAAAAAGTTAAAATCAGGAGTTAGGCCACAAGAACTTGCATTTGTGTCCTTTTTTCTGGAAAGACACTGTGAATATGACATGACATCACTCAAGTAGAAAGGATAGCAATGAATTCTGAGTCAATGAATGAAGGGGATGAGACATGAAAATTACAAGATTGAAACAGAGAAGAGTTAACCGGTAGAGTCTACATTATAAAGTAGCATAGAAAGGTTAAAAGATCGTAATGTTGAAACAAATACCGGTGTTTTGTTTTTTAAAACAAAGCAAGTACTCACATGCAAGGTTTTCCATTTTAGAGAATACAAGAAACCCGAGAGGTATTCTTAAGAGACTGAAGAAATATCCATCAATTCACAACCACCTCATCCAAACGTCAGAGTACAACACAGAAGTTCACATATAGGCGATGCGAAATTCGTGGTAGTTACTGATTGGTTGGCGTCCTCTTACGCCTCTGGGCGAGTAACCAATCGGAGCTTCGCCGGTGTCTGCACTGATTCTAGAGATACCACCATAACCAGTTAATTTGGCAGTTCTTAACTCCTTCAATAAGAAAACGGTATTAGAAATTCACGCAATTTTTTTTTAAGTGAGAAAAAAAACACAAAACCTGGTCACTAATCGGAAGAAAATAATTATTCTATTTTGGACGCTGCTGAAGATAGTGAAAATTCTCATACGGCTTAGCAGATAGCACAAAAAAAAAAAAAAAAAAATGAAACGCTCCTACGCTTCGGGCTGCTCTGTTGTTTGTTTTGGTTTGGCGCAACTATGACTGTTCTTGAGTTTTATCGTATGTCGTGGGTTTGCTTTTACAGTTAATGGGTAGCACAAATAGATTGCGCCTCGTCGTATGTCGGTCCCTATTGTTCATTCTTTATAATGGAAGGAAAACTTAACATTGTGCCAGGGGAAGCGCCTGAGTCAGATGATGAGGTAAAGTTGTGAATTCTAACCTTACGTTTCGTGTAAATCTTTGTCTAGCCCAAAGGAAAGAGATTTCTCAATACACTCATGTTCTCTATAGGATCTAGGGAATCCCATGCGCTTGGCAGATCTGGCTTTCCAAGGGACAGCTGTTGCTGGGGAAGCACCAGAGTCTGATTCTTCTTCAGAGGCTGGTGCAGAAGAGGGTAGTTTACGAGGTATATTAAATCAGTTCCAATTGACAGCCTGATTTCAAACGTTCCATGTTTAATCTCTGTTTCAACTTTTAGCGGACAGTGTTGGAAGTATCAGCAGTGCAGCCAGTGCATTGTCTCTCATGTCACCAACCAGTGACCTTGCCAAGCTTAGGGCAACAAATAGCAAAGATGATGTTCGATATAGTTCACTTCTACATAAAAAGCTTAGTAAGTCAGTCCCTTTCTATTTAATAACGGTGCCACTCAGTTAATTTACAAATTTCTTTCTTTTTCTAGGAGAAAGAAATGCATCTTTGCGGAGAGGAGTTGAAGACTTCGTCCATCAAACTGTAGGAACAGCTGCAAGGGACTTGAATTCAATTGACCAGCATCTCTTGAAGTCACAAGTAACACTTCAAGAAGCAGCGACATCACTGAGACATCTGCAATCCAATCTCAGTCATATTCATTCTAAATTATCATTGATCACATCTTCTGCATATCTTCCCAAAATCAATTTAAAAAATCTGTGATAGTTCAAGTAGTTTCTTCCATGGCAATATTTGTGATATACAAAGGGGTGCGAGATGTTCAGTTTATCAAAAATATACAATGTTACATACCTCTATCTTGTAAATTTTATTCCACTCATTTGTAAAAGAATACAATTCATCCCTTAATAGTAAGGATGAAAGTCACACTCATCATAAAACAGGATACATCATTGAAGTAAAATCGACTAAGGTATGAGTGCAGAGTATACACTTAAAATAACATTTCTTTTATACTAAGCAAGTGCTCTGCCCAAATAGATCCTCAATTGATTGTACATGGCAGTGTGTAGCTACACTTTTGGGCTCATAACTTTGTACTTCTATGTACAGACTTACACTACAATGGAGGGAAAGAACACATGGCATGTTCAATACTTTTCATAACTCCATAATATAAAATTGTATCCAAAATATAGAACTACATATTTATGAAAATTTGGCAAGTGAATAAAATCTTGTCTTATACATTTTAATCATGATCAGGTATGGCACCCAGTTCTGGAAAGTGAAACAATGACACAAATCTAAACACAAAATATACTAGAATGTGCAAGGGAGACTCCCTCTTGAACAAAGAAAGCAATCGATACAGATCAAAACATAATGGCAGTGTAGAATACAATTAAGAACACACTACAATCTATGGAAAAACTGTTCACACTTCATTACAGAACCAAGCACACTGGGAGAATGGGAGTTTCTTGATCAGTGGCAGTCCTTCCACAAGGAAAACAAAAAAATATCAAAATCAAAATGTACAGAAAAGCATGCACCTTTACAATACTTCCTTACTAGCATAAACTTGATGCAATTGATGAGAAGTATAAGTAAAAGTTAATAAAAAAGATCCTCACATTTCAAGGTAAACAAATGAAAATACGTATCTTGAACACACTTCATAGGTAGTGATACTGCTTCAGCTTAACTTAGAAAATGTCATAGGAATTATGTACACGACATACGTAACATTACGTAGATGTAGGAGTTAGTACTGCAAAGATTTTGAGATCAACAGAAAACTCATTTTAGTCCATTAACATTGTTAAATTAAATACTCATTCTACCTGAATATACGTAATGGACCCAATAAAAGAAATTACTTCACTTTACCAAGTCCAACTTAAACAACCTTGTCACTATTACCACTAAGTTATTTTGAGCAAGGAAAATTATATTCAGGCAAAATTATCAAGTATTTAAAAATTACAAAAACAAGATACTGTTCAAGACAAGGGATGCTCAGAGATCAAACTACTGCTATCACGACATTTCAGTCTCATTTAGTTTTTCACAATCTTTACAATTATTTTCCACTTTAGAGATCTTTACAAGAAATAGAATGACTTTATATCTTATATACAAGATAGATTTACAACAGATACACAGATATAAGGAGCCATAATAGAGAGAGAATTACAAAAAGGAAAACAATCAATTGATCCATTCTATGTTAAACATTTTAAATACAAAACAACCTTCCATATACAGAAGGGAAAAAGTGATGCAATTGCAAATTTTTGTCACCATCCTCTTTCATAACGGAAGAGAGCAGGGAGAAAAATATGCCATGACCACAAATTGAGCATCCCTATACCACATACAGCACCTACAACACTCATCAACAATGATATGAATCACGACAACTTAGCACGGTTGTCCTGCCACATCATAGATGTACAAACAGAATTATCTATTAGGAGTCAACATATAAAATTCCAATAAAACTTGAAAGGATAAGACTTCTGAAGAGAACATCAGAAACTAGACAGGGTCCTTAAGAATTAAACAGACAGAAATGTTCCCAAAGATAAAGGATGCTTAAAGCTTGTCTTGAATAAGGTAATGCAAACCATTCTCCTACAGCCCACACAATGTTTTTCAAAACACAACTAAAATAAATCTTAAGTTATAAGGTTTGGTTTGCCACATACAGTTGTAAAATACTTCGAAAAATCTTTTAAACTTTCAAAAAAACTAGGTAGCTCATTCATGTCTACTAATTTAAAACACTCCAGGAATTAATCGCTTCTTGACTCGTCCACAATAGCGTTCCCAGGCAGCACCGTATCGCTCCTTGCTATTCAAATCCACACGCAGGGCATGTTCCACAAAAATCAGGAAAGTGAAAAGTGGGAAGAAGTATGGCAAAACATGTGTGTTACCTAAAAAAAAAAAAAAAAAAAAAATGGAGTTAGAAAAACAAAAGTTTAACACCATCATAAACAAGGACAGGCAGAAACTTACCACACAAGGCCACCCAACACAAATGCATGATGAATACACCCAAGTAGTTGGGATGACGGATCCACCCAAACCAGCCAGAAACCAACAATTTTTTGCCTTGAGATGTTGGAATGGTCTCCAAATCTGCAACCCAGAAATAAAAAGATGTATATAGAATGCTTCCACTGCAGATAATTTTTATCAAGTCTACAAAAGCAGCTTACGTGAAAGGGATGGTTTCAAAGGGTTTTTCCTGAACTCAGCCTTTTGACTACTGCTTGCACGGTAGATCACCCATCCAAAGTTATGGACAATCAAAATGGCACCATAGACATACCAAGACAATTCCACACTGAAAACAAACAGGACAACACATTAGACAACGCAATGCAGATAAAACCAAGAAGTCTAGCAATAAAGCCACAACGTAAAGGAAATACTAACTTATGGTCCACTACAAACTTCGACAACACTGACGGAAGGAATGGCCACACTGCACACCCTACAATAAAATGGAATCCAGTGCCAGATCTTTGGTATTCAAAGCTGTGCAGCCACTGTTCTTCACAATAACAGTAGTCAAGGGCATACCAAATTTGTGCTCCACATGCAAAAATCGCTCCTAGAGCACTGCCTTGTCTGATGGCATCTACTTTCTTCAGAAGCAAGATAACATTGAGAACCAACTGAAACAGAAAAAAAAGACAAGAAATTTAAGTTTCAGTGTACCACACCAACTTTTCTATCTAGGAAAGCATATTCAAATACTATTTAGAAACAGATATAAACTAACAAAGTAACTTACAAGAGCAAGAAGAGTGATTCTGTGGAAAACAAACTTGACATTAACACGCCCCCACCAAACAGGTGCAATCTGTCGGCCGCGAAGAATGTCAAGGACAAAACTACCAGTGTTGCCCGCAGGGTTCAGTGTTGAAACAGCAGCTCGCCCACCAGTAAAATACAACACAATAGACAGAAGAGCTCCAAACCCAAGGGCAGCAATGCAAATGGGAAGGAACTTCTGGTACACAATTTCAAAAGGCGCTTGAAAGTAGTACAGAGTACCCAAAACTACTAGTGTAGAAATTGCAGCAAAGAATCCTGCAAAAAGAAATGGGCAAGTTTGTTAATACTAAATTGTCCCACATAACTGAAACCACAAGGCTCCACTTCTTACCATTAGTGCGGATCTTGTGACGGCCTCCTTTCATAGGGGGACCATCCACCTGCTGACCAACAGGCAGCAGGGCAAGAAACAATTGAAAAGCAACAAAGCCCAGATAAATCAGGATGGAATCACGATCAATGTATGATCTCCAATTTAATGACACAGTTTTGTAGCTTGTGAGGGTGCATGATGTCTATAACAAGAGAAGAAAGCATGAAGTGGCGGAACACAATTGCAGTATGTAAAAAACATAAAATAAAACGACAACATTATGAAAACAGTCTTTACCTTGGTGCACAACACAGGCAATACCAGGAAAAATGCGCAAGAGAAAATGATGGTGACAAAACCACCAAAGTTAGTAAGAAAACCAGCGGCCTGTTTCTTTCCACGTTTGCTGCTGTCAATGAGAGCCTGGACTTGCTTAGCATTTTCATCCTAATCCAAAGAAAAACTGTCATGGAAAACTACCCATTGTTGCGTCAGAAATTAGGGATAACTTAGCAGTTACTCTTACCTCAGAAGATCGAGTACTACGACCAGACCGACGAAGGCCAGAAGTCTCTGGCTTCTCAGCAAAAATCTCTGCCTTCTTTGGCGACTTCACTGGAGACTCCACTTTTCCAAAGCAAGAAAAACAGTCATAAAACTTTTCATTTCAGTGGTGAAAATAACAACAAAAGCTCAGAGATAACTTAGAACTTACATAAAGGCTTATCCACAACATCCACACTAATTTCCTTGACAGCAGATGAAGCTGGTGATTTCTTAGCACGTGCTGGAGACTTAGGTCTTGCTGGTGATTTCGCTCTAGCAGGTGATTTTGTACGAGCTGGAGACTTGCCTTTTGCAGGCGACTTGCCTTTTGCAGGCGACTTGCCTCTTGCAGGTGACTTGCCTCTTGCAGGTGACTTGCCTCTCGCAGGTGACTTGCCTCTCGCAGGTGACTTTAGGGGGGATTTCGGCCTACCTCGACCTCTGGCTGGTTTCACTGGTGGTGGAGAAACCGAACGGCCTCGTGATGGAGTAGTAGAACGAGCTGGTGATTTTCCACGTGCAGGGGACTTGCCCCGGGCAGGGGATTTCCCACGACCGGGAGATTTTCCTCGAGCTGGACTTTTGCCTCGAGGACTCTTGGCGGACACTGGGGAACGTGATCTTGACTTACGTCGAGCCACCATCTTCTCCCTAAAACAATGTGATTAAGCAAGTACTGAAACAAATCTCTTGCTTAACACTACCAATTACACATAGAAATCATCCCACATCACAATAAAAGAAGAAATAAGTGATACAAGCTATGACTGCTGTGCTGTGACAATAATTTAAAAATAAACAAGTTCATTTACTTGAAGAGAGAGAAAATGCTTGAAGTAAATATTTAGCCCCAACACTCAACTAAATAAAATCCAAAATTAAAAAAATAAATTGAAATTTAATATCTAGTAAGGGCAAGGCGACAATAAGGCATCCATCATCATTCTGGATGCCTCCCTGAGAACCGAACCATGAACTAGGTAAGGTTACCAAGTCCCTATTACCCTGAGTACACCCAAATAAATTGAAACAATAACAATCAATGGCATAGTTTCCAATTACTAAAAGTCAACTAAAGAATGGATAACGTAAATATATAACAAGAAAATTATAAAATATTTTGATTGTTTACAAGCGGTTAAGGCGGCAAAATCTTTAGCACTAGACCCTACATTCAGTTTCATGAGATATTAATCTAACCAAACAAATCAAAATTACACGAAATGTTACGGCAGAATTCAGAAAAGAAATAACGAGATCTAACATACCTCTTAGTGTCTTAGGATTATATTTTTAACCGACACTCTCGCGGTCGACGTAAACACAGCTCAAACTTGTGGACCCCAGCGTACAACCGACGCCAAGCGGTTCCAAAGTACTACGTTACGCGCGCTCTCATTGGTTGATCGACGGTTTCCATTACTAACTAGTCAAGACACAGTCTGAAACTCAAATTAATTGGCGTAATGGTTTAAAAACGTGGTTCTTTCAATGGCTGAAGCCTGCCAAAATTTGTTAAACTCCGTAATATTTTTTAAATGAGAAGTATTTTTTTTTCTTTTTGTACTTAAAACTTTGGCGCCATTCCTAATTCTTGAGCGTCTGGCGGCGGTTAACGACCTGAGACGACCTCTCTCGCCAGAAATGCGAACGTGCTGGGCCGCCTGGACGCTGGCGCCACCATTTGGCTCGGTGGCAGAGTATGTAACTATTTGCCCGATCCCGAAGGTTTGGGGATCTGGTCAACCCCGGAGCAGAAACAGCCGAGAGAAGCTGACAATTGTTTATGTGATTTGTAGGAATTTATCGACATTTCCAAGATGGCATTCTCTTGCACCAGGTAGTCCAAGACTTTTCATGTGAAACCCAATTCCTGCCAATAGACATTAACAAGTTATTATCCGAAGTGACAGTAGATTTTCTTTCTCTGATTTGTTTTGTCATGAACATGATTTCCACTAAATTTCACAATGTCTGCTCGATTATTTCAAGTAGATGGAGAAATTTATGTGTCTTAATATTCGTGACACCTTGGTCTATACCTTTGTAAAACCATTCTGTGTTAAATAGTGTAAGTGAGGTTATGACACATTGCCTTCAGGGTCATCCTAAACTTACAATATTTTACTGTCTAACCTTGATATGTTTTGTTTTACTTTTATTTCACTCTGCATTTTCTTGTTTGTGAGCTCATTTTGTTGCATCGATTTATACTTTTAGGCTTTTAGCTCCCATGTACCTGAGATCATCACAGTCTGTTTTATTGAGGGGTCTCCATACTTCACCGTAAGTTGAGAACATCAAGGAAATAAATACCGAAGCCTACTCTCGCTGTTTCATGTTTTTACCAGACATTGTCCAAATATTTTGGTCCGATAAAAATTTGGTTTTCTGTTTCCAGGAGGCCTCTTGTCAGCATGAAGGTTATTCCTTTCAAACCACAACAGCAGGAAGGCCATGATGAAAGGAACATGCGTCTGAATCGTCCACTGTCTCCCCACCTACTTATTTACGCACCACAGCTGACTTCAATGTTGTCTATCACTCATCGTGGAACTGGATTGGCCCTTACTGGATACATGACTGGTATCGCATTAGGTAAGCTATAAGTATGTTCTTTTAGTTTAAGTATGTGAACTGAAGTGGATGTGAAGTGAACTAAATGGATGCCAACTCTCACATTTGTCTTTATTTATTTTCAGGTGCACTATTGTTGCCTCAGCCCTTGTCTGCATACTTAGCAGCTGCTAGTCTGTCCTCTGGAACTGTGTTCGTCGGCAAATTTTTAATGGCCTTCCCCTTTGCTTATCACTTTGTTAATGGAGTTAGGCATTTGGTAAGTAAAACATTTTGTCTTACCTGTACAATATACTTCCTTTATACACTGAAGTCTCTCTTTCTCTTTCTGTAGGCATGGGACATGGGCAAGGCTCTCACCATCAAGCAGGTGTACTCAACTGGATACATCATGCTTGGGGTTTCTACTGTTCTCACACTTCTGTTAATGGGTCTTTAGAGTGTATTATCCCCTAGTGATGTCAGAAGCCTTATTCTCTCATTGTCATAGATCTTTAGTTTAAATTCTTTTCTCCCTTTTAAATCCACAAAACTCAAAAGACCAAGAAAAGCCATAAATTGTCAACTGATCTGTGGTATGAAAATCATGTGTATAATAAAATGTGTTGTGTGCAACATATGTACAGTATTTTAATTTCTGTATTCTGACTAGTAGTTGACTGTTTCTGTTTGCCCTTTGACTTTGTTATTTATTAAATAAATGTTGGTAATTAAGAAACAACACAAATTTTCTTAAAACCTTAATATCAAGCCACGTAAATAGGGGAAGGGGTGACATACTGCCGCCTGAAACTTGGTGGTCAATCCTTGATTTTTGTCCACTCCACCGGGACCGGGAGGCGGGAGGATCTGTGGGCTAAAATCAAGGAGCGCTGACCGGCCGGGACCCGGCCCGCCTGGCTCGTGTGGCTGGCCCCGCGAGGAGGAGGATTAGGAGGTTTAATAAGCAGCTCGGGCGGAATGCATTTTTGAACACATACTTTTGCTCAAATTTTGAACCGTCTGTTCAACCCAATGCATGGAGGACTGAAAAATAAGCCGAGTAAAAAAAAAAAACAAAAAAAACGCAACTCTAAAATCAAGGAGAAAAACCTGGTCAGAAATCGAGGACTGACTGTACATCGCTTCTCCCTATCAAACTGCGAGAGCCGCCCGTAGATGAGCGGCACACAGACCGAGTCGGCTCGGAAGAGGAGAGAGAGGGGGGCCTCCTACCCGAGCCTCCGCCTGAAACCCAAATCTCACGCAAATCTCTGTCGCGCGACAAATTGCCGCTTAATTTGTCCTGCTGCCCCCCCCCCCCCCCCCCCGCCTACCCCCGCCACGCCCTTTGGACCTGTCCCTAACGCCTCGCCCCCTCCCTCCCCGCCTACAGGTGGAGGCGCGGCACGGGTCCCGAGGCTTCCACCCGAGGCATCAGCCGAAGCGTCCGCAAGGGCGCAGACCCACCGCCCAGACCCAAATCAAGCCTCAGCGTCGGACAAAATGTAGGGAGAAGTCAAGTAAAAAAATATAAGTGTCGTTGCTTAGCTCATTTTCAAATACGATATGAAATTCAAATGGAAATTTTGTCCATGGTTGAACGTAGGGATTGTTTAAATAAGAGTAACGTCATCCAGATTTCAGAGATTTGGTTTGACGACCGAAACACGTGTTCCTGTGTCAGAGTCACCCTGCTAGAGCAGCAGCTGGCGACAGATGAAATTTTAAAAATCCAATAATTAAGTCCCCTGCCGCTAAAGTCCAAAACAAAGAATGAATAACGTTATCAGCGCACGCGGTTGTACCTCAAATTACCACCCCCTGGCGCCCGCAGACCCACTCATTCCACCCTGAGGTCGTCACATTTCACTGCCTCCACCTCGCGTACATATCGGAGCGGACTCTGCCCATCTGAGAACGGGATAGGATGGATCAGTCAAGTCCACGGGGGTTTGGTGCCCGGCTTGTCTAATTGGACTGTCCGTTGTCGAGATTGGGGCTGGGAAAGGTGAGACGAACGAGGACAGAAATGTCAAGTGACCTGCCCGACCCGGCCCGGGTCTGCCGGGTGGGGCGTATTGCGGGTCAGTAAAGCACCCCCCCCCCCCCCCCCCCCCCCGTCTTCTCTTCCCTCGAATCAACGCACGGCGGACAAAATAGTCATGGTCCACGTCAGAGGTACATAAAACAGAAGCCACTACGACGTGAGCACAAATTACCAAGCGGTCGGCGCCGGACAGTGATATGGTCGCAGTCAGTGTCATTTCATGGTACAACTGCTACACTTTTATTCCTTCATGTTATACCAAGCCCAATGCCGGATTTCTCCCGGATAGTTAGTTCCCCCCCCCCCTCCTCTGGGTGGGGCGCAACGTAGCGCAGCGCTGTGGCTGCGCACAGCATTCGCGCGCGCGCGCACACACACTCACACACCGCGCCACTCCTGCGCTTCAGCTTCACTCCCGTGCGCACGGTGCAGCCACGCCCTCGGCAGCCCACGGCTGTGTGCCCACAGCCCTGCCCCGCGGCCGTGCCCCGTGGCTGTGCTCATCCGAGGTGCCCGACCACCCCCTGACCCCTGACCCGCCAGCCCGCCTCCTCACCCCCCGCCAACGGGTCGATAAGACCGTGATTCGCGTGTGCCCGCCTGGTGCCTGCCTGGTGCTTGCCTGGTGCCTGCCCGGAGCCCGCCTGCTGGAGCCTGCCTGGAGCCCGCCTGGAGCCCGCCTGGAGCCCGCCTGGTGGGGCTCGCCTGGTGCCCGCCTGTTGTTCACCAGGACCAGGAGCCCACCCGGAGCCCGCCTGCTGGAGCCTGCCTGGAGTCCGCCTGGAACCCTGCCGTTGGAACATAGACCGGCAGCCACCGGCCACCCCACCGGAGGCCACCCAAAAATGTTATCCTGAACACCAATGTTATTTTCAAAGAATTAAACGGCCTGAAACCGAGCGCTGTAATTGTGCAGCCTAATGTTTCCAGAATCCCACGCTTACACGCTGCGCCAGGCTTCGCATTGCTAAGTATATGTACGTTAATAGGTGGGCACGCCAGCCCCTAATTGGGTTTTGCCTACCGCAAATAAAAAAGGTGCTCGTTAATCTCTCTTTATCACTCCATCCCACTCTCTCCTTGTCTGAGGATCACTCTCCCGCTCGCTCTCGCTCCCACGGCGACGTGTGTCCTTTAGGCACGGTGGAGAGAGAGACGGTGGCGGCACGGGGCTACCTGGGCTGAGGCAAGATTTGGGACGGGATGCGGGTTATCCCTCCGGCCGCCAGGAGCGCCACTGAGCTGGCGGGCCAACTGCGAAGCCGATCCGGACTACCTGCAGCCCGGCCCGCTGACCCTTCTGGCCGGCAGGCGGGCTCAGCTTATGCTCCGCCGCCGCTTGAGTTAGCCCGGACCCGACCGGCGGGAACTTTGAGTTTGTGCCGCTAGCGCCGCGGTGCCCGAAGGGCAAGCTACGGGGAAACTGAGGCGGAGTGTGGGTGTTCTAAGGTGTGCGTACGGGGGCTCTGGCACCTGTGGCATTAACGTGTTCATGTAAGGGGTTTGCACAAAGTGAAAATGACCTCTGGATCATTTTTGCAGAAAATATTTTAGCTGTTAATATTTTGAACGGCTCTGTTTGCATCCGGTGCATCCGTAATGCATTTCCGGGTTCAAGTCGAGTGACGCGATGGTCTTTGTCAGCCCCCGACCCCGGCCCTGCTCCCCGCCAGCTCCCCGCACTCGATGACAATGAGTCGCGCGCGCGTGCGGCCAGGCTAGCGGTGAGTTCATAGTTCCCGCGGTCGCTAGCCGGGCCAACTCAAGCGCCGACCGAGCATAAGCTGAACCCGCCTGCCGGGCAGAAGGGTCAGGGGGCCGGGCTGCAGGTAGTCCGGATCGGCTTCGTAGTTGGCCCGCCAGCTCAGTGGCGCCCCTGGCGGCCGGAGGGATAACCCGCATCCCGTCCCAAATTCTGCCTCAGCGCGGTGCATGGGAAGGCCCGCCCGTGCCGCCACCGTATCTCTCTCCACCGTGCCTTTAGGACAGATAGTCGTGAGACTGAAGGGGACCCCCCCCCCCCCCCCCCCCCCCCCCCCAACGTGCAGAGGGCCCTCCATTTGAAAATCCGTCCCAGGGAGAGAAAGAGACACTCGCAGCTGAATGGGAGCGTGTGCCGGCGAGCCGCGGCGGGGTCTTGTGCTCTCCACCGGGGTGCTTCAAGTGGGCGTCCCGGAGTCGTCCTGCATCACACAGCGCCTGCTGGCAGCCACCGTAGGCGTGGGCTGGGCGGGGGGTTAGAGCGCGGCGGACACGACTACCGAATTTCCTTCACGCAAAGTCGAGAGTCCGCTGAGTGTCCTCGAGAGCGCCTGCGAGGGACAGGATGGGCCAGCCCGCCCTGCACTCGTGCATGCAGCGATCGGGGTTCGCCTACCCAGCAGGCGCCGTGCGCGCTGGGACCGGCTGGGACTCGCCGCGGCGGGGGCGGGGCGGGGCGGCCCACCCTTGCGCCAATGTCACGGACGAAGTCTCCACAGTAAATAGAGTATTCCGGAGAGGGGCCGAACCGGAAATAAGAAGTTAGGAAGAATCACAAAAGCGGATCCAGTATGAGAGGAACCGCATCAAAAAGTGTATCCGCCACGGCGTCAGCCACGAGCCGACGTCACAACTTTGGAGGCTTCGCTCTCACTGACGATGTGTCACAACCATATGGTAGAGTTACACAGGGCAGATCACCTCCCGCGCGGACTCTCCGTAGTGGAGACGTGGTCCTCACGGTTGGATGGCTGCGCTGTGTGACCATACCAAATGGTCGTGACACATCGTCAGCGAGAGCTAAGCCTCCAAATTTTTGACGTCGGCTCGTGGCTGACGCCGTGGCGGAGATACTCTTTGCTGCGGTTCCCCTCATACTGGATCCGCTTTTGTGATTCATCGTAACTTCTTCTTTCCGGTTCGGCCCTTCTCCGGAATACGTACACTATTGCTGACGTGGAGACCTCCGAACCCTCCGACGCCGCCCTCCGTCATTCCCCAAACAAAACCGGCAGCTCCTGGGCGGTCGCAGGCGGCGTCCACTCTCGGAAAATGTGACCCGACTTCTCCATATTACGCGCCATAACGCTATTACTAAATAGCCATTACGTCCCAAATTATCAGTTTTGCGGATGGTTTAGCGCCAAATTCCGCAAAATTCTATTATCGTTCCAGCACGTCTGACCAATACACGAGTGGACGCCCCCTGGGCAGCCCCCCCCCCTCCCTACGCCCCATACTGCGGTCTGCACACCGAACGTCGCTTTATAGAAAGCAATCACGCTGGGTATGTCGGGCGGTGATGAGCCGGCGGGGCGGGCGGGCGGGCTGGGGCTGCGCTGGCTGCAGCCTGACTGCGCCCTGCTGTTGCCGTAGCACGCCGCCCAGAGCCGAGGCCGGAGCCGAGCCGAGCGGACGCAGGTTCCGGACGAAGCGCGCGCTCCTAATAGTCGGATCGCGTGGGGTCGAGTGATAAATGACCTATCCCAGGGCCGGGTTAGTGGACGGGGTGAAGTAGAGGCCGGGCGGAGGCTATAGGGTCCTTCTGTCCAAGGCCGATTACCATGAGATAACGTCGTGGGCTAGCGGAGTGGCTAGCGCGGGCGCCTCGCTGAGGCGGAGGAGCGCGGTTCGAGTCCCCGCATCGTCCAACATGCGCTAAATGCCGAAACAATCTTTTATCGAGACGGCGCGCTGTCTTCGTCGCTCGTGCGGCTCTTGAAAGGCCCGTGCCCAGACCGGCCCCAAGACCGGCAGACGGGGAGGCAACCCCCGAAAGTAACGCCCGAATGTAGGCAAAAAGTGGTATTACGCTAGTAAAACGCTGTTCTTACACACCGTATTACACTGGTATTAGGTGTTATTACAGGGCACCCTGTACAAAGTATAATACGCGAGTGGATGCCCCGTCGGCCGAGTGCCGGTATGCTGGATTCGGGTCAGGTCAGGGGCCGGGTTGCCTCGGCCTCGGTTTGCCTGTTGCCGCGTGGGGCGCGTGGGGCGTGGGCCCCGGCGGGTCGGGGCTGCTATAAGGTACTGGCGGATGGCGGCTAGTGGCGGCTGGCGGCGGTGACGGCCTCCTCAGAGCGGCCCGTAGCCAAGCGAAGCCTGGCGGCGGCCGCGGCCCATCCCGATCCCGATCCCTGCCACGACGCGGTTGCCAGCGTGGCCGCCGAGAGGGCGCTGTGCTGGCGCTGCGCTGGGTCGGGGCCGAGCCGGGCCGAGCCCAGCGGACGGGGCGGTAGCGGTAGCGGTGGCGGTGGCGGTGGCGGGGGCGGGGGCGGGGGCGGGGGCGGGCCTCAGGACGGGACGGCGCACGCAACAGAGAGTCTCCGGCCGCCGCTGGCTTCGGGTTGGGTCTGGTGCTGTCCCCGTCGCGTTCTGCGGGTTAGGGTCTGTGCCGTGAGTGTTGTGGGCGCAGCGCTGGAGCACCTCAGGACCTCTCTCTGCCAGCCCGACACAGGTGGGTGCTCAGCTCTCTGCTCCCGAGTTCTCCCCCCCCCCCCTCCACCTCCCCTCTCTTGTTGCCTGCCCTTCCCTCCCCCACACTGTCACGCCCCCCTCGTCCTGTTTGGATGCTCCGGCATGGTTTGGACTGAAACTGAAGTTAATTTCTATTTATGGAAAGACTATCGCCCCGCCCCCCTTCTCTCTCTCTCTCTCTCTCTCTCTCTCTCTCTCTCTCTCTCTCTCTCTCTCTCTCTCTCTCTCTCTCTCTCTCTCTCTCTCTCTCTCTCTCTCTCTCTCTCTCTCTTTCTCTCTCTCTTTCTCTCTCTCTTTCTCTTTCTCTTTTTCCATCTGCCCGCCGCCTCTCTGTCTCTCTCGCTCTCCTCCTTTTGTCGGATGGCTGAAAAAGTTGGCCTGGCCGGGGAGCAAAACAATTCCCACTCGACAATGAACGTCGGTGGGGCGCACGTTTTGTGGCTCAGCAGAGACAATTCACTCGCCTCCGGGGATACGTGAGTGATGTGCGCTACGAAGCCGCTCGCGTCGGGTTCGAATCCTGGCACGTCCCAACCATATTCTTTTGTGCAGCAACAGTCAGAGTGCCCACTGAGCTTGACCCCCCCCCCTCCCCCCGGTTGGTATCCGGGTGGCCGATTAAAAGCTCTGCTGCGAGGCAGTTTCATGTTATCGGTAAAGATGATAGCGAAACGGTAAAAAAAAGGGGGGGGGGAGGTTTCTGAAACCCCGGCAGCCGTGGATCGACGGGTGCCCTCTGCTCTCCCGTTGTGTGTGTGTGTGTGTGTGTGTCCGTGTACGTGCCCCCCCCCCTCCAGTCCTCCCAGCCCAAGGTGTTCCAGTGCGACGACTTTGCCGTTCTTTCAATGTTAACCCGTCATTTGGGCCCAGCGGTGTCACGCGACGTGAGAAGGCGGACAACTACGTGAGAAATCGTTTCCTCACCGTTAGCAACCGGTTCTGTTTTCTTAAAATAAAGAGATTAACGAAGAATTCTCATTTTGCCTGTCACTTTCTATATTCCAAAAGTCCTACAACTTTCGACATGATACGCGCTGCTGGTGGGGCCCATTTATCATATTTCGCATTCGCATTCAGTCACTCAACTCGTTATCTCCCCCCTCCCCCTCTCCATTTTTAGGCCCCGACGTCCCGGTCCCGCCCCTGCCCTTCTGCCACCCTCTGCGGCCCTCTGGGCTGGGCCCTCCGGGCGTTTTGAGCCCTTGGGTTCCTCCGGGGACCGACAGCCCGACACGGTACGTCATGTGTCACGTCCCCCCCCCCCCCCACCGGTGTCCATCACACTGACAGTGCCTTTGAGTCACGCTACTGCCACGATCGGGCCATGCAGTGGCCGAGGGCTGCTGGCACCCGTTCCACACCTCTCAACTCATTCGGTTCTGTTGTAAAAAATTTAATAGTGCACTTACATAATGTATTCATTATTGTGTGACCTTTCGAAAACAATTATATACGTAAAAAGTATTTTGTGCATACTTTATTGCAGGTTAATGAGCAAGCTAGCACGTCGCATGTTGCAGCTTCTGAACGTCCCTAACTGAAAGCCACTGGTTCTTGGTGGTGCCACTTGTGCCGCTGGTGTCGCCGCGCTGCGCCGCGCTGACCGGGGGCGCCATACGCTGTTTGTGACCGTCCACCGCCCTGCCCAACGGTTGTCACAGCTGAACTTGTGCGAAGGCTGTTTCTGTTGTTCTCTGGACTGCAGTTATTACTATTCCCCGATGCGGCCCCGTAGAAGCGGCGGGGAGCGAAAGAGGGGCGTTCAACAACCCCCGCACGTACTCGGGGCCCGCGGGGGGTCCGCCCGCCGGGGTCCGCCCGCCGGGCCCGAGCACAGCAGATAGCAGGGCGTAGCAGGGCAAAAAGGGGTCGCCCAGCCCAGCCCGGCGGCCAGAGGCCAGCCCAGCGGCATACAGCCCAGCGGCATACAGCCCAGCGGCACAGCCCAGCGGCACAGCTAGGGACCCTCACAGTGAGGGTCCCTAGGCACAGCCCAGCGGCACAGCCCAGCGGCACAGCCCAGCGGCCGGTCAGGGCAGACCTGACTGAGTCTTGCGGCGCTTTGATGTCACTGCGCAAGAAGAGTGCAGTTCGGTCCCTGCGCCGCCCCGCGGCTGGACCGGGGGAAAGTGGACTGCAGATTCGCGGTAGGGGGAAAAACGACGTGGGGCAAATAAAAGGCAAGGATGGGCACGACACAGCCGCGGGGGTGGTTCTGTTGTTGCTTTCAGAATAAAAATGGAAAACTAGGTTATGCACGCACGGTTCCCCCACCTCTCATCACGGGACAGACCGCAGGCGGGCCGCAAAACTCGTGATGTTCGTCATTGTGACGCGTCTGCGTCAGCCTGGAGACAGCACATCAAAAGAGGGGGTGAATCTAGAACCTAACTTTCCAAGACTAGGACGGTCTCATAAAAATTCCGCCCGGCATACATCTCTGGCCTTCACAGTGACCTTTGGCCGTGGCCATGACGGGGCCGTGTAAGTCACCGTGCCTGCCGAGCCTCCGTGTCGGCACGGACAGCTGCTCTACCGGGAATATTTACGCTTCAGCGTTGTCTCAACCCCCTCCCCCTCCTCCATTTTCGACTCTCCCCCCCCCCCCCCACTCTCTCTCTCTCTCTCTCTTCTCGCCCGTCCACTCGCGGCGTGAAATGTTTTGTCTAATTAAATCCATTTTCTCCCGGACCGTTTTCGTTCCGGCCGTAATATATTCGAGCAGGGCTTCATCCATTTTTCATCGCCGTGTCCTTAATACGTACTCGCTCGCTTATTTGCCGCGTGTTACCAGAATGAAGGCAAACAAACCGCCGACCACTCGCGGGGGCCGCGGGGTGTGTGGACAGGACACGTGTAAAGGTCGGGAACGACATCCTGTCTCACAAGACAAAAAAAAAGTAGAAACACCGATTTTTTTCCTGACTTTCTTCGACTTTGTTCTCCGCAAGGTGCATTGCAAATTGCAGAAACATTCGCAAGCGCAAGCATAGAGAAGTTCGCAATCATGATTGTTTTGGCTGCTTCGGGTGACGCATGACTCTGACCAATAAAGGGTCATGTGCGCCGTTGCAAACGGTCCCGTAATGCATCCTGTCGCGTGCTTGCGAGCGCTTCTAGTTAGGGACCTGAGAGTACCGCGGGGCCGCGGGGCTGCGGGGCTGCGGGGCCGAGGGGCTACTCGACGGATCGCCGATAATTTAGACACCCCCTCGACCCGCCATCCGCACCCCCAAACACCACCACCCCTGCTCCACCCATAGCGCCACAACCCGCCGGTCCGAAGTTATTTCCCTGGAGGGAGCGAGAGAGAAGGACAGGGAAGAGAGAGAGAGGGAGGGAGAGAGAGAGACGGAGAGAGGGAGAGAGGGAGGGAGGGAGAGAGAGAGAGAGAGAGGGAGAGAGGGAGGGAGGGGGAGAGAGGGAGAGAGAGAGAGAGAGAGAGAGAGAGAGAGAGAGAGAGAGAGAGAGAGAGAGAGAGAGAGAGAGAGAGAGAGAGAGAGAGAGAGAGAGAGAGAGAGAGAGAGAGAGAGAGAGAGAGAGTGACAGCCGGCTTGGCGTGGTGTGGCGTCAGTATTTTGCCGGGCGTAACTGAGAGAGCGGAGCGCTTCAAAATGTAAATTGTATTCTTTCCTCCGAGCCGCCTGCCGAGCCCTGCACGGCGGCGCACGGCTACGGCGGGTAGCGGAAGTGAGGAGGCTGCGGACCCGTTACCTGTTAATGGTCCGCAGCAGGGCGCGGCGGCTCGGCGCTGAGGCCTTGCCATGGCGTTTGGCCGCAGGAGATCTGCCTCCGGCGCCTCGATATCACCCTCATGGTGTCTGGCAGCACCACCACGGCGCCGCAGCAACAAGGCCAGCACCGTGCCGAGCGCCACAAGCCGCAGCTCTCCCGACCCGTAGTACTTTTCGCGCCCCCTTCGATCTCGGCTCCACACAGCGAGCGTGTGGCAATCTTGTTTGGATTGGCCCGAAGTTGGACAGGCCAGGCAAGCGGGCGGGCGGGGCGGCCAAGGGCCGATCACTCCCCGGGTAGAGACGGGTAGACGAGATAGAGAGGCCACGGAGTTTGCTCAGGAAATAGCTCTGAATGGGGTCTGAATCTCGTCTGAAAGGAAAAGGGTGAAAAAAAATTCAGTTTCGCGACTATTGGGAGTCGTCCCCACATGATTACTTGGCACTCCTCATTCCTCTTCAGCCGGAATGCAGAGAGGAGATTCCGCGACGGAATTCAGACGGCCAAAACGTCTGTTCTGGCGACTAAATTTGAAATGAAAACCGTCTGATCTGTCCAGACGGCATACACGTAATGCAGGTTTGCCTGCGCTTTGCCCTTTGCCTCATGTGACAGCCGCTCGGAGTGCCTTTACTGCTCGGCTGCCCGGGCCCTTGCCCGCTTTAATTCCACGCCTTGCAGCGGAGTGAGCAGCGGGAATCCACGCCGCCGCGCCGACGCCTGTCGCTACGTCCGCCCGAGTGCACTTCGGCAAAGCTCTTTTCTACGACAATCCACCCTTTGTGCATTCATGACACACTTCCCCATCTTGTCAGTCCGTCTGTCTCGCTCCCTCTACGCCGCCGCCGTTCGGGATCTGCCACTCTACCCCCCCTCTCTCTCTCTCTCCTTCGGAACCCGAGCGCCTTAAATGTGAGCTACTGAGCTCAGGCGAAACTTTTCTCATAGCCTGGCATAACACCTGGCTCCCCGAAAGCAAACTCCATCGTGCGTGCCCCCCCCCCTTTCACACTACAGCTCATCTCTCTCCTTTCACCGGCTCCCCTTCAATCCACTCTATGCCCCCCCCCCCCCTCCTCTTCCACTTACTACAGCATCGGAATGGGGAGGCCGAAGGATACGTCCATGTCCTTGCAGGAGGCTGAACAATAGGACCAGCTGCTGAGCTGCCGGCTTCAATATGTTTCCCCGATGAGGGGGCCGCGCCGTGCCCCGCGCCTTCGCCTCTCGCCGTCAGCACGCCGCCGACCTCTGGCCAGCACTGCGGGCGCTGCGGGCGCTGCGGGCGCTAGCCCTCCAGCTCAGCTCGCATTCTCCGCTTATTTTCACACTTGCTGCCGATAATAATCCATCCTGGCTCCTCTCCGTCTCAGCGTGAACTATCAGATTTCTCACCGACTTATCCCTCTTTTCCCCTTCTTATTTTTCTTCTCTTCCTTCCCCTCTCCCTCTTTCTTATCCCCCCCCCTCTCTCTCTCTCTTTTTCTCTCGCGCGCGCGCCGCGCGCTTCTTTCCCTCTCGCTCTCTCGCCCTGCGGGCTTTCTGCGCAATAAGCCCCATAGCTCTCCGCCCGGCCTCCGGCGTGCAAAGAGTTGCCTTGTAGTTGTGTTCGCGTATGTGTGGGCCCGGAATAGGAAAGCGGAAGGGGTGAGGGGCTGGGAGCGGGGCTGGGAGCGGGCCCGCGGGGCGAAATGCAAAAATGTGTGGCGGCGAGGTGTTGTCAGATGGTGGCTCCCCGGGGAGTTTTCATGCATAATACGGGCCGGCAGGGACAGAGACGGAGTGGGGACCGCGGCGGTCTGGGCTCGGGCTAGGCCACGGCTAGTCCTGCCTAGGCCTCGACTAGGCCACGGCTAGGCCACGGCTAGGCCACGGCTAGGCCACGGCCAGGCCACGGGTAGCTCTGCCTTGCCCACGGCCACCGCTAGCCCTGCCGAGGCCACGGCAAGGCCACGGGAAGAACATGGCTTGGCCACGGCTACTGATAGGCCACGGCTAGCTCTGACTAGGCTACGGCTAGACCATGGCTAGGCCCTACCTAGGTGACCACATCACATTTTCAGTGCAACCGCCAGTCGATCTGCAATAAACTAGAAAAGTGGCTAAGGATCACAATTTGTTTCACAATTACTGTGGCCATTGAGACCTTTTCCTCGATATTTGCGTTTTGTTACGATTATGAATGCAGTGACTGCGTCCTTATATGGGTTTGGGGCAATCACTTGAAGTCTGGGCTCGAGTCCCGACTCCGGCAGCGGGGGCAGCGGCCCAGGGGCCCGAAAGCTGGGGAGCTCCTTCGGCTGATTTCATCCATTGTGCGTGGATTCGTGTGATCCCTCGAAAGAAAGAAATAAAGAAAGGGAGAGAGAGAGAGAGAGAGAGAGAGAGAGAGGGATTTGATTTGATTTGTCTAATGTGGCACAATAGGACTTAAAAGTCCTGTAAGTCTGTACCACTCATGAGGCACAAGAGAGAGAGAGAGAGAGAGAGAGAGAGAGAGAGAGAGAGAGAGAGAGAGAGAGAGAGAGAGAGAGAGAGAGAGAGAGAGAGAGAGAGAGAGAGAGAGAGGAAGGGAGGAAAGGAGGAAGGGAGGGAGAGAGAGAGAGAAAGGAGACGCAGATAGAGACCTTTGGAGAGGCAGGTACCCAGACCCACTGACAGCCGGGCCGGAATAAATGTCCGCGCTGTGTGAAAAGAATAGGGCGCGGCAGTGCCTCGGGCAGTAGGACAGGAGGGAGTAGGGAGGAAGGGAGGGGGAAGGGATAGCGCTCGCGATGGAATGACATAATTCAAGGGGACAGATTCTGTGGCGGTCGGATAGGGAGGCGGCAGAGGCCATCAGCAGCAGCCAGCGGGGACAAGAAAAAGTCGTGCAATAACTGCGAGTTTTGACACTTCGGACTACTTGGCGTGCCACTCGGGAATTACTGCAGCGAGAAGGGCACATATAGCAGGGCGCAGAGGCGTTTCTTACAACTCACAAATTTAATTCGTGAGAGATCCGCCGTGTCCGATACCGCTGCCACTTTAATTTCTTTCAGCAAGGGAAGGAGTCACGCCCATCACAGTCCGCAGTTATTATTACACATTCGGAGTGAGAAAGGGGGTGGGGCTGCCCCGGACACCGATGATATCAGTTGAAATGCCACGCCACTGCTGCAACCCCGGTTCTCCTCATGACTGCAAATTATGACGCGAAGAAAAATGTGAGGAGGTAAGGGACACCGTGCCCAGCCCTTCTGTTTTGCATGCTCTCTTACGTCACGGCTGTCGAGGGTGGACGGCCGTTGTGTAACTTCCATTTGACACCCCACTTTGTTTTCTTTGGTGTCGAAGGGTTGATGCGGCGCTAACAGACAAGGAACAACATTTTTAGGCATGAGGCAACAACACCTTCGTGCCCCGAGACTACCCCCCCCCCCCCCCCCCATCAGGCAAGGGAGGCCGATGAAATAAAGGAAGAGTGATCCAATTACCGCGCAACAGGTGAACGCACTTAGTACCCCCGCCAGGGCCGTCTGCAAACAGAAAATAACAGTCTATCATGGGAGCGATAGCAGATTATAATTGATGATCGGACGCGAAAGAGGGTCAAGAAGTGAGTGACGCTGCAGAGTCTTGGGGAGGACCTCGTTATGGCAACCGAGTTTACAGATCCAGTTCGCCCCTTGCGCGCGAGAGAGGCAGAGAGAGGAGAGAGAGAGAGAGAGAGAGAGAGAGAGAGAGAGAGAGAGAGAGAGAGAGAGAGAGAGAGAGAGAGAGAGAGAGAGAGAGAGAGAGAGAGAGAGAGAGAGAGAGAGAGAGAGAGAGAGAGAGAGAGAGAGAGAAGGGCAGAGAGAGAGAGAGAGAGGCAGAGACAGAGAGGAAGAGACAGAGAGAAAGCTAGGCGGGTAGGTGAACGCAGGCGTAAATGTAGGTACCTAGCGCGTGATGGACTGTTGTATGAGGGCTGCGGGCTCTCTGTTTACGAGAGGTCGTTAATGAATGCGACTTCTCCTCCCCTTTCTTCCTGCGGTATGCCTCGGGACAAGACCGAGAGCTTACAGATGCAAAGTAAATGCGGTACCACACTCCGAATGCTGTTATCATGTAATGCATGAAGGCTGTAACTAATGCAAAATGTACGTTTAATGACGATTCTTGGCGAAGTTTCTTAAATCAAAGTACATGATGCTTGTTGCAAGCGTATGAAGCTTGTTCCAAAGCAACGAAGCTTGGCGCTATTGTGGGTGTACTTGAGTAATATTCTTCAATCTTGCATAGTTATGCTTGGAACAAGCATTGCATACTAGGCGGAGAATATCCAGTTTAAGCTTGAAATAGCTTTGGATCAAGCATATTATGCATATGCATCATTTCTGAGTGTGCAAGAGCGGTGTAATAATTGGAACCATAGAAAATCTGCTTGTTGACTGACCGGCTCCACTCCGAGGGATGCATGCGTGACGACTCCCAAGAGCTTCGCACTGTCCACGTTTCCCGGGAAGTTTATGCCAATTTCATGAATTCATACGATACACGCTTGCGTAAAAAATGAAGCCACACCAACAAAAACCGAAGTCCGTTCTCACCAAACACTAAACGTGTCACCTTATTGGAAGGGAGATAGCCAGAATAGTCGCAGGCGCAAGGCGAACGTGGTACTGTAGAACTAGATGCCTTAGAGACCGGTGGGAAAGGTGGGAGTTGGCGACGATACAAGGGGTCGGAGGGGAGAGAAAAGGGGGAAAAGGATCTGGCTCTCTTTTTCTCTGGTTGATTGGGAGTCGTCTAAGAACATGACCATGGGATAAAGAGAAACAGGCACAAGTAGGGGGAATATTGGGGAAGGGAGAAGAAAAAGCGAAAGGGAAGAAAAGTGGGAGGGGGGGGGGGGGATCGCGAGCGGGAAGCGTAACGACGCTGCTCTGCACGGCCGATCCCTCCCCCCAGTCGCGCCCGCGCAGCCCGGGTAGGCAAGCCGCTCCGACTGGCTGCCCGCCGCGTTGCCTACGCGCTGCCTCCAAGGCGCCCACGGGCTGTGCTGCGTCAGCAGTGCGATGCACGGGATCACTCCGCTTAATGGGACCGGGACGACTTCTGTCACTGGCCATTTAGTCGGGACCGGTCGAAAGTCTATTCTCCTGGTTCCGAAAAGAAAAAGAAATGGCTTTGCGAATGTAAAATGAGGCAATCAGGAACGGGCGTAAGGGACTTGGTGGCGGTGCGGGTGAGCGGCTGCGCGAGTCGCGGGGTCTCCCGAGGGAAGAGCAGAGCTAAAAGGGGCCATACTCTCGACGTGCCAGAGGTGCTCCAGCACCATTATTTGTCGGGAAAACAAACACACGAACAAAAACAAAAAAAAAAGGCCCACAGGGTATCTCCGCAGTGAGAAACTGCCACGTCTGAAACGGATCGGATATGAACTACGGGAGGGAGACTACGGAGCAGGGAGGCTTGGCCGAACTGATTCCTACACGTAGAGTTGACGGGAATTTGGATTCCATTGTAATGTCTGAATTTGTGTCCCGTCACGTCCTTGGGAATCCTGTTCCTGTCCTCCCGTCGGGATAAGCTGCGCTCTGAGAGGCGCCAGCAAGGTGCCAGCGAGGTGCCAGCAGACCGCAGACCGACCACCTTGCTGCGCACGGCTCCGCATCTCGCATTCAAATTAATTCCGTTGCGCCGGAGAACGATTACAGTGCCGCAATTAGAGCGTACTACGCTGCCGCCTTGCTCCCCCGGCCGCTCCCCCCGGGGCCTGCGGGGGCTGTGGGGGCCGTCAAGACCGTTGTCGCCGTCTCTGTCGGGGGCGGACCTGGCGGCCAGCGATGGACAGAGATGGACGCTGATGTCGCTCTACTCCTGTCTGTCTTCCCCTCTGAAGGCAGCAGGACGAAGCGAGCAACTGGTGCTTTTTGCGTGTGGGCGACATTCAAGTGCAAACAAACTCGGCAGGTACCTCACCGCACCGCACCGCAACTCACCGCACCGCACCGCACCCGCACCGCACCGCACCGCACCGCACCGCACCGCACCGCACCGCACCGCACCGCACCGCACCGCACCGCACCGCACCGCACCGCACCGCACCGCACCGCACCGCACCGCACCGCACGGCACAGCTCCCTCCTACCCAACTCGCGTCCCCAGGGCCCTGGGCGGGGCGAGCGGCGAGCGTGGCGTCTGCAGGCAAAGCAACATTTTCACGTCCCATTGAAAGAAATGTCAAGAAAATGTTTTCGCAGAGCGAACGTCTGCGCTCGATGTCCCGGCGATTATGAAGCTAATTAACCCAAGTTGGTTTAACTCCGTCCCATTTAATTTTCTTCGCTGGAAGCACCGCGGGGTACCGGACGGCCTAAGATGTAGCAGCGCACCCCGGCTAATGCCAGCTGAGGGACGAGCGCGGCCTGCGCCCTCTGCCTGCGTGAAGGGCGCCTCTCGATATAGCCGAGGGCCCTAGGACCCTTGGAGGTGTGCCGGCTGGGCCCGGCCGGCCCTCGAAGGGCCCTCGGCACGGAGCGGTAAAGTTATTGCAGGTCCTGCGGAGGCCTGTGCCTCAGGCTGGGCTGGGCTGGGCTGGGCTGGGCTCGGGTGCCGGCCGGCCGCGCCGGCTCCAACGCGCCGCCCTGTCCTGGGGTTTTACGGCGGCCGCGAGTCTGATAGGTGGCCAGGTTATGACTGCGAAAACCGCGAGAGCCGCTAACATTTTGATTTTCTTAAAAACTTGCCCGGCGATCTCAACCACGAGCCTTGCTATCATTGACCTTGATACTAGCGGATAATCGATTTTGGGCTTTGAGGTGCGTTGTCGTATATTACAGCTCGTTAACACAGGTTTGACACTTGCCATAAAAAAATGTCACGTTGTGGCAACACGACCTTATACTGCGAGCCAGCATTTCCCTCCAGTATTGTATTATGGACGTATAAAGTTTTTACACCCTACCCCAAATGGCGTTGTAATCTCAAAGGAAATACTCCCGATACGCCTGGTCTGCATAAACGCCGCGAAAAACGCAAAATTATAGCTCTACTTTCGTGCGTGCGATGGCAGCAGCACATTCTTTGCAAAATACAGCGTTTCCAGAGAGAAAGGAAAGAGAGGAGAGACTCATTTCAGCCGAGGCGCGAGCAGCTGAAAAGATATCACATCAACGTGGAGATTCCAGCACTGCATTTGCCAGGGGCCTTATGGTGTGAGCATCATTTTCGCTGCATACAAAATGCCGGGAAAGCGGCGGTGTGTAAAAATAAAAATGCTTTCGCTCTTCCCTAGTGTGGGGGTTAATTGTGCTAAATTTCCTCTCAGCGTGCGTGGAGTGGCGGGGTGCGGTGGGGCTGGGCAAGCGCCCGGGGGGCCGGCGTGGGGATGAGGCCGGCGCGGTCCAAAGGGGAGCAACAGGGCGGCACGGCACGGCACGGCACGGGACTCTGGCGTGTGATGCGGCTGACCAGACACCGGCCTCGGATAGCTCGTCCCTGTCTGCAATAAACTACTTCTGCAATTCCGTGCGCCACCTCGACTTGTGTGAATTATTTCGGCAGAGTTCCCCGTCTCTCTCTCTCTCTCTCTCTCTCTCTCTCTCTCTCTCTCTCTCTCTCTCTCTCTCTCTCTCTCTCTCTCTCTCTCTCTCTCTCTCTCTCTCTCTCTCTCTCTCTCTCTCTCTCTCGAGCGCGCGCGCGCGCCTCATTTCTTTTCTGTTGTTTTATGTTCTTTACCCAACTTTTTCTTTCCTTCTCTCCCCCGCGGTGTATATATATATGATCAATCCTGGGGTCAAAACACTCTCTCTCTCTCTCTCTCTCTCTCTCTCTCTCTCTCTCTCTCTCTCTCTCTCTCTCTCTCTCTCTCTCTCCTCACCCCACAGGCCGCGGTGATCGTTTACAAGCCAAAGCCAGGCAGCCGGCATGCGGGGAGCGCAGCCAAGGGCACAGCTAAGGCACTGCCGGGCACAGCCAGGCACAGCCAGGCACAGCGCAGTGGGGCGCGAAAAGCGATACTTACTTTGTGGCTGCCGCAAAGGCAGGGTGGAGGGGGACGTGGCGAATGTGTTACTTTCAGTGTAGAATCGCACACCTTCTGCCTTCGTATATCTATGTATGTGGGGAGAGAGATTTGTTTGCTTCGAATGTGTGTGTGCGGAGGGGGGGGCGTGCTCGCGTCTGGCCCACACGTAGTGGGTTGGGAAGGTAGCCGAGAGGAAAGAAAAATGTGGAACGATGAAAAAGTTGAAAGAAAAAAAGTGCGGATACTTTCCGACGGAGACGGTTTACGGAGACGCAAACGAATTTCGAGAGTGCGTATGGGCAGCGGGTTATGTACGCGGGGGCGGGGTCCGGTGAAGATGGATCATGTTAAGTGTGATTTGGGGAGGTATGAGTTGAGCGCGCGTGTCGCCGGACCTGACACTTTGCGAAGTATCGACGCAAACTGAGCCGCTGGGCGCCGGGCCGTCCGTCCGGGTGACGCATGGCTGCGCATGGCTGGAGGCGGGGCCGGGGGGCTTGCTGTAAGTTGGACAGGGAAGGGCCCGTCTCTTGCCAACTCCGCGTCGCGTCGTCGCTAAACGCTCTCTGACTCGCAGTGCACTGCACCCTTTCCTAAAACTGCGCTGCGCCGTGCATCCTGGGGGTCCTAAAGCCCCTGGAGGCCCTGGAGGCCCTGGAGGCCCTGGAGTCTCCCGAAGGTCCTGGAGGTCCTGGAGGCCCTGGATGTCCTGAAAGCCCTGGAGGCCCTGGAGACCCTGGAGGCCCTGGAGAGCACACGGCGCGCTGAGGCGCCCGACGCCGTCGAGGGGATTTCGAGGCAAAAGGGAATCGAGTTTGCGTTGTCGATCTGAATTTGCTGTGCGATGCTTGGAATACCGTGACCATGCGAAGGAGGGATGACACGACCTCCTCGCACGCCTACATCCAGGGGAAGATACGAACCCGTGCTTAAAATAGTAACGCAGGGCACTTTTAAAATTTGCCATTCGTAGTCTGTTTTCCACCGATTCGGAAACCCAAGCAGCGCACCGCAAATTGAGACCGCAACTACCCTCTCAACCCTCTCTGCTCTTCCCTCATCCCTCCGCCACCTCTGGCTGCTGCTGCTGCTGCTGCTGCTGCTGCTGCTGCTGCTGCTGCTGCTGCTGCTGCTGCTGCTGCTGCTTATTTAAAGGTGTCGCCGAAGCCCCGGACAGGCTGGGACGGGATGGGGGCGTCGAGCTCGGCGAGGGTCGGTTGCCTGCGTCGTCCGTCAATGTCAGGCCGCGCCGCTAAGTGCTTCCCAGCGGACGGACGTCTCCACTTGCCGCATATCAGCACGGGCGGGGCCGGGCCGGACTGGACAGGGCCAGGCCGGACAAACCAGTTGTTCTCAAGGCAGTTTGAGTTTCATGTAGTTTTGCTTCCTTTTTGCAGGTGAGAGCCGCACAAACACACGGGGTGAGCGCACGGAGGATGGCAGACAGGCAATTCTTCTGCAAAACACATTAAGGTGAGCGAAATTACTGTCTTGATCAGCTCCACAGGTGAAAATATTAGACAGCGGCGAAGTTTTGAAAATATTTTTTTTCCGCGTTGTAGGGCAGTAACAAAGTTTACTCGGATCACGAGGGAAATCTGTGACAGTCGACATGACTCAGCTCCGTGTACTCTGTTGCGCGGTGGGTGGTGCGTGTCATCGTCATTTGTCACCCCCCCCCCCCCCCTCTCTCTCTCTCTCTCTCTCTCTCTCTCTCTCTCTCTCTCTCTCTCTCTCTGTCTCTGTCTCTGACTTGATGAATGGATTAGTGTACGGGAGAATGTCACTTGGGAGACACGTTGAAATCTAGCATCTGCCAAATGCTGTAGGACGTGCAATCGAGAGGGAATGGAGAGGTCCAATTGAATCGATATTATTTTGCAGTCGAGTGCTGCGACTCCATGATGAGTTCCTAAAACCACGGCGTGTAACAGTGTCGTCCACCAGTTTACTGCCCATTTCTTTTAGTGTACGGCGAGACGGGCCCCGTACTCCTGTATTCACTGAACCGGCCCGCGGCACCGACCGGCACCGACAGTGATGGCGGTTCTAATGGAAATTAACACCCCTCATTTCGGCCATGAAGCAGCCCGTAAAGGCGCTTTGGGAGGCCGCACGCTCCTCGGAGTTGAGTTTCACCGGCTGCGGTCGCCTGCCGCCTGCCGCCTGCCGAACGATGGGTAGGCAGCGTGCCGACGACCTGAGCCTGGCGGGCGTGCCTACCCTGCGGTCCGCGGGCGCGGTCCGCGGTGACCTGGACTCGCTGCAGACGACACTGTCGGAACGGCGGCAGCAACAACGACATGCACCGGCCAACGCGCTTTCAGCGAACGGGACCTAACTGACGTCAGGCCGTAAATAACGTGCTAACCCGAGCATTGCTTATGGGCGGGTGGGGGGGGGGGGGGCTATTAATGGTCACGAGTGGCGGGGTGCTGCGGCGGGCACCAGGTGTGACCTCTCCATTGCCACCCCCTCCCGTCCTTAAATCCCCCGTGAGATCCGCCCTCCCCCTCTTGTCCGCTTTCCCACGCCCCCCCCCCCCCCCCCTCCCCCGGATCCCATAGCTCTCGGCCATTTCGGCCACTTTCTCGCCCATACGCCGCGGCTGCCCCCCGAAACTAACTTTCCGCGTACCCTTTAACGTCCCACACACAAGGGCGCAATCATAACCCTATGACCCCCGGTAGGGCCGCGGGCAGCCGCGGGTACCCCGGGTACACTGAAACGCTCCGCAGGGCGCCGCAGGACTCTACAGGACTCCGCAGGACTCACTTCTGCGAGCGCCTCAGGGGAGACTTGGAGCGGCAGCTAGCTTATCGCGCCTTTTCAAATGCCTTCGCGTTGCACATCTCAGAGGTGTCGTGCGCTTATTGCGAAGTTCAGCCACTCTCCCTTCCCTTCTACTCGCACGCGCGCGCGCACACACACACACACACACACACACACGCACTCACTTTATTTCGCTCGCTGCTCGACTTTCCATAAAGGCACCAGCGCCCAGCGCCTCCTCCCCGCCCGTACCGTCGCTGCCCGGCGCTGTCCGTGCCGCATCGCAATTCCGCCCTGCGATGCAAAACTTCTCCAGGACTCTGCATAGGCAAAAAAAAAGAAGAAAAAGAAGTGTACTTTTTTCCCCTCTTGAGTGAGAATAAAGGCCTCTTTCATAGACTCGGCCAGAATTTTGGCGGTTGGCGGAGCGCTGCGAAGAAAATCAATGAATTTATTTCTGGCGCCACCGGTGGCGGCCGCTTCCTGGCAGGCAACTGCCGTCGCCGCAGAATATGCCTACAAACATTTCCAGTATTTCTCAGCCTTTTTTTCTTGCCGTTTTTCCTGATTTCTGTTTCCTTCGTTTATTCACTCACTCCCGATTACACCAACTGTGAGCTCTATGGTTTTGGGTCTGCGGGACCGTGGCGGCATGGCGGGCAGCGGGGCCACCGGCAGTCAGAGGTCTGCAGGCGATCGGTTTCGGGCGGATCGCCTCGATCGCCTGGCTAGGATCGCCTCGTGCCGCATCCGCCCGGGCCGGGCGATCGACACAGTCCGACCGCCGCTGTCGTCATTTACCAGCAGTAGGTGCGAGAGAGACAGAAGTGCTACGGGTGGATGTGCGGCGGTGGTAGCCAGCCCACTCGCTGTGCACTGCTGTGCCAGAGAGACCGCTGCCTGTCGCCCGTCCGTTCAGCACCCAGCGACACCTATCTAAATTCCAGCCGTTGTCACTCACAGTTTTACATCAAATCAATGGCAGAGACATCAAATTCCACCGTTCCGCAATTCTCGCTCTCTTGTCCAATTCGGTTGACCTAGATACTTGATACTTGCATGTCTCCGAATGCGCTGCGAGGACTCTACGTCCTCCGCACCTCAACCCGCCTCTTTATCTCTTTTTCTTGTAAGGAAAACTTTCGTAACAGCAAAAGTTCATGGCCCTTAAGCCGAGATTACTTATGGAAATATGAAAGCGAGAAGGAACGAATCGAGAGTCGGACGGACGGGGAGAAAGTCGGCGCGGGGGTCGGTCGCAATTTCGGAAAGTGGGGCCCGTGGGGCGCGCCGACTGTAACATCAACGTCAGCTCCCTTGGAATGGATTGCATTGCACACCGAGAGAGGACGTGCCAAAGCAGTACGGCGGGTAATTGGGACGGGACGGCTTCAACAGAATAAAGGAAACAGCCGAGGCTGCTTCGCGCACGTCTTGTTTACACGCAGAAAGATCGATCGCTGCTATCGACCTGCCTTAGGGAGGAAGCGTTTGTTTTGTGGCGATCAAGCAGGTTTGGCACCAAGAATCAACTTTTCTGTTCCCATGAGCAACTGCCGATTATGTTGGCAACTCGGCTCCTCTGAGACAGGTCTTGTAAGCTCGATACCAACGACCGAGGTTTTTTTCCGTGTGGGAATCTCTGTAGACTGGGAACTGTCGGATGAAAATCTGTTAATTCTGGTTAGGTACGAGCCTTTCCTCTTGTGGGTACCTGCAGCGTTCGTCTAACTGCAGTAATTGAGTGTTCGTGTTTCATTTCCTTTGCATCTTGCGCAGGGGTTACGTACAAAACGATGCAGCACCGCCTCTGCCGTGTTGGCCAGCCTGCATTGGGCCTTGCTCGTGTCTGAGCTCCAGCTCCACAGGCCGGGCGCAACACCTAACGTCCGAGATGGCAGCTTGTGACCTTTCAAATATCGTCGGCTCTGCCCTTTGATGCACACAAACTTACCAAAAACGTAACTAAATTTTCATAACTTCCCAAACCCTTAAGAAATTCTTGGCATCATCTGCTTCGTATTAAAATGGAGATTTAAATTTACTTTTTAAGGGGAAATCGGTCCAGGACATGAATCGTGCTCTGTCAGTGGATGCAGATGAGAACACGAAAAGGATACCGGGCAAATACCGAGAGAGGAAGAAGACCCAGCAAGGAAGGCACGGTGGCGAGGGCGAGGGGATGAAGTGGTACCCCGCGCATAGCTTCTCCCGGGGGACGCGGCTTTCCAGCGGGCTCGGGGGAGGGGGTAGGGGAGCAAGACATGGCAAGCCGGCTGCTGCGGTGGCGGCGGGGCGGTGGCCCCCTGCTTGCTTGTATAGCATATTTCCCGACCGAAACCAGATCCTCTTTGCTCTCTCGTGCCCCCCGAGTGCCAAGCGGCCCTCAGCCCAGCCCACCCTGTGGGCGTGGGCTCCTCCTCACTAACCCTGTTTCAGCCCCCACCCCCGCCGCACCCTGCCTCCCCGGAGGATTCGCTTGCCCTGTGGTCCTGTGGGCCTGCGGACCCTGTGGGTAGCGGTGCCGCTCGGGCCCGCCCGGCCCCTCCCGGCCATCGCACCATGCAAAACATGGTTGGTCTCCACCCTTCCGTTTCACTCCGAGCGCAACAGTTTGGCCTGTGACCCTTAATAGCGGCCGATGGATTGGTGCTGGTGGCCGCGATAGTGACTGGCGGTAGTAGTGCGGCTGCTGCCTGCCTCGTGTGGATGTGATGCACGGGCTGTCATTACGCAGAAAGAAACGGCGCGGTGGGAGTGAGTCAGGAGCACGGACAAAAAAAACGAAGAGATTCGCCGAATTTAGTGAATTTTCGCTGGTGCAGCGATTTGTGACCTTTCAAAACGCGTCTCAATATTTTTTCCCTGAGTCAGCAAATGTTTTCCTCACTCAGCGAATTTATTTTTTTGGGTTAGCGAATTTTTCGCTGGATCAGCGGAAAAATCGCAGAAAAAAAATATTCCGGGAAAGAATGCTTTTAGGAACCCTTGATATACGTCGGCACAGTTTTGTTGGGGAAGAGGGTGAAAGCTAGGTGAGCGATGAGCGTACGCAGGCCCTGGTCAGCAGCTGCGTACGGACACGGACGACGGACGGTCCCGGACAGCGAGGGGACGCCTGCAGGACACGTCGGCAGGACACCGGGCTGACACTGCGTTGCGTGCTGCGCGGCCGTCAGGGCCCGTGACCCCTCACCTCAGAGAGGGAGCGAGTCAGCGCACTACCACAATCAACATGTCCTTCTCGCACACCTGCCCAGCCGTGTGCAGCCGAGCCGCTGCTGGTGCTTTCTTCTTCAAATTATTTCCCCCTGTTACTGGTCCGAAGCACGCGCTCGTGGTATGTGTGGCCTTTCCCACATACTTCCAGGTGGGGCTTGGCGGGGAGCGGCTGCCAGTGTTAGTGGTATTCGCTCCAAATCCCCCCCCCCTTCTCTCTTTCACATTCACACTGTATTAGTTCGTATATTAGGGAGCAAGCGGGTCGCAAATCTCCAAAGCGCACGCCCGGACGCCCCTAGTGGTACCCGGTACCCAGTACCAGGTGGTGCCAGCGGGGCCAGTGCCCGGGGCCACCTGTTCCGCTGCACAGCTCATGTGCAACCAGTGGAGGCAGCGCTCTCTCTCTCTCTCTCTCTCTCTCTCTCTCTCTCTCTCTCTCTCTCGCTCTCTTATACCGGCAAGTGTCCTTGTTTGTGTTTCACGAAACAAAACAAAGAAAAAAGCGTTTCCCGAGTATAAAGTTTTGGGAGTTCTCTTCCTGAGAAGTACGGTTTGCTGAAGGAGAAAAACTGAGTTGCTCCTCTCTCCTCGCGGCCGTGCGGCCGAGCGGGTGCCTGCCGAGCTCATCGGCCCCTCCCTTTCCACCATTCTTCATAAAAGTGAGGCGGGGAACAGAAATATGTTGTTGTCTGCGCCGCTCTGATATTGCCTATTTTTACGGGGTGCGGCGCCCAGCCCGTGGCTGCCTGTGGCTGCCCGTGGCTGCCTGTGGCTGCCTGTAGCTCCCTGTAGCTGCCCGTGGCTCCCTGTAGCTGCCCGTGGCTGCCCGTGGCTGCCTGTGGCTGCCCGTGGCTGCCCGTGGCTGCCCGTGGCTGCCCGTGGCTACCCGTGGCTGCCCGTGGCTGCCTGTGGCTGCCTGTAGCTCCGCTTGTTGACCAGAGGCCCCGAACACGGCCGGAGCGGAGAGGGCAGAGGAGGGGAGGGCGGAGGAGGGGGGTTTGATTTACACCTCATAATCTTTTTGACCTCTTCCTTTCTCTCGAAACAGCGGCCCCCTCCTCGCCCCCTGTTCCTTAATATGGTAGTGGTTGGTGAGGAGGGCTGAGTGTGGGAGTGGCTGCACGCGAAAGCCAGGGTTATGCTATTATAGGCCGCAGTGACTAGACTAGGCCTGGAGGGAGGAGGGGGGGGGCTGGGGGCTGGGCTCGTTTTTGTTGTGTGGCGAGGTGTTGGTGTCGGTGTGGTGTTGGTGTGGGTGTGGTGTAGTGTTGGTGTTAGTGTGGCGGGGAACTCAGCCGCTGCTCTTCGCGCTCGCTCGCGCCCCTATCGGGCTCCGTGGTCCCGTCTCACTCACACCGCGCCGAGCTCGTCACACACGGCAAACCACAGCGCGGCATAAATATCAGCCCCGCCCCGGCGCACTCGGTGTGTAATCCACTCTACGGCGGCATGGCGGGCCCAGCGCCTACCTAGCCTAGCGGGCCTGGGCTAGCAGCGTGCCTAGCGCGCCTAGCGCGCCTAGAGGGCTATCCATTTAGCGATGGCGCCTAAATGAGCCACATTAAAGCCGGAGGGGCGTCCCATTCCCCTTTGTACGACGACAGGGCGTCCCGCGGGACCGGCCGGGTGCCTGGCGGCCCCTGCACGCACTGGACGTGCACTCCAGGCCCTGCACTACCACGACTGGCGCACAACACAACTTTTCACCCCCCCCCCCCAAAAAAAAAAAAAAAAAAAAAACTCATCTGAATATTTTGAGTAACGAGCAACGCCAGCATTCGCCGATCTCCCTTGTGGAGGGGAGGGGAAGGGGGGGGGGGGGAGCGAAGATGACGCCGACAGCGCCGCGGCGTCCGCATTATTAGCATTTCTATTTTTTGTATGCGCGCGATAGGCTAAGCCGATGACAGCGGGGCCCGCGAGGGCTGTACCCTGCTTGTTAGTAGAGCTGGCCCAGGACACCAACACACCCACATACACTCGCACCCACACACACTGATGAGTGAAGCACTTCGCGGTGGGTCGTCAAACGTGGTGTTTGGCTGCTCCCACCCACTCCCGCCCGCGCTATGTTCCAACTATCTCTCTCTTTCTCTCTATTACCGGACCCACTAGTTAGCAGCACCACATAGCCCTCTCATTTGGCTCGGGTTTGCACACTCTATTTTCGGCCCTCGTCAGTGTGGTGGACCTCGAAGGCTGCCCCGCCCGCCCCGCCCCGCTGGCTGCTGCCTCGGGTCTTAGCACCCTTTTTCTCTCTCGAAGAGGGGGGGGGGGGGGATAAGCCTCCTAACTTTCCCTGCCAACGACCAGTGTAACGAACTTTCTTTAGTTTAGGCGTGGCACTCGGGGGCCGCGGCTGGTGTTTCGGGGGCGGAGGGGGGGGCGGTGTGGAGGGAAGCGGAGGGCGGGGCGGGCCTCGGACCGCACGTACAGGACAGCGGGTCGAGAGCGGGCGCCCTGACATATAACCCCGCCAGCATGTAATCTCGGTAATCTCTGGAGCAGCGGCGATGCTGCGGGGGGGATCCACCACGATGACATTCCGCTACGGATTGCCCGCCGGCCGTGTCCGCCCAACCCAGAGACTAGAGCCCCCGCGTCTCCAAAGCGTATCATTGGCCACCATCCTGGACGATCCGATTAGGCCACGCCGCTGTGATCTCCATAACCCCCGCCGCAGAAGTATTGGGAGCACCCACACGATTGGACAGCGGCCCGCGGTTCGCACGCCGAAATCAACTTCCAGAGCGTCCGCGCGTCCGCAGTACTCTTTCCCCATCTAAGGTTACCCTTTCCTACCGATTTGTCGAACTCCGGGGAGAAAATAAACGGTCCGTGGAAGGTGTCGGTTGTGTCAAACGGCGGCTCGGGGTGTCATCGTGTGCGGGCCTCCGGGGCCCGGGGCCTCTGGGACTCTGCTTTGAGAAATCTGATCCGCCCGGCGCCCCTCTCCGACTTCAGCAACCTTTTGCGCAGACAAACACTTCTCCTCCCCCTCCGCCATCATCCCACCTCTCTTGGGGACAGCGCCTGCGATCGAAGGGATAGGCAACCCGCCGCCACCCCTGGCTAGCAGCGGCCTACCTCGCAGGCGTTCGCCAACGAGGCGGCCGAGAGCGGGGCGGGGTTACTGCAGCGAGCGCCCAGCCGGCCGCGGTGCCGCAGCAGCCGCAGCAGTCGCAGCCGGAGGGAACCGAGAGAACTTCACTCTCCCGGGCGGCGGCGGCGGCGGCGGCAGCAGCAGTGGCGTGCGCACGGTCGTGGCGTACCGCAACTGGACGCCTCCAGAACCGGTGACCTTCCCAGCACCGCAGATTCAAGGAGCCCAGAACGCTCGTTCTGATCGTTCGCAAAAATATCGGTGGCTTTTCGCAAAGTCCCATGCGGCGGTCTCATTACAGTGGGCCGCCGAGCCGAATGCTTCCCGCGGCCGTATTGCTGGGCTGGGCTGTAAACTCTGGCGGTGACCCGGTGGCCGGTGGCCCCGTGGCGGCCCATAAAGCTAGGCGGGGGCTGCGGGGGCAGCAGCTGTGGGGGCAGCAGCTGTGGGGGCAGGGGCCGCCCCGGCCGCCCCCAGGGCGCCGCTGCAGGGACACAGGCCTCGAAAGTGCCTCGATGGTCCCCTAGAATGTGTGGTCCCTACGGCATACTCTTTATTTTCTTTTGTTGAAAAAGTGCTAGAAGAAGAGGACACACGAGGAAAACAACCTAACGGCGCCCCGCTGGGGCTGGGCTTCAATTCCTGCGGCAAGGCGCGAGTGATGAGCTCGATCCCAGCGCATTTTTCCTCGTGTCGCTCTGTTAGCCCGTGTTCTCTGTGACACACACAACGTCGATCCAGACACTCACTCACTTGTGACGCATATCTGACCCGTTTTGGTGACGCGGAGACTGCAAGCCTGCCGTTGTGCCCTGCTGCCCTGCACTGCAGCGCCCGCCGCCGGTGCGTACACAGAGCACGCTGGAGGGGTGCTGGCGAATGCCCCCTTAATTGAATGATGAGTACCACCGGGGTGTTGCCCCCCCCCCCCCCCGCATTCAGCCGCTCCGCTCGCTCCGCCTCGACGAACGCTCCCATATCTCACAAAGGAATGTGAAACTTTTCGCCCGCAAACCGAGCATCAACGGTGCTGCGCCCACAGACCCACAGACCTGTTTTTCTCCGTTTTTGCATTAATTCTTGGTAACAAAACAGCTCAGAGAAAAAAAGAAAGAGGAAGCGACGTCCAGAATGAGTCACACCTCAGCAAAGAGGCGCAAAACCAACTATTTTAAAAATTCTTTTCTGTTCCCCGGTCTGCGATGTTGTATTCCCTTTGTCTGGGAGAGGGGAAATCTCTTCGCTGTGGGCTAGGTGACTGTGAACACCTTTTTCACCCTTCCTCTTTGCTTGAAAGCTTCCATGATATTCGCGTTCACCAATGAAGAAACATAAGCTTCGTGTGCATTGCATAGTAGAATATTTACAATGCAAAGAACAAAAGAAACAAGCAAAAAAGGAAAACAGAAAATAAACTTTATCCGTGTACACTTGACAAAGTTGTTTTGGTCATGTGCGGTGAGGGCGGTGAGGGCGGTGGTGGCGCTGCCGGCGTGGTCTTGGCGGCTGCCCGTGTCGGTGCAGTTAGCGAGCCCAGCTAATGCCCAGCTCGAGGGGGGAGGGGGATACTATCTCACACGGAGATAGGGCGCGTGCAGGCTTTTCAAAGTGGAGAGGGGGAGGGGGGGGCAATTATGAATTTTGCAGCAGGTTTATTCATAGAGATGGGCTATCGAGTTTACAACGCGAGGCCGGGGCGACGCCAAGGCTCCCCGGCAGCAGAAGCTACTGTACTGCTCAGGCCAGAGTACCACCGCGCCCGGCGGCGCCCAGTCCACCAGAAACACGTTCGCACGGAGAAAATGAGACACTGGAAACGCGAAACTGCAACTTCGAGCACCATGGCCGTCACCCTCACGCTAAAAGTCTTACCGGTCTCACAACCAATCATCAATTCTTCGCATTACGAACGGTTTTGTGTAACAATATCTAATACACTGTTTCTGCGTTTGAAACGTTGCGCTGTAACGTAGGTTGCAGTTACAAAAGACAGTGAGGGTCGTCACAATTTTTGTGATGTCCATAACCGTTTATTTGTGACGGGCGGCACAACATTGTCATAGTGTGGTGATCGTCACAGAAAATTCAATCACAATATTTGTAAGATCCATCACTGTTTTTTGAAACGTCTCACCGGTGCAAAGTTTTGTGATGAACGTTGCAAACTCAGAAAGTAGCTTGTTGCTCATAGAACTCTATGTCACGAGGAAATCTCTGTGGAAGACTTTTTGAGTGCGAGTTGTTATCATTCTCCGAGAAGAGTCCGAAGCGTCAGTCGTGTCGTATCTGGCCGGCTTGGTGGGCCCGGCCCGGCGGCCTGGCCCAGCTGCGTTGTCGAGAGCTCGGTCCGAACTTATCGAGCCACGGACCGCGGCTGGAGTGCTTGGTCCGACCGCAGGCCGCAGGGCTGCCACGCCAGGGGCTACCAGAGGGCTTGCCTCACCACGGCTTTAGACCAGGGGCTGCAACAGCACCAGGGCTACCACACCGGGGCTGCCACCGCACCAGGACTACCACACCAGGGATGCTAGAGCACCAGGGCTACCACACCGGGGCTGCCACCGCACCAGGACTATCACACCAGGGCTAGAGCACCAGGGCTACCACACCAGGGCTACCACAGCACCAGGGCTGCGGATGCACACCAGGGCTTGCTACAGCAGGGCTGCTTCAGCAGAGCTGCCAATCATGCCACCCCATTAAACTCGCGTCAAGCAAGTTGCGGCAAACAACGGTAACAAGGGAGGGACGCGGAGCCGATCACCCTGAGCCCACTTCTTGTCCGTGGATAAGGAACACAAGGGGCTCTTCCATGTAATACTCCCTCACTAGAGTGCTGCGGTGACATTTGAGCCCCAAAACTGCCGCACGCAAGCCCGAATGCCTGCTTGGCTCCTATGCCCTCGCTCTCTTCGCATGTTCTGCCGCGCCATTTTTCCTCTAAGTACCGAGCGCTTCGCACTTCGTCGAGACGTCACCATCCCGGAGCGGAACGGATCCCATCCGCACCAGACCATTACTCAGTTTTGTCGCGGTGCGGACCTGACACTTCGTTTTGCCGTGCGCTCGCCCCATTCCCCCGGGACTGTTCTACGGTGAGGCAGGCAGGAATCACCGACAGGTAACCTGTGTGTGTGTGTGTGTGTGTGTGTGAGCGAGGGGGCCAGGTGGCAGTTTCTCGCGACCCTTCTGTCCGCTGTCCACCTCCTGGGGGGTCGCGTGCTTGCAGGGAGTCTTAGATGCGCTGCCCGAACGGCCCGAACACCGCTTTTGCTTGCCAAAGCTGCTGCTGCTGCTCTGCTGCACGCACAGCTCTGAGCACCAAGCAAACGCTGCTTTCAGCGCTGTCAGGGAAGTTCGATACAGCATCGCTTATTTTCTTGACAAAGACAATCAGCGGGGATAAAATTCGATGACCCAAAGACCCAAACGATGACTAGTGCACAGTTCCTGACCAGTGATGTCGGTCCGATCCCAGAAGCGACCTGGACAAACTTTTGTGTCCGTTTTGGCGCGGCCGCCGGTATCGCAGTCCAGGATCGGTTGGGCGACAAATCCCACCGCGAAGCTTTTCTTGTGCGGCCGCTTGCGGGGAGATAGCGATCCAGCTGCGGGCTGCGGGTCTCTGGGCTGCGGGTCTCTGGGCTGCGGGTCTCTGGGCTGCGGGCCTCTGGGCTGCGGGTCTCTGGGCTGCGGGTCTCTGGGCTGCGGGCCTCTGGGCTGGGGGTCTCTGGGCTGCGGGTCTCTGGGCTGCGGGTCTCTGGGCTGCGGGTCTCTGGGCTGCGGGCCTCTGGGCTGCGGGTCTCTGGGCTCCAGCCGGCTCCGGCCTCCAGCTGCCTCCGGCCTCCAGCTGCCCGGATCCCGGCAAAAACTTTCCCCGCTGGTGGCGTGGCGTGACGGGGTGTGCTGCGCAGTGGGGTCTGCGGGCTGTAAGTGATTCCCCGTGGCGGTCCGTCCGGCTCCGGCAGCACCACACCAGGACCTCACAGCTCCGGCCACAAAGGGGCCTTGCACAAGCCACCTACAGTGATTCCCGACATATTTTTGCACGACATGGCTGCTGCTGCTGCCTTGCTTCTTGTTGGGGCGCACCGCCGCATGGTGCCGTGCCGTCGCCCGATGGAGGCCAAAGCGCCTTTAGTGCGGACCAAAGCCAGAGCAGATTGGCACCCCGGCGGGCTTGGCTCGGGGCTTGTGTGTGTGAGAGCGATGTGGTGGAGAGGAGATCCGGGCGGGCGCATAGCGGGAGCCACAGCACGCATCCCCGACGCCGCCGACCGCGGCGGAGTGCATGACGGCATTACGGTATTACGGTTCGTGGCGGGGCGGGGCGGTCGGAGCGGGTCAGCGGCGCAGTACCGCCACCGCCAGCCAGCACAGCCAGCAGCCAGCGCACCGGCGGGACGTGGCGACCTCACCCGGGCCGGGCCACCACGACCCGCCACGCCACGCCACGCCTCGCCACGCCTCGCCTCGCCAAGCCTCGCCACGCCTCGCCGCGCCTCGCCAAGCCTCACCACGCCTCGCCACGCCTCGCCTCACCACGCCTCGCCATGCCTCGCCACGCCTCGCCGCGCCTCGCCGCGCCTCGCCAAGCCTCACCACGCCTCGCCACGCCTCGCCACGCCTCGCCACGCCTCGCCAAGCCTCACCACGCCTCACCACGCCTCGCCACGCCTCGCCACGCCTCGCCACGCCTCGCCACGCCTCACCACGACGCCCCGCCGCCATAAAAGCCTGCTTTACGACCGCCTCATCCCCCTGCTCGGCGGCCCCCTCCTCCGCCGTACTTGTGGCGGTAGCCGCAGTATAGTTCTATTGAGACCGTGGCCGTGGTGATGCTTCACTCGCACACACACGCACACACCCGCACCCCGCACACACACGCACATCCGCACACACACGCACACACCCGCAACACCGCACACACACACACGCAAACACACACGCACACGTTCACGCTGCGGAACCAGCCGCGCGCACCAGGAGAATGACGGAAAGTGAAACGGCTCCAGTCCAGCCGTCCGGTAATGGTGGCACGGGGCGCCCCACTTCGGGGTACCCTGGGAACAAAGGGGCTGCGGTGGCCGGCGGCGCCGCTCTCATTCTCCTTTCCCTTCGATCGGGAGCATTCCCGTACGCGTTGTTTATTGAGCGGAGCCTGGTCCCCGCCGCCCGCGGCTCCCGCGGCAGAAGGGAGCGACCGCGGTGACGTAACGCGGCGGCCGCGGGCTCCGCGATGACTGCTGTCCGCTGCGGTGGGCACGGGGCCCGGCCCCCGTCCGACACGGCGGCACATTCTGTAATTCATGAGCCGAGGCAGGTGCAGGCAGGCGTGTTGGCGGCGGCGGCGGCGGCGGCGGCGGCGGCGGCGGCGGCGGCGGCACGGAGGTCGGGGCTGACAGAGCAGGCGGGGCCTGCGGGGCCGGAAACAGCTCACACATTTGTGGCAAAAGGGGGCACATGGGGCGGCAGGACGGCTGCTGTTGGTGCAGGACTTGGGCGCGGGGAATAATACTAGCAAGAGAGAGAGAGAGAGAGAGAGAGAGAGAGAGAGAGAGAGAGAGAGAGAGAGAGAGAGAGAGAGAGCCACGCCTCTTCATTAAGTCACCTGGCGGTGGCATCGATATACGACGGCCGTTGAAACATTCAGAGGATTCCCTCTCGGCCCACTGCCACCGTCCACCTCGTCGCCCCACTGCGCCGCCCAACCAAGCCCCCCCCCCCTTTCCGTCTGAATGCCACGAGCCCACTGGTTACGTGCTCGACCAGTGTCTCGGCAGTGTGCGTTTGCTGGTGTGTGTGTGTGTGTGTGTGTGTTGGGGGGGGGGGGGCTCTGTACTTAGCGAACGTGAAGATAAACACCTGAAGTGTCTGCTTCTTTAAAAAAAAGTGTGGCCATTACATTCGGCGCGTGTTGCTGGGTCGACGTAGCAAAACTTGCCACTTTAATGACGCCCTGAATGCCCCCATTGCGCCTGCGCTGCGGGCGGCAGTGGGCGACAGCGCCAAACGAACGTGGGCCCCGCGGTTATTTGGCTATCTGGTCAGGGGGACCCGGTGGGGCGCCTGGCCCCCTGCTGAGCCCCGTAGCCAGGCCTCCCTGCCGCGCCTGCCCCCCCCCCCCCCCCCAGTCAGGGCTCCCTGCCGGGCCTCCCTGCCGGACCCCCTAGCCAGCCCCACCCAGCTCGGCCCCCAGCGAGAACTCCCCTGCCGAGGCTGGTGGCCGCGGGGCTGCAGGGCGACAGGGGACAGGGCGATGGCGGAGGCTTTCCTTATTACGATGATACAATATGCAAATGAGGTAGGGCCCGCCTAAGGCCTACCTAATGCCCCTGCGGCCGGATATTGCTGACATTTTTGGGAGCCGACACTGTCAGGAAAGAAAAACTGCTTGGTTCTCTGTAAGTCCCAACTGGAACTATGAATGCCTTCGACTAACCAATGATTTTTCGGTTCAGATGGTATTTCTTATTAATGAACTAATTTTTCTATTTCGGATCGATTACTAAGGACACTAAATGAGGATGTGATCTTAACCTACCCTCACTTGTGCATACAGCTCTTATCTATACCTTGCGCAGAATAAATAAAGCTATCAAATGCTTTTGATGCCAGCCGCCTGTTTTGTTCCATCAGCACATTCGGCACTATTAGGAGATGTTATCAGTATACATGTCGATCAGTGAATTGTCATTTAGTCGCAATTTGATACCATCAGTCATAAAGACCATCAGTAGAACGTGTAGCAGCGGCAACAGTCGCAGGATCGTTAAATCCAGCGGACCATCATTACTGATCTTTATTTGTAACTCATGGCAGAATCTCATCTCGCTCACTTGTACAAAAGTGCATTGTAGCTTTTATTTTTCACGAGAGCAGCATGCACATGTGTCACACGTAAGAGCAGCACTACCCCTCGTCTGAGCATTGTTCTTTCGGCTCCGTGCATATCTGATGTGGTAATGGCTGAGAGAATGCCACGGCCGTGCCCCAGCGGGCCCTCCCTGGCACACGGATATCGCATGACATCCGCCACGGTGCCGCACTTTGATCCTGTCAGGCCCACAGCAGCCCGCCCAGCCCGCGCAGCCCAAAACCCAATTTGATGCTCCACTTGGTGTGCGGATTCGGCCAAGCTCCGGCTGCCCGAGGTGGCGAAACGTGGCCTAATTAATCGAATCGGATTCCCCGTGCGGCTGCTTCATTTCCTGTTTTTCAAATCGGCTCCCATCCTGGTGCTTTGAATAAGTGGTTTGAATAACCTGATCAGAATGGGTGCTCCCTGAAACTTCAGAGTAGGCCAACCTCATCTGTAACTACCAACGTTGTTGGGAGAAACGCGTTATTTCTCACAATGCTTGCCTGTATTACACCATTAAAAATTGAAGCCTCAAGTTCCCGGGGCTCCGCACCTGAGTCTCAAATGACTTTCGGCTCCACTAAGAGGGGGTTGCCTCAGCGTATCGAGACTGCATTGAGCCCAGAGGTGAGCGGCCTAGTGGTTGGCTGGCGGGCTGGCCGGGAACTGCGGTGTGTCCCCTGCGGTTGTGGCGGGCCCGGGCAGCCCCGGTACTGCCGGTGGGTGGTGGACCGCCGGAGCCACCGGGGCCGTCGGGGGCGTCGGGGGCCTGGCAGGGGTTGGGTGTCCTCTGGCGTCACGGGAGTGGCTCTGTGTAATAAACGGTATGGTTATTAGCCTCATTATTGTGAAACGCCACACGGTTTGATGATGAGGACAAACAAGGTAACACACTCAACACGTCTCTCCTCCCCCCCTGCCCCCTCTCCTCTCTCTCTCTCTCTCTCTCTTTCAGCATACCGCGATACGCACGGCTCGCAGTACGCGTGCTTCGCCAACGCAACAGTAACAAGAGAGTAGGCAACGCTCCGCCGTGGCGTAACGGGTCGATCCTTGTCATGACAATCGTCGAGTGTGTGTGTGTGTGTGTGTGTGTGTGTGTGTGTGTGTGTGTGTGTGTACAGGGGTGCTCTTTGTCACGCGACACTCACGCAGTTGACGCCTTCGCCCCTCCGCCCCACCCTTCTGGATGGGGGAAGGGGGATGGTTTACGCACCGCGCCCCGCACAAGGGGCTATTCGTGTCAAAGCAAGAAACTCGAACAGTTCCACAACGGCGCAACTTGTTCAAAGCTGCATGACTTCTTCCTTGTCCTGCGCGACATCGTCTTTCCACCTGACTCCATTGTGCCAGCCAGCACCTCTGCCCTTGGGGGACCTGCTGCCGCAGCCACCGGCACCGCCGCAGCTGCCGCTGCTGCTGCTGATGCTGCTTCCGCTGATGCTGCCGTCGGTTGTTGCCAGAGTACAGATGGAGTCGTGGACCGCAAGTGGCAAAGACCGATGTGTTTGGGAAAAAAATAAATCCGTGGCTGTGTTTTCCTAGCACTTTCCTATCCCTTTTTATTCCGCGAGGGGATGCGGAAGGTTCGTGTTGTATCCGCGAAGGGCGGATTTGACGTGCTGTCCTCCCGTAAGGGTGAATCGCGACCCTTCCTCACCCTCCTCTTCTTCCCTTATTGTTATTTTTAACGAAATTTCGTCGTCGTCGCGCCACCGGAGGGGGTAATGAGACCGTTACCAGAGGCCGTGGCTGACGGGGAGCGAAAACAACGGAGCCAATAACAACAAGGACCTTTCTGAACAGGTGGATGGGACATGGTTGCATCGCCGCCTTCCCAACGATAACGAGCACATTTTGAAGAGACGACCAAAAGAAAAAATTAATTAATCTGTGAAAATGACAAAAATAAATTAGGAAAAAAGTAGCCGAAGGAAAAGGAAGAAAAGGAGTTAAAGCCCCGGAACGAAGAGGGTCAATTAATCGTTAGGGCCGTTTTAGGAAGCGGTCCCGGATGCAATCCCGTGGCTCGGAAAAAGAGGACCCATGGAGGAACGAGGGACAACGAAAGGGGAGGACGGGGGAGAGGGGAGACAGAAGTCAAGCGGGATGTCTCGTTACGGATGCAGGCTTTGGAGAGCGCGGGGTGTGGGCGGTGGTCTGGGCCGGGCCGTCCGGGCCGCTCCCGAACACCTGAAGGCTGAAGGAGGGTGTCGGGCCGGGCCGGGCCGGGCCGGGGTAGCGGGTGCCGGCGGGTGCAGATTGGCTTGTCAGTGGCAGGCGCCGGGCGCCGGGCCGGCAGGCGCCAGCAAGGCGCCAGCAAGGCGCCCGAACCGAAAGCCCTTTGTAAGCCGGGCCTTTTCAAATTGGCGCCCGCCGGACCCGCTCAGCACTAAATACCCCATCATTGTGGAGGTGGCGAGAGGAACGGCCGGGATGACGAGAACAATTAAATTTTAAGTCGGGGGAGAGAAAATAAAAGAAGAGTGAAAATGAGGCCGTCTGACGTCGGCTGCGCCGGTAGACACTGGGACTGCGCCACTGGGTGAGGTTTTCCGTACCGTGCCGACGGCCGCCACGGGGACGATTCGGTGCCGGAGTCTCTGCCCGCGCCACACACGCCACGGCGCCACGGCCACAACGCCCGACCCCGCCGTACTCTCATCCCCCGCCGCCCCCGCCGCCCCCACCGCCCCCGTCGCCCTTCCAGCCATCGGCCGTATTTATTTTGCATTCGCCGGCGAGGAATTGGGTAAAGTGGCGTGTCTCCGACCGTCTCCGACCCGGCCGGCGTCGGTACAACGCAGCGCCCCTCAAAGTTTTAATAGCGAAGCCCCTCGCGCTAAGCCCCGCGCCCCAGCGGCCCCCGCGGCCCCGGCCTCGCCCACCTCCGCTGCAAGTCGGGGATCGTGGGCCTGCCTGGCACTAACGAGGCCTCAGCTATAACCAACCAGCAAAGCATAAAATTGGCCGTGAGGACATCAGAGGGAGGGGATGGGGATGGGAGGCAAGGCAGCCGAGTCCTTGGCCGTTCGTGCGTGTGAACCCGACATGCGCGATTTGGGGCCGATGTTCTCTCTCTTGGTGCGAAGACCGCTCGGCTCAGTGCGGGTAGTCTGCGTAATCTGCGCATGGGGGGGAAGGAGGATGGGGGGGGGGGGGGCTTTCGCCAAAAGACTAACTTTGACGGCGTAGCCACAGCGCTCGCCACAGCAGCGCTCTCGCCGGTCTGGGCACTGACTGTCTGCGTGGGGAGGGGCTGCGGGCTGAGGGCTGAGGGTCTGAGGGCTGAGCGCTGAGGGATGCGGGGCTGAGGGTCTGAGGGCTGAGCGCTGAGGGCTGCGGACTGAGGGCTGCGGCCCGCGTGGCCCTGCGGCAGCCTCCTTCCGGTTCCGGTCGCGGCCGCACTGACAAGGTACAGAGAGCCAGCAGAGCACTGCGGGGTCAGTGCTCAGCCCCGGTTCTGCCTTTCATCCCCCTCTCCCCCTCCCCTAACCCCGCGCGCTTCCTCCCGCTAACAGTGTTCCGTCTCCAGGATGCCGCCGCTTGTTAAAGGCAGCGCAGGAAATGAGCGCGTATCGCTCAGGAGGAATGCCAATCCCGTCCCCTTTTTGGATAGATAAACGGTTTACTAAGATACCAAAACGCAGTACACTGAATAAGAAAAACTACGGAAATTGCCGTGATTGAGCAACTTTGGTGGACCGTAATTTGCCACGAAGCACTCAAATTTCGGTACGGAACCGTTATGCCATGTTCGACTCAGAAATGAAATGAACAATTAGCAGACCAAACTGATGCGATGCAAGTTATCCAAACTTGCAAACGGAATTATGTCTTGCCAAAATCTGTCCGTAGTGAATTGTTCTGTTTTTATCTTTCACCGAAACGTTGTGCCAGGTCCGTACTCATTGCGTCCGCAGCATGTATCCACAGGTTGTGGATATTTTTAACAGCGCTGTGCCCCTGTCCAGATCAAGAAGAGATTGCCCGGCACACTCCAATCGCGATGGGAGAAAATCCTTTTGCAAGATGGCCCCTCCCCGCCCTCAAAGCTGTTCCTTCTACGAAGGAATTAGTGGTGGTGGTGGTGGTGGTGGTGTCCAAATACAATGTAGCAGTCTCGGTGTGTTGCTGCGTCCTTCGCTAGGCGTCTCCAGTGCTCCCGCTGCCGATCAGCAATCAGACCGGTCATATCAGAGCCAGGCAGGCAGACAGATGGGCAGACTGACAGACCGACAGACAGTGGCCCCCCTCTCTAGTCAGGTGTGTGATCCTCTTGTCAGTGGCGGTGGCCGGCGGGGCTATGCCAGCTTTGCACGAGTCGTTGCCGGCGCTGGCGGTTCTCCCCGCAGCGCCCCACTCTGCCCCCCCCCCCCCCCTTCCCCCGGGCACCACTGGGCTCCCCCCCCCCCCCCCCCCCGACTCTCCCCGCCGGCACCTCCGGCACCCCTTGGCCCTGGGCACCCCTCGGCACCCCGCGCCGAAGCCGAGGCACGACCCTCATGACAAAAGGTACAACTCTGAATCCAAGAGCGCCCCTCCATGGTCCTCAAGACATACCTACAGATCCCGAAACGATTTCTTGGACCCCAAAGAGCTCCGTACTCTCAGGAAAATAAAATTGAATTGACTAAGAAAATCAAGATGACTAAAATTTGTTGTCGACTCAACCAAAGAAAATACATCGACCAAATATTTAGTCATCTTGATTTTCTTAGTCAATTTACTTTCATTTTTCTGGGAGTGGCGGAACATGTTGAGTTCCTCGAGTCGCGGCGCCCTGCGGTGCGGCAGGGCCAGCAGGGCCAGTAGGACCAGCAGCGGCAGTGCTCTGACGATACGCCCCCGTTTGCTCTGTTTCAGGTACCACGATAGTCCCCGCTGCTGATGGCCGTGCTGAGGGCCGTGCTGAGGGCCGTGCCGACGTGAGGTGAGGGGGGGGGGGCGCCGCTATAGCCGCCGCTAGCCGCCGCTAGCCGCCGCTAGCCGCCGCTAGCCGCCGCTAGCCGCCGCTAGCCGCCGCCATATCGGAAGGTACTTTGCAGTTTAATGGGGGCCGGGTCGAGCGCAGACGGAGCGGACAGCGGTATGGCCGGCATGGCGCGGTGTGGCGGTCGGCCCCCATCATTACCGGACCGGCCGGCGGGGCTCGGCGAGTGTGCGAGCGCTTTTTTAATTGCTCCGCGGAATAATAATGCCGAAAATACGGCGGCCGTATCCGTGTGAATGTGCCGAGTTATGGCGCTGCGGGCGGCGAGGCGGCGACTGAGTCATGCGATGCGATTGGGCCGCGGACTGGGTCGACGCCGTGCAGAATGAGGGTAGACGTGCTGTGGACAGCGTTGCGAGATGAGCGCTGCAGCCAAATGACGCGACGGCCATGCCAAGCTAGATGCCTGCCAGCCTGCCACCCCACTACCCGGGCCGGGCACCTCTCAAGTCCGTCGTGTGTATGTGTGTGTGTGTGTGTGGAGTCATTTTTCGCGTGGTGGAATGTGTGTACTCCCCCCCCCGTCCCCCATCACCTGCCCCTCCTCGCTGCGCCCACAGCCCACGACGCGTTGTCAAGCCCTTTTCCACCCCTAGCAGGAGGAGGGAAAAAATGTTGCTTTGATGAAAGCCAGGCCCTGAACCATGTGGCTGCCTGGGGATGCCTGGGGCTGCCTGCTGGACTGAGCCACGCCACGGCTCACCGCCACCCTCTCTGTCCTCCTCGAGGGGTCTCGTTCGCTCGCAAACTCTATTTGTTTTGGCACTGCGTAATGACAGGTGTGCCAGGTGAGAGACAAGCCGCGCAGCCCGGCGCAGCCCTCACTCACACGCCTCGACCGACACCCCGACACGACCCCCTGCCTTACTGTGTTGCCCCAGACCAGACCAATTCACCTCGGCCAATTTCCATAACAAACGAGACGTATCAACTTGAGCCACGTGAGGTCATGCCCGAAGACGGAGAGGGAGGGGAGAGAGAGGGAGGGAGAGAGAGGTGGGGCAGTCGGTGGAAAAGGGGAGGGGAGAAGGAAGGGCCAGAGATAGGAACGGAGAGGTGGCTAGAGGCTTCAAACACAGTGTCACGCTCCACATCACAATCCCCTCGCGGGGAACGACCAACGACGCAAGCGGGCGGGCCGGGGGGGGGGGGGGGGCATGCCAACGGGCGATTCCCATCTGAGCTGGCGTCAGTGGGTGGCGCGTCTTCATTTCCTTTATTCTACACAGGCACAAGAGATGGCGGTGCCTGGTTGGGCCGTGCACCCGCTGCGATGGCTTAAAGAAGGTTCCGGTTGAGACGGCTTTCACGAATTCTATTCTTTTTTAAGACCAGCGGAAGAACTTAATGGTGTACCCTCGACTTTTATAATGCACATTCACCCAACGATGCGTACTGCGGACAGAATTTCTAGGGAAGTCTTTCCGAGTGTGGCCCCAGCATACGGCTGACGGGGAGAGCTACCAAGAGGGCCGAGGGTGACCTGGGGGTGGGGGTGAGGGTGGGGTGGGGGTGCGGGTGAGGTGGGGGTGAGGGTGGAGGGCGCAGAACAGCGGAACAAGGACGCGGCGCGCCGAGTACTGGACAGGTGGAGTCGATGCGCTGTGGGGCTGGGGGAGGCTCGGCTGGACGTCTCCAGACGGCATGTGGACACAGCCACCGGCCGTGGTGGGTGGGGCCGGCCAAGGGGACAGCGGCCGGCGGGGCGGGCCGGGGCCCGGCGGCACCCGCTGAGGCAGAATCAAGGTGTCGCCTGGCTGCGCGCTTGTCTGTCTGGCTGCAAGTCGGGGGCCCCAGATAAAACGGTGGCTGGAAACGAACGTCCGCCCGGCCACAGAGCCGCCAGCAGGCAGCGCTCTGGAGGGAGCAAGTTGTGCCGAGTGGCCCTGTCCAGCACTATGGGCCCAGCCCCGGCCCGGCACTCACCCACCCCGCCTAGCAGGCTTGGGCCAGGGCACGTCCGGGCCGGGAGCGGAAGTCCGGAGTGCGGTAGGAACTACTTAAATTTTTGTTTGCATTTTTGTTTGTTTGTTTCTTCAAAAAAAAATAAAAAAATATGGGATTATAAAAGAGATTACCTCATTTTCCAAACCTCAGAAAATTTTGGGAGATAATTTCGTATCTTCAAATCCCTGTGGCGGGGGTCCACCCGGGAGGCGGTATGGCGGAGAGCGGGGAGGGGGGGGAGGTTTGGCGCCTGGGGGCAGGGGGTGACTCTTCGGACGGTAAGTGTGGGCGTGGCCGAGTCCGTTACATCGGAAGGGGAGAGAGGGGCGTAGTCCTTGGAGAGGAGGTGTAGGGAGATATGAAAGTTGGGGAGGGGGAGGGGTGGGTGCTTCCGGGTCTGCCTCTGGGGGCTGGGGGGTAGCCTTGTTGGTTTCAGGTCCTGGCCTCTATAACTTACCACTACACCCGGCTCTGATGCGCTCCCCTCCCTCCCCTTTTCCGACCACTATACTTCATTTTTCATGTATCGCCGTAAACGGGCGTCCGGGCCTCGTGCATTGTGTGACATCAGCGCCATCTGTCGGCCAGGCGAGAAAGCGGAAGCGTGCTCCCAGCGGGTGCGACAGCCCCGATATGAGAGCGACTCCCGTCCACTGCTGCGCTGCGCTGGGTATAATTGTCACGCTTAGACACACACATTGTCCCAATGGGGGCCCAGCTGTGCGGGTCACATTGCAATCCCACAGAATCCAGTCGTGAGTGCGGTTACAGCAGACCGCCGCCACAGCACGAGTTTTACAAATAATAATCTTTTCGGGGTTGTCCCGAGAAGAAATCGGCAATCCCCACCCGGAATCGGCTCACCCCTCCTCCGGGCGCGTAGCGGGGCGCGTAGCCTGCAGCCATTCTGCCTGTGCTAAATTTCACGTCGGCGTGCGCGTGTGTGCGCGCGTGTGTGTGCAGTGCGCGCGTGTGTGCGTGCGTATATGACCCGTTGGGGAGATGGGATGAGTCGGAAGGGGAATGAGGGGGCAAGGGGGCGGGGGATCCGTTGTGGGAGTGAAAATAGAGCTGGGAGCATATAGCTGCTGGGGGCGGTGTAAGGTTAAGCAATCTGGCGGGAATGCGTGAGCAGCCACGGGGCCCAGGGCGGCCGGGGGCGGCCTGAGCGGACCCTCCCACGCGAGGACACCGACCCTCATACACACACACACACACACACACACACACACACACACGCGCGCGCGCGCGCGCGCGCGCGCACACACACATGCGTGCGCACGCGGTCTCCTAGAGCAAATATCACGTACGCGTTTTGTTCGCACCTTTCTTATTCCGCCGGCGAGAAATGTAAATCCTACGATGCGTGGGCAAAACTTTGGGAATAAGGGTCTCGTACCACGCCGTTCGTCCCTTTGCGAAGCTGCTGGACGTTATGCATGCTGCAACGGCAGGCAGTAAGATCGGCCTCACCACGCCACCCCTGCACTCTCCGCTCGGACTCCACTCCGGGGTGCTGAGGACTGGAGATGTCAGTCGTAATTAGAAGGCTCCGCTCTGTTCCGCTCTGCTCCGCTCTGTTCCGCTCTGCTCCGCTCTGTTCCGCCTGCTCCGCTCTGTTCCGCTCTGCTCTTCTGCTCCGCTCTGTTCCGCTCTGCTCCGCTCTGCTCCGTTCTGCTCCGCTCTGCTCTGCGCCGCTCGGCTCCGCTCGGGTCGGCTGTGCTCCGCCCGGCTGTGCTCCGCTCTGCTCCGCTCTGGTTCGTTCTGCTCCGCTCTGCTCTGCTCGGCTCGGCTCGGCTCGGCTCGGCTCCATTCTTTCGGCGCGCTCTTCACTTTCGTTTCGGCCTGTCATTGCCGCTGGTCCCAGCGGCTCTAAATGCACTTTGCATTTTCCTAAGTCTACGGGAACTCTGCAAAGTATCATGAGTTTGCATCAGAATTTCGGCAATTTAGCGTGTCACACAAATTTCAGAGTAGCACTTACAAATTTACAGTGCCACTTACGAATTCAGAGTGCCACAGATTTTTGAGTTTCGCTTGAGTGCGACTCAGAGGTATGAGTGTGACTCTAGAATTTGGAAGTCCCACTCTTACTCTAGCTCAGCCTTCTCAATTTCTGAGTCTCACTTACCAATATCGGAGTGTATTTACAGCAGCGAACCCTGTCCGCCCGCCGTGTTGTTGTTATCGTTGCTGTTGCTGGTTTGTGCGCGCTGAAGCAGGACAACAACGCTGCTCATTGATCCACGCGCTAAGTAGGTTTAGTATCAGGGGGAGTGCTTGAGGAGCGTGCAGCGTGCGAACGGGGCGCGGAGCCCAGCGGAGCCCAGCGGAGCCCAGCGGAGCCCAGCGGAGCCCAGCGGAGCCCAGCGGAGCCCAGCGGAGCCCAGCGGAGCCCAGCGGAGCCACTCGGCGGCAAAGCGCCTGCAGCGGGAAGCGTAGGCAGTCCCGCTAGACACGGCCGAGCGGCGGGCTGGCCTACCTCACAGGCGGGCCGGGGGGAAAGAGAGGAGGAGGTGTGGATGCGAAACTGAGACCCGGTAAGAACGTTCAGGCGAGAGTTCCATAAATTGGAATCTCTTCGCCCGCACAAAATGAGATGAGGAAGGGCACGGGCCGCTCTGCGTGCCGGCTGGGCCCCGCTGCCGTGTTATGCCTCCGCCCAGCATTCGGCGCACTGTGACAATTCCACACACATCGGCGTGGAGCGTGGAGAGGCGTGCGTTGCGCTATGCGGCGGTGTGGCTGTGCGCGCCCGGGCCGTCTGCCTGTTGACTTTATCGACCCGCACACGGCAGGCGTAGCGAGGCGAGGCGCGCCTGGGCGCCGGCCTAGGTGTGTGCGGGGGTGGCAGACATTGTGCCCGGCCCCGGCCCGCCCCCGGCCCGCCCTCGGCCCGCCCCCAGCGCCATCGCCGCATTGTCGTCTGTCGCATTGTTGCAGTAACTACCGCAGCTCCCTGCACCCTCCGCCCCCCCCCCCCCCCCCCGAGCGGGGACAAGGCGCGAATGCCCCCCCCCCCCCAAATAGGCTTCGCCGGCATCATCAAGTTGGCCGTGCTGCTCTACACTCTCCAGCTCTGTTTATCAAACGTTGCAGCGCGTCCTACTGTCGGCAGCGGCAGCAGCAGGTGAGGGTTGACTGTTGCTGCTGCTGCTGTTGCTCCACCCACGGCCTGGGAACGCTGCCGGGACCCGCAGCGTGGCCGCAGCCCGCAGCGCCGCGGCGGACGAGTGAAATAATTTCCGGTTCCCCTCGCTGCCGCCTCGCCCCGCGCCTCCCCCCGCCTGCTGCGGTCGGACCTCCTCGGTGCTCATGCATATTTCACCATTTTTTCTGCTGTTGCTGCGTGTCCGTTCTGGTGCCCGCTGGTGTCTGCTAGTGTGGGAAAGGTGCTCCAAACGCACCTGCAAGTGCAAGTGGGGCGAATAACAAGTGCCAGTGTCCCCAAAATCTATCCAGATGGCCTGGCTGTTCCTCCGACCTCATTATTCGTTCCTAGAATCTTATTAATTCCAGAAAGTCACTAGAAAGGAGCAGCATTTCAATGGTTGCCGCGTCCCCGTTGGTCCCCGTAGGTCTCCGTAGGTCCCCCCTGGCTCTGCTTCACTCCCAAAGTTAGCCGAAGGGCGCGGCCGTAGCACGCTGCCGTTACATTTGCGATTCATCTACAGAAGTAGCAGTGGTTCTGTTTGTTCGCCCCCCCCCCTTCCCCCTCCCGAACCAGCTGTGTTCCGATTCACCGGATACACCGGGAGAGGGAAAGGGGTGCGGCAGTGAAGGACGACTGAAAGCAGACGTGGAATATTGAGGTTTGCAGCAGGGCGGGGTGGGGTGGGAAGTGTGAAACTTTTGCCGACAAAGGCCCAGTCTCAGTAATGGAGAAACAATTGCCTCCGACCCTTTGTGGCCATGAAGAAGAATTTATGGGCAATGGGCTGAAGCGAAAATGGCTCGATTTGTTAAGACTCGAAAGTTTGCAATTTGTGTGTGAGCACTTGAGACTTGCAGTGGGAATTTTGGCCTAAAGCCCAGGTTATTCACTCAAAGCCGCGGTGGAGCAGAGGAGTGGGGCAATGAATCTATCCAATATAAGGGCACCAACACTGACTCCCCCCCCCCCTTCTTCCCCCCATACTGCTGGCGGCTCGGGAGAACTCTTAACCGGCCGTCGTGTTCCTGACCTTTATTTTTAACTGGAGTTGAGACATCAGATACAGGCAGGTGGTGCTTGGGATACGCGGATTTATTTATTACCATGATGAGCACGGGCGGGCAACGTGGGCGGGCAACGTCTGAGTAAGACGGCAAGGCTTTCTGTCATTCCGCGCAGTGAAATATTCAGAGAGCAAGAAACTGCCTGCTGCCGTTGTACCCTTAGAGATGTACGCGTCCGGAATAAACAGTCATCGTGTCGGGTATTAAAGTACTCTGCATTGTCAGGAGACTTTTGCTGTCGTTTCTTAAAAACGGAGAGTCTATCCAGTGGGACGGCTATCCTTGGAATGTGTAGGATGTATGTGTAAAGCTCATGGCGACGTACCGCAGGGAAGTAGACAATGTAGATAGGGGGAGAGACAGACTGACAGAGAAGACAAAGGGACTCGCATTTTATCACCGTCTGGCCTGTTTCCGCCTTGCCTTCCCTTATCATCCTTTGACGCGAAGTACGTGTCCAGAAAGAATGCGTGAGCGAGCAGCAGCGGCCCAGCAGCAGCTCAGCAGCCCACACTGAGAGAAATGATTCGGCTTACGGACAAAATGTTTGGTTATCAGGCCTGAAGTGGGAACAAATCAAACACTTCTGACGTAGGGACGAAAACTTAAAACGCAGGCCACTAAAGCGTTAGTGACGCCGTCTGAAGTTTTCGACCCTACGTCAGAAGTGTTTGATTCGTTCCCACTTCAGGCCTGATAACCAAACATTTTGTCCGTAAGCCGAATCATTTCTCTCAGTGCAGCAGCACCAGCAGTCCCCCTGCCGGAGGCCCGGCCCGGCCCCAGACCCAGGCCTCAGGCGTGTCCCCGCACCCGGGGCAGGCCTGCCTCACCGAGCTGAGCCTCGGGCACCCGGCAGCCCTTAGGCGAAAGAACGGGCCAAGGACGAGTCACAGGGAGGAATTGAGTTTGGGATGAGAGGGAGGCAGAGGGAGCCAGAGGGACCCGGTGCCGGGGCCGGGCGGCCGGGCTGGGCGGGGAGGTTGCCTACCGGATGTGCGCGGGACCCGACGGGGACCGACGTGTCTGGCGGGGCCTGGGACCCGGGACCTCCACCCCCGTCAGGAGGACTCGTCCAGAAGCACCCCTCAGCCGGAACCAATATAAAGCTGAAAATGGTAAGAGAATTTCGTCGTGAAATTCGTCCTCTCTTCTCACGTAATGGGGTAATCGTTTTCAATGTGCCACAGTCTACTTCTATCCTGAGTCCTGTGGCCCTGTGGCGTATGGCGCAAGGCTTGAAATGTGCAGAGCGCTATCTCATGACTATCCGATGATGGCGCTGTCAGCAGAAATGCGCCGAGCAGCGGCTCGGTGTGTCAGTCACCCCTGTCGTAGAAGGGTAAGGCAACTCGCATCGCACAGGGAACGAGCAGCAAAAGTGGCGCGCTGAAAAAAATACCACCTCCACTACCTCCCCCTCCCTCTCCCTACAAAAAAAAAAAAAGATTAGAAAAACGTTGTAGACAAATTCCCACTCAGCAGTAATTAAAAAAAAACTTTCTTGCATTTGTTTGTTTTCCTTGCGTGATTTATTTACCTGCACTTACAGTGAAGACCACTGGAATACTCCCCGGTAGCGGAAGAAAGCATTATTCTCTACTACAGCCAGCCCGTGAAACCACCGTTCGGCTACCGTTACAATGTGTTCGCGGCGCGAATTCGCACCTCGGGTCGATAGCAAGGTCGGAGAGTGTAGGCGCCGTGCTCCCGTAAGAACTGCAAGCCTGACAAGGGGATGGCGGGCGACCCGCACCTCATCGACTCGCGTCGTCTGCTGCATGATGATTCCCTAACCAGCATTATTCTTTGCCTTTCCCTCCCGGAGATTACATCCGCTCCCCCGCATCCATCCTGCCATCGCTCTCACACGGTGTGCCTTCGTGCGTCACACCGCGTGCCAGAGGCCACCGGAGGCCACGTGAGCTGCGGGGCTGTGCGTTCTGCCTGGCCCTAGCCGTCGACGTCGGCGGCTTTTGGCCTCCCGCACTGCGCCGCCGCGCCGCGCCCTACCGCACCACACGCTGCCGCCCGCACCGCGCCGCGCAGAGCTGCGCTGCGCTATCCGGCCCCTCCGCCCGCTACCCCACCAACTCTCCCCTGGGATAGATTGGAGTTGGAGTGTTCGCTACGGCTCCCCAATGTTCCCTGTTGAATGTCTGGAATAGGGCCGCCCCCCTCCCCGGCTCGTCTCGTCCCATCTCGGCTGGCTGAGCCAGGGCTGCCGGGGGCTGCCAGGGGCTGCCAGGGGCTGCTGGAGGCTGCTGGAGGCTGCTGGAGGCTGCTGGAGGCTGCGGGGTCTGCTGGAGGCTGGCGCAGGCGCTGATCCCCTCTGCATAGGCCACTACAGGCGTGCAAGTGGTCCTATCTCTCGCTTCCCTATCACCTTCTTTGTCCCGCTACTGAAACTTAAATCCTCCTCCTTCTCTCCCTCGCTGTTCTCTTTCTTCTCTCCTTGTGTTGTTGGCGCGGCTTCCAACCGCACGACCTTACCGAGACATAATTAGATCGTCGGTGTAAGCGGTTTGTACGGCTGAGCCACGCGCAGGCTCTAATTTATTTGACAAGTCAACGACTGCTGCTGTTCTGGGGCCGGCAGTGTATTTGGGCGGGGAGCCCCCTCTCTCCCCGCCGGCACCCACCCAACCTCAGAGCCGCCGCACGAGTTCCTATGTGTTCCGCCCTCACAAGCCCACCGCGGCAGAGTTGGCCCGCCATGTCGACAAACACGCTGCAAGTCGGCCAGCGCCACCTCCCCGCCTTCCCTTTCTCCCGGAGCCCCCAGAACGCCGTCCGCGGCCCCGAACTCGCCCAAGTTGGACAGGTCTCCAATGCCTACCTGCTCTAGACACGCCCTGAATGCGACCGCAGACCGATTCCGATCGCCGCCGTCATACGAACAGCACCAATGCGCGTCTGCTGCGAAGGCTGCCGGTACACCCACAGAAACAGGTTCGTAGGCTGAAAGCATTCAAGAGTATTGTCTTGAATCGAGCCAACCTGAGAGTTTAATCCAGAAATATTCTTGGATCAAGAATTATATTCTTGAATGCTTTAAGAATACGCTGTTCTAGGCTTGAATCAAGAATTCGTTTCTCTTGGTGTAGAGGAGAAATCGAAAACTTGACTTGTCACGGATCAGTATGTTCCTACTGTGAGCCTTGCGGCAACCGCAAACACCATTTCTTACAGCTCCGTCTTACAACGCCGCTGGGTGGAATGGTCTGTTGCGCTATTCTCCCCACGCGGCACCGTTATGTACATGTACATTTTCACACTAAGTCGCTCAGAAAGTGTACATACCACACCCCGACACACACACACACACACACACACACACTGACAGAGTACTTTTACGCACTCCCCACTATTTACGTTTTCATGTTTGCGCGCGCAATAAACTAGGCGCTGCCTACCAAGCTGCCAACAACGGTAGCATGACAGCCAGCTCCGCCTCTTCCGCGGGACGAGCGCATATATGAAACAAAAATATATGCGCTGCGCCGAGTCTGAGCCATGGAGTAACCGGTCCGTGCAAAGTAATCAGCTGATTTCCACGCCGTTCTCGCAAATAAGAACGGATTAACGGCTGCGTCAATTGCCGCCTTAATGGCCTCTCGCTTCGTACGACGGCCAGCAATCATCGTAACACGTGGGAGGATTGATCCGAGTTATGGCCACCATAAAAGCGGACCGGCGACCTCGAGCTGCATTTTCATCGTCGCCGTCACTGGAGAAGCTGCTGCCGCCCACCGCGTCTAGCACCCTTTAGTCTGTCAAAGGTGCGAGGTTGTCGGTATTTACAAACGCAGAGCTGGGGGAGCGGTGCCGCTGCTGCTGCTGCCGCTGCCGCTGCTGCCGGCTCCGTCGGCTCAAGGGCTACCGGGAAACGCTAACGAGCCCAGCGGGGCGCAGCAGCGCAGCACAGCGCAGTACAGGACTGGCATTGCTGCTGCAGCGGCTGCACTGCTGCTGCACTGCTGCTGCACTGCTGCTGCACTGCTGCTGCACTGCTGCTGCACTGCTGCTGCACTGCTGCTGCACTGCTGCTGCACTGCTGCTGCACTGCTGCTGCACTGCTGCTGCACTGCTGCTGCACTGCTGCTGCACTGCTGCTGCACTGCTGCTGCACTGCTGCTGCAGCGGCTGCACTGCTGCTGCACTGCTGCTGCAGCGGCTGCACTGCTGCTGCACTGCTGCTGCAGCGGCTGCACTGCTGCTGCATTGCTGCTGCAGCGGCTGCACTGCTGCTGCACTGCTGCTGCACATAGAGCGATGACTATACAGCACACAGCCATGAGCACATATGCCGACGTGCCGGGAGAGCGGGTAAGGTTTCTAGCGGAATGCCAGAAATGTCAGCAGAATCAGAGGGCTTCTTCTTGTTACTGTCCCCCGGTTTGCGCAGCTGATGGGATACACACAGGGAAACGCGAACTCTTTCTTCAAGCCTAACTAACAGCATTCAAGAATATAATTATTGACCCGGCTTATTTCTTGATTTTATTCTAAGATTGGCTTGATTCAAGAAGCCAATGAATGCTTTTATGAATCTTTTTCTCTGAGCTGCGAACTTGATATCCATGCGAGCGTTCGCACGCTTGAGCAGAGCTGTCCGCGTCTATGACGACTCCGTGTGAACTCGTGCGAGCTTGTGCGGCAGAGAGCGGCATCAGCAGGGCACTCGGCAAGACCACGAGCCGACCGAGGCGATACCTAGCGGCTCTAGCAGCGCATCAACAATTCATGGCGCTAAAGAGCTTATCGGAATGCCAACGCGGCGCAGGCAGCGTGCACTTGCTGGGCCTCGCTGTTGGCCTCGCTGTCGGCCTCGCTGTCGGCCTCGCTGTCGGCCTCGCTGTCGGCCTCGCTGTCGGCCTCGCTGTCGGCCTCGCTGTCGGCCTCGCTGTCGGCCTCGCTGTCGGCCTCGCTGTCGGCCTCGCTGTCGGCCTCGCTGTCGGCCTCGCTGTCGGCCTCGCTGTCGGCCTCGCTGTCGGCCTCGCTGTCGGCCTCGCTGTCGGCCTCGCTGTCGGCCTCGCTGTCGGCCTCGCTGTCGGCCTCAGCTGCCTCATGTGGCACTCCGGCACCATTACCGCGCGCACCTGGGGGCCGCTGGGGGCCACCGGAGGCCTCGCCCCACACTCTGGCGATAGTTAACAACATTTTAGAGCGGACGCATAGCCTGCTGTCCCGCTCTGCGCTGGGATACTGCGAGGTCGGAGCGAGGAGCTGCTCCCGCTGCGGCTGCGGTCTGCAGGCCGGCAGAAAGCCGATACGCATCGACTGACAGAACGCTGCTTCAGTGTTTCGTAGCCCTATCATCGACCAACCAAGGTGATCGAGTGCGCGATGAGGGTTTCAAGCCGTTCCAGGCTACAGCGCTCCGCCCGGCCAGAAAGCACCACTTTTAGGCGCCACACTTTGATGGCACGGTCAATATGTACCATCGATTTACAGCCAGTCGGCCGGCCGCTGGGCGCCGCCGGGCCGGCGGTCTGGTCTGATCCGGCACCGCCGGCAGCGCCCCTCGCGGCCCCTTGCCGCAGCTCAAGGTCCCGGCGACGACGCGCTGCCAGAGATGACTTCGTCCCCTTTCCACAACTTGCATAAAAGACCGCACTTTCGATCAAGTTGGCCCTAAAAAAAAATTATTCTCCTCGTGATGCGAACTCAAGTCTGCTTCTTTGAACAAACTCTCCGGAGTTACAGCGTAAAGAGATGAAAAGGGGAGTTAACCAACGTAAGCGGAACACTGCGGTCCGCTCCCGCTGTGTAATTGGTCGTCGTACTGCTATCTGCCCATCGTGGGTCCGGAGGGACCCTCCCCGGGACCGCCTCCCCTCTCGAGCGTCTCAGCTTGCTTTTTTTTTAAAAAAAAGAAGAAAATAGCTCACTGCGAACCGCGAGAATGGCAGTGAGGCCGGTAATAGCACGCGCCTCGCCAAACTCAGCAATTATGTGGCATGAGTAAAGCCAGCGTGCGTGACAGGGAGTGGGGCAGCGGACTGAGAGGAGCTGGCCTAGATACGGATCTGGGCGGTCCATTATGATGCAGTGGACTCCTGGATGCCTTAGGCATGGTGCACTCGGGGGAAAGTAATGGGTGGGTGAGGGGGGGGGGCGGCACCGTTCCGGTTATGCCGGTCCCACGCATCATTGGCAGTGATGAAGCTCTTAGAGGTGTCAATAAAGCCGTCAGAGGTAACAGGCACAGAAAAAACGCCCCCCCCCCCCCCCCCCCCCACTGCACACTGAATGTACTTGTCATGAGTACTTTACGTTAGTGTATCATTTACACGAGTGGGCGCGGCCCGTCGCATTACTGCCCTCCACCGCCTCAGTGTTCCAATAAAGTCCTCGTCAAGTTAGTTCACCGAAGCAGGCGGCGGGGTAACCGCCACCTGGGTAGCACCAGAGCAGCGCCACGGGCCACGGGCGCCCAGCCTTTGCGCCCCCTTGGCCCCCCTCGGCCGCCGCGGCCTGCACCTCCGGCCGCCCGCCCCCTCGCTCTGTTGCGCGTGCGCGCTTTGTCTGTCGGTGGTGTCGTAATGCTCAGGTCCGTTATGATAACGGCCCCCTCCTCTCCTCCCGTGGCCCCCACCCCCGGGCCCCCGGCGCCCCGCAGACCACTCGCACATGTAATAAAAGAACCGCCGCCGTACGCGAACCCACCGAGGACTCTGCTGTGCGGCAGGTACTCGACGCCAGCGAGCAGCGAGCTCTTGGAGGATGGAGCGAGGGGCCGCCAGAAGGATTACTGTAAGCGGAAGAGAGTACGAGTGATGGTTTGCCCTCCATGACGTGTGCGGCGCCGTCGGCGCAGAGGCACCTGATGATCCGGGTCCTTCTAGGAGCCGTCAGGGGACGAGGGTCTGGCCTCGCCGAGGGCCTCGCCGAGGGCCCGGCCTTTGAGTGTCGAAGCCTGGGGGTATTTTCGGGTCGTCGATCAAAAATTCATGTGCAGGGAGTCGTGGGGGGGCTTCAGACGGGCCATCATCTCGGCTCGCCGGGTCGACCCCATCGGACCCCGTCGGACCCCATCCGCAGGGTGCAAGTGCTGCGCGGCAGCGCTGCAGTGAGCGTCCGATGAGCGCTTCCTGCACTTCCGACAAGCGTCTCAGACTGGTCTCAGATCCCGGAGAGGGTGGTTGCCAGGAATACCTACTAGACACTCGCTTGGGAGCTGCGGTTGGCTGAAGTTGTGTTAGGGCGGTCGCTACTCCCCCCCCCCCCCCCCATCCCCTCGCTCTAATTTCAATTCTTTACCCTCCCCTACTTTCTCACCCTTTTCTTTCCGCTGTGCCAGACGTGCTGTAAAAAGAATGGAGGTGAAGGTATCGATCAGAACGAAGTGCCACTTACCATATTGCAGCCCGTCGAGGCAATGGGAGGCTCGCGGCCGGCGTAGCTGGGCGCAGCCAGTCCTCGCACCGCCTTATACACACTTTTTCCCTTTCTTTTTATAAAGGAGGGGGAAGTCTCAAAACTACGTCCCCCCCCCCCTCTTTCCCTTTTCTCTCTTTCTATCTGTCTTTTTCTTACTTCTCTCTGTCCCTCCCTCCCCTTGTTTTTATGTCTTTCCTCTTTGCCTTGGTGTCTCCCATTAGCACTAGAAGAATTGACATGGAGCAGTGCACGTGCCCTCTCCCTCCTTCTCACGATGGTCAGCCGTTTTCTCGCTTCCTCACAACCAAACCATTGCTCGGCTGGTGTAGCGTTCCACTTCCCATCCCATTCCGCGCCTCTCTCTCTCTCTCTCTCTCTCTCTCCCCCTCCATCTCTCTTACGCACCAGGCAGCCCCCGCCTTCTCTTTCTATCGCGCACTTTTTACACGCCCTCTTCCAGGAATTGCCAACCGGGAGGGCGGCGCGGCCGTTTCGCCCCGGCTGTGTTAGTGTCGTGCCTTTAGGGGGTCTACCCGGAGCGGGGCTCCGTGGGATAACGGGAAGCACCGCGGTGCCGAAGCCACAAATCGTCTCTGAACTTTTCGATATTGAGTCGACATCGAATCGATATCGTGTCGGCAGTCTAATCCTAGCTGGGCACCTTTGGCACGGCGCTGCGGTGGCTCTTAGACCCCGCCTTATTGTCTGCATAGCCACAGCTTGATGATGAGGCCGCGCTGCTCCACTGAGCTCGAGATCTGGACATGGATCAATTTTACTTCAGGGGATTTATTTGAATCTCACCGGATTTTCAGGAATCGCACTGCTATTTGAAGGACTCTGCAGCAATCTGTCGCCACTGTTCGGCCGGTGCTCGCCAGGGAGTTGTGGTGTCACAGTCCGAGGTAGCATGTGTTCGGCTGTGTGGGCGCTGGCGGGAGCTGCGGGTGGTGAGCGGCACTGGGTCTGGGTGGTGTGGGCGGGGAGACTTCGAAAGGGGTCTCTGAGGGAGATCTAGGGGTTCACAGGGCTCCAACGGCCGGAGGGTGCTTCGGTGTCACGGGGTTGGGGGGGGGGGGGGGGAAGGGGCACCTGGGCATCCCGAGTCAACGCTGGGTCACGTCCGTCCGAGCGGGGGGAGGAAATCAATTCGTATTAGCCATGGCGCCTCTCTCTCTCTGTCTCCGTCCCCTGTGTCTCTCCCTTTCTCTCTGTCCCTCCCTCTGCTCTCCTATTTGTCTCTCCCCTCCCTCTGTGTGCTTTGAATTCACACCGAGTGGCGTGCCTGCCTCCACACAGAGTAACTGCTTTCGCTGCGGGGACCCCTGTCCCGGGGGCCTGCGATCCGTACACCTTTTTATTGGGGATACACAGATACTCTATGTGAAGATGTCATGTGTCGCCCTGAAAGACGAAATCCCGTACCATGCGGCGCGGCATGGATGCGGCCATCGCTGCAAAGCTACGCGACGAAATAGGTGATGAGGCTACCGGGAAGCCACAAAATAAGTCGGAAGATATTTTCAGATTGAGCGAGGGGTATGATACAGACAGGAGGGGGGGGGGGGCTTCGCGGCGCGTGTAGGGAGGAAATGAATGAAACGAACGAGGGAAAAGAGATGGGGAAGAATACGTGCGATTGCCTGGCCCTTGCGCGCTTGTGGTGTGTGTGTGTGTGTGCGTGCGTGTGTGTGGGGGGTGTTCCAGCAGTGGATACGCCATGTTCGCCCCCCTGGCCCCCACTGTGTTCCGTCCGTGGAATCACCGTGTAATTGGCCCGAATCGTAGTTCAATTCCCCCCCCCCCCTTTCACCCCTGTGCCAAATCTCCCCCAGAGAAACATGTTTTCGACTCGCGTGCTTTTTTTTATTTGAGCGTGTGGGTGCGTTGGTGTGCGTGTGAAAGGGAGGGGGAATGCTGTTTGCTCCGTCCTGTACCGCAGGTGTCTGTTCCGCCACGACGGTGCGTGCGTGTGCTGGGGAGGGGGGGGGGGGCAGACAGTAGAGGTCACAGATGGCAGAGGGGCACTGAGGCCCGGAGGGGGGCCTATGCCTGAGTGAGTCGCAGCAGTCCGAAATCATTTCCAGTATTTGTAATTTAATTTTGTGTGGAATGTTCAACGTTTATCGCCGAAAGAGAGGCATAATAAACATGTAGAGCGACATCTTCTTCCGTGGAAAAACTCGTGTTCCTGGTGTTGTTTTCTTTCCCATTCTTGTTTTCTTTACCACGGCGCGGTATCTCTTACAGTGTCGCACTGCCGCTGTGCGCTGTGCTTGAGGGAGGGAAAACTGGCTAAAGTTGTAAACAAGGGGACGGAGAAGGCCATCTCAGCAGAGAGCGAGAGAGAGAGAGAGAGAGAGAGAGAGAGAGAGAGAGAGAGAGAGAGAGAGAGAGAGAGAGAGAGAGAGAGAGAGAGAGAGAGAGAGAGAGAGAGAGAGAGAGAGAGAGAGAGAGAGAGAGAGAGAGAGAGAGAGAGAGAGAGAGAGAGAGAGAGAGAGAGAGAGAGAGAGAGAGAGAGAGAGAGAGAGAGAGAGAGAGAGAGAGAGAGAGAGAGAGGGGGGGGAGAGAGATGCTCTACAAAGACCTTGTCCTTACCTAGGAGAGGACGCATATACATCATGTCTTGCCGAGCAGTGTCGAGCCAGAGCCAAGCGGCGGGTTGTGCTTCCGCCCGCCTCTGCCCGCTTCCGCTGCACAGCCCGTTATTAGGCTGCAGTAAACATCTCGCCTCGAGTCTGCCTCTAGTCAGCACTGCAGCTCAGCGAAAAAATTATTTCCTGTATTTAAAAGGAAACCTCACTGAAAAGAATAAAAAGAGCAGAACCGCATAGCTACAACACTACAACACTGGTTGCAGGTGCGCCGTGAATCTGCTCATCCTAATCATGTTTTCATGCTGAGTGGGTATTACTTGCATTCTTTTGGTTGTAAACGTGATGCCTTGAATATATCGGGACGGGGCGTATCCTGCGTGCGCTGTCAAAGCGGCACGCCCTCAATTTTGAATACCCTGCTCTATCATAGTTTGATGCTAGTTATGACATATGCTTGAATCTGTCAAAACGCCTAAATACGTTATTTTTGATCCAAGAAAATCCTACTAGCATCAAAATATGCTTAAAGAAGACGCATTTTTTAAAAGTGTGTGTCCCAATTGCTACCCACTACTGCTCCTTTGCTGCCTACTGCTACCCACTGCTGCCTCACAATCTATGGAAATTTTTGTCCATGAGTTGTGGACGATTCTACACGTCCATAGGTCAGTGTCAATATTTGTGACTCCAGAAAATCAATATTGTTACTATCTGTGGACAAATCAGATTTTTGTCCATAGCTGGAGTGTCAGTTTTGTTCATACGCCTATGGATGCGCAGAATAGTCCATACTGCCCACCCACGCCCTGCTTCCCCACAGTCGGCTGACAATCTTTCCGATGAATTATGCCCGCGCCTGCAATATCGGCCCTCTCCATGACGGCAGAACATGGTCAGGCTGAACCAGCGCGATTCGCCATTTTGGCTCCTGTGCAATTATTTAGGCGTGACGGAGGGCACAGAGTAGCTGGGAGGTGGGCGGCAGAGGAGACTGGTTGGGAAAGCTAAGCAGCCAGCGGCTCGCGGGGTCCTCTCCACCGCACACGCTCACCTCCCAGACCGGTGGGACACTGGGAGGGGAGGGGAGGGGAGGAGAGAGGTAGCGAAACTGTGTGTCGCAGTGCTGCCCTTGCGCGCCGGGCCAGAAAGTGACAGTATAGTGAACGGCCTTGTGCTATGTGGCATGGTGGCAGCGGGGTCCGTGGTAGTCCATGGTGAGTTGAGGCTATGGCGAGGCTCAGGGTAAGGCCGACACACAACTGCGACATGTCCTCGTTCCACCTGGTTCTGCCCACCACGCCCAACAGCCAACTCCGCATTATGTCCCGCTGGTGGTGCCCAGTATGTGTATGTGTGTGTGTGTGTGTGTGTGTGTGTGTGCGCGCGCGCGCGTGTACGTGATGTACCGCATTAGCTTAACTGTTGGAGATTCAGACTGAAATGAAATACCGCTGATTGCAGAAGGTCGTGCCTGCCGTTGCGGTTTCTCTCCGCCGCCGAGGTGCCTCTCTGGTCGAGACCAGCTCCCGGTGCCGACACGACCGCCACTTCTACCTCTTTTCTGTGCTCCTTTTCTCTTCTTCCCGTCTCCGTGCGCTGTTGGCGTCGTTGCTCGTCGTGCTCGCCGGGAATGTCTCCCCTTTTCTCTCTGTCTCTCACCGCCTGGAATGACATGCCCCCCCCCCCCCTCTCTCTCTTTCTCTCTCTCTCTCTCTCTCTCTCTCTCTCTCTCTCTCTCTCTCTCTCTGTGTTCTCTGGCAGTGCAGCGGTGGCGGGGTGCGCCCGCAACCGAGCCCGCAACCCTTTATTGTGCATCATTTACAGAGGCGCTGTTTCCCACAGGTTCCCACGCGTCCGCTTGGGGTTGTGTCGCTCGCGTGCCGTCCGCGTGCCATCCGCGTGCCATCCGCGTGTCTGTGTGTGCCGCTGCCTGACAGCGGAGCCAATCTCGGAGAAGCAGGGGAACATCCTGCCGAGCCTCCTACACCTCTCCTTGTAACGTCAGTCCGATACCTGGAATTACTAATGCGGGTGGGTGACCTGCCGATCGATCACGAGCAGAGAACTACGGCCGTCTGGCGCGGCGTTGTTGCGGTGGCGGGGCCGGGCCACGGCCGGGCCACGGCCGGGGGCCCAGCGGAGCGAACAGGGCGGCTAGAGGACAGACTTGTTACACGACTTTGTTGCCGTTGTCCCGATAGAGTGCGCTGGCGGCGACGCGGGGGCGGGGGGATAGAAGCATGTCCAGTCCGGTGGCTCTGATCCCACGGGACCACCCCCTCCCCCCTCCCCCGTGGGACTGCTACACTTACTCCTGAATATCGCAGGCGGCACGTCCGATACCCGAGAGTTTACTGCGCCGGGTTGTGGATGACCACTGCAGGGGCCCGGCGCTGGCGCTGTGAGCGGCCGGCCTCAGCCTGACGGGTAGGCAACACGACGCCATCCCTGTTGAGCGCGCTGCCTACCCTGCGATCAGCAGGCGCTACAGTCCGGGTCGGCCTTCGGCCCGCGCCCTCGACCCCACCGACACTGGCAAGAGCCTCTCTTCCAGGGTACGTGTCTGCGGTGTGTCAAATCCCGTCCAGCGGCTCGCGAAGCCATTCTCTGCCTCCACTCAATCGAAGTAGGACCGGACAGGACGTAATGGGGGAAAAACACGCGCCATTTCTGAGGAGCCCCCTCGTGTAGTCGTGCTCCGCCTGTTGCTGCCGCAGCAGAGGGGCTGTTGCCGCTGCTGCTGCTACTTCTGCTGCTTCTGCTACTGCTGAGGCTACGTCATGGCAAGCCCCGACCCGGAGCGAGAAGGAATGTGGCTTGGAGAAACGAGATGGGGAGAAGTATTGAGAGCGTCGGAGAGGGTTTGCTCGCTCCAAGTCACACCGTCACGCACTAAATGTCGACATTGTCTTCTTCACGACGTGAGTCACGACGTGACACACTTTGGCTGTTACAACAGCTCTCTCCGGGTGATTTGATGTTTCTTCTTTTTGTAACTTTCCCAGTGCTAGAAGTTAGCACAAAAATTGTCAAGGCTCCGCACTACTTCGTTCCTATGTTGCAAAGTACTACTGCAAGATGCAATGATTTCTCTGTCCGCCGCGACGTTGTGTGCAAGAAACTCTCTCCGCATGTCCTATGTCCTCCGCCCCGCCAACGCTCCTAGAGCTCTCCAAATCTTCCCTCCCGGAAAAGTTACGGTTGGATAGAAAAAGATGAGGAAGAAATAGCGGCCGGAAAGGTTCGGTTCCTGAATGACATCGGCGCAGCAGACGACAGGTGAGGCGAGAGAGAGAGAGAGAGAGAGAGAGAGAGAGAGAGAGAGAGAGAGAGAGAGAGAGAGAGAGAGAGAGAGAGAGAGAGAGAGAGAGAGAGAGAGAGAGAGAGAGAGAGAGGCGGAGCGGAGCGTGGCAGTGTACCGAGCTGCGGTGGGGGCAGGGGCACACAGGGGCAGACGGAAGGTGACAATTTTTCTTGTTTGTGTACGCGGCACGTGAGAGCGCCGTGCGTGGGGAGTGGGAGCAAGTGGGGCAGGTGGGAGTGGGCGCAGGTGGGGGCAGGTGGCTCAGGCTGACGTTAGCCGGGCCAGCATTATACTGTGTGTCTGCACACTGTCAGGTTCGGCGCGTGACTACTCTATAGAAGAAATGTCAGGAAACGAACCGCATTGGTTTCTTCCAAGGCCTCTTGTCCGCGCTGCTCGCTGGCTATGACGCTGATATGCTGACCCGCTGACGCATGCGCACCCGACACCGCACCCTTCCTTGTCTAGCGTGTCCGCGGGCGTCAACGTGAGTGACAGAGATGAAGCGATACCACCTCCGAAGGCGCTATCCTGGTCATTAGTCGGCGTGCTCCTTGCTGCGTGCCTGACTAGTTCCGGCTCGGCGGCAGCCCCGGCAGCCCCTGCAGCCCCGGCCCGCCCTCCGACAGCGGTGCTTCGTATTTCCCGCCCACTTTCCCCGCGCTTCCACAACGTCAGGGGCGCACCGGAACTTTCCGCCCGCCCCGATGCTTCCACGCGAGGTTAGTGTGCTCGCCGAGTTTACCCTCGACATACTGGCCGACCTCGGCCTGACCCCGGCCAGAACCTGGGGGAAATAAAAACGTGCCGCAACCGTGGCCAGTTCTGTGTGCTGCTGTGGCTGCTGTTGCTGCTGTTGCTGCTGTTGCTGCTGTTGCTGCTGTGGCTGCTGTGGCTGCCAAGAGTGCGGCCGGGCCTCGGGCCTGGGTCCCTGTTGCCCTGGGCTCCAGCCAGCAGTCCTGGAGGTTTGTGGCGCCGATCTCCACTCCTCCGCGTGCATCGCGAGTGAGTCAGGCTATGTGTACGGTCATTCATCACTTGGCGGTGAGACACTTCGGCACGTAACATTGTAACATGTGTGTAACACGTGTGTTCGTCGCGGTGCCCACACAACAGGGTAGGGGTGCTCTGCTCCGCCTGACGTTACAGCTCACTTTAGGACTAGCAAGGCAGCGCCTTTTTATTTTCCCGCAGAAAAAAAAGGGAACAGAAAACAACGTATCGTTTATCTTGCCAAACGAGAACGGAGACGCCGCGCAGATAACCTTGAGGTAAAGTGTGAGTAATGCGAGGCGGCTGGCACCGCCCGGCACCGCCGTGCCGTAGCAGACCCCGTGCTCGAGAGCATCAGGAGCTCGAGATCGGGCCGCACTCTGTGTCCACCCCCGGCTCCACCCCCAGCCCCGCCCCCGGGCCCGTCCCCGGCCCCGCCCCCGGCCCAGTCCCCGCCGGCCCCATGGACCTCGCTACGGCATGATTCATGGACTTCCCCCATCTTTTCTTTGCGTGCTGCTTTATGAAAAGAGGCCTCCCTGAGGGCCGACGGGCCGGCGGGCCGGAATGGGATGGGATGGCTCGGGGTAAAACGGAAGCGAGGCGGGGGTGGCGAGGGGGTGAGTGGCGGCCGCGTCCTGCCGGCCCCGCCAGGACCCACCAGGCCCCGCCGACGCAGCGGGGCAGAGTGGTCACCGAGGTCACCTAACAACGGCTCTTTTACTTTTGATGATGATTGAATTATTCTTCTGGTGTGCTCTGCGAACCTTCGTGTCTGCACCGTTTTCCTCGCAGGATAGTTTGTCGCACCGGCGGTGTCCTCCCGTCCCGGCTGTGGCTCCGGGCGGCTAGACAGATGCGTCTTGTGGTTTGTTGGCTGGGACTGTGTTAGCGGAGCGGCGCCGCTGCGATGGTTGTCGCATCAGACCGACGGGGAGAGGGGGGTGTGGGGGAGAGGTGGCGCGTGGGGTAGGGGAGGTGTGGGGAGAGGGGCTGCTCCGCAGAGTGCTGCACAGAGCAGGCACCGCCGCAGAAGACTGAGACGTTTCCATCACACTCCAAAGGGCGTGGAGCCCTTCTACGTGGCCTATAGACGGCGAAGAAAGAATATGCCGAAAAGAAAAAGGCCCCACTCGTCTGACGTCCTGGTGGAGCGGAGTTAAGAGGATAGTTCTGCGCCTCAGTTGGTTTTGCAGAGTACTTCCGCACCAGGCATCAGGCTTTGCCGAAGCGTCCGCGAGTGGGGTCTCAAGAAGAGCCTGGCCTGGGGCAGGGCGGCCGCCGGTCCTGCATAGCCGCCTCAACGCTTCTGGCGCCGACTTGGGGAAGATCCTTGCGATCCCCTGCTGCTACCGCTGCTGCTGCTGCTCTGCTGCTGCTGCCTGCTGCTCTGCTGCTGCTGCTGTTGCCCTTGCTCTGCTGCTGCTGCTGTTGCCCTTGCTACTGCCGCTGCTACTGCTGCTGCTGTTGCCCCGCTACTGCCGCTGCTACTGCTGCTGCTCTGTTGCTGCTGCTGCTGCCCCTGCTACTGCCGCTGCCGCCCCTGCCGCCCCTGCCCATGGGAGTTTACGAGCTGCCTCCGCTCTGCGCTCTCCACCGGTTATAAGGGCGGGAGAGGAAACGGGAGAGGAAGGGCCTCGGAACGCGCGTAGCGGGCGGCAACAAGTCGGACATCTTGTTCCGCGCTGTTGCCGGGCGGCGGCCATCCTGTTACGCCCTGTTACCCGTCCCGGATCACCCCCGCCGCCGACAATCGGACGATCAGGAGAGGAGTCCATGACGACGGCCTTGACGCACTCTGCTGCCGAGAAGACATAATCTGCCATGCGGGGTATCAACAGTACACCTGACTTTCAATAATTCTGAATCCTCGGCTCAATCATATTTTGATGCTCAGGAGGCATTCTTGGTAACTCTTCTTGTTGTAAACATTCTAGCCTTTCCGCATGGACATCCACGGACATCTTTGCTTTACGCATGAATCATTCAAAGTTCGCAGTAAGGATGATTTGCTTGGCAAAAAAATGAGAATACCCTATACTTCCCGAGTCTTGATCGGCCTTGATTGGAGTATTTAGAATTGAGGGTGTGGTATGTGCCTTCTGTTCTCTGGAGGGATCACTGTATAGTGAATACATTTTGATGTGCTGTTCACATATTTGGGTGGAATAGTGGGGGACCCTTATTACTTGGAACTTCGAAGGGGTGGTAGGAATATTCGTGTGTTATGTGTGTGTGTGTGTGTGTGTGTGTGTGTGTGTGTGCGCGCGCGTGTGCGTAGGAGGGAATGAGAGAAACAGGGGCGTGGCATGAAGTCTTGACAGGCAGAAGGCAGGCGGGCACAACGCTGCAGTCAGTCCGCGACACCCCATATGCATGCAAATAGAAGAGCACTGCGTTAGCGCTGGGCCTTGCTTCACTATTGAGTGGAGCTGCGCGGCGGCTCGCCTGACCGACAGATGGGGATGAAGGTTTTGGTGTCGCAGTACCAAGCAGCCTAGGCCTCTCACAGCCCCGCGGGCGGTGTCGGGTGTGCTCAGAGTGATACCTCGATGGCTCTGCGGCCCGCTGCCGCTGCCGGACCGTGCAGCCGCCAGCCCTGCCAGTCCACCTCTCCTGGTCTGGTCCAGCTGCTGCCGGTGGTGATTTATTGATTCATTAGAAAGGTTCAGTTCCGGGCGAAGCGCCCGCACACCCACACCGAGTGTAATGCACACTAGGGGGGGGGGGGGCAAAAACAGAATGAAAGGGGGACGGAACGTAGAGAGAAAACAGTAAAGTAGCCAGCGTACGCGATGGCAGGTAGACAAGACCGCGGAGATAAAGCCACTTCTGTGAGAGGGATGCCAGGAGAGGGGAGGGGAGGGAGGCAGAAAGATAAAGAGGAATAGCAAGAAGAGGGATATGGTGAATGCGGTAAAAGGCCAGCGCCCGCTTTGCGAGAGGCCGGACTGCCCCACGCGTGCGGCGAACACAGGCTCGCGTGCATTTTGACATTGAACGCCCCCCTTCCCCCACCTTCGCCTCTCTCTCTCTCTCTCTCTCTCTCTCTCTCTCTCTCTCTCTCTCTCTCTCTCTCTCTCTCTCTCTCTCTCTCTCTCTCTCTCTCTCTCTCTCTCTCTCTCTCTCTCTCTCTCTGCCCATCTTGGCCAGACCCTCGACTTTAGTGCGTGCTACGCTAACCGCTTCTTTGTTGTACGGGAAGAGACGAGACCCAGGACGACAAAAAAAGTTGGCTGGGCTTTTTGGGCGTTTCCAGAAATTCAGAATAAAATAAAGTATTGCCGCTTAATTGCATTTGCGCCGGTGTGGGGCGTCGACGTGTCCCCCGCTCCCATTTCAATCTGCAGCCCCGCAGCCCCATAATAATTAATGCCGCGCACGGAGCAGGGGGGGGGGGGGGAGGCAGGTAAATGGCGATTCATGCGCCAAGCAGTCGGCGCCCCCCGCGGCGCCCCCCGCAGCGCTGGCGGCGGGAAACGAGGAGACGGAAAACATGTTGTTGAGCGGCGCAAGCGAAATGAGTGTACGCTGTACCCCCATGCAAACGCTTAAACGTGGTTTAGAGCACATTTTGTTTTAGATTTCTCCGCCAATCCGCCCATTTTGATGTCACAGGCCGCACTCGGGCCCCACCCCGTGACCTCACCCCGCGGCCCCCAAGGCCCCAGCTGCAGCCTCCGGGGCTGACAGGGGACGTCACGCTGCTGGTGCCCTGGCGGGAACGGGGGGAAAGGGACCAGGACAAATACTCATCAGCCCGCCTGTCTTCGCGGGGGGTCGCAGGCGAGATATGTTGCGAGGCACAGCACATCCCCATCTCTGGCTGCACTCTACGTGTTGCTCTCCCCCGACTCTTCCGGGCGTGGCGTGGCGTGGCGCGGTGCGGCCGGGGTGCGAAGGTAAAGACCCATCCTCATTTCGGATTAGGTCCCGGCCGCGGGTCCAAGGCGGAAGGCGGCGGTGGGGTCGGGCAGCGGTGGTGGTGGCGGCAGCAGCAGCGCCGGTGAGGCGGAGGCTAAAAGCGGCGCGGCTCGCTCTCTCTCACTCTATGTGTCTCTCTTTCTCTCTCCCTCTCCACAGAGGCCCCCTCCCCCCATCAATTTTTCAGGAGGTGGCACGTTGGCCCGGAAGCCCGCGCCCCCACCACCCCCTCTCCCTCACATACGCACACACACATCGCTCATCATGCTGGTGTTGCCGAGTGTGGCTATCGGTGCCTATAATGCGTCCACGTGTGAATGAGGTCTGCCCTGTGTAAATGCAGACCGCCCTGGGCGATGGCTGGGCTCCGGCCCGTGCGCGTGCGGGCTCACTACGCACAGGATCCTGGCCAGGGCGCCTCTCCTCTTCGTAGGTGCCAGAAGCCTCGGACTTCACCAGCCGGACCTCGCCCCAACAACCCCCATTTAGCTCCCCATTTTCTCTCTCGCGTTCACGCGGAGGGATTAGAGGCCGCACACGGTAGAGTCGTTTACGCTTTCCAGCAGCACGGGGATGGAGGGCTGGAGAACGGGAGGGATCACTAGGGGAGGGCTGGAAGCGGCTGGAAGGCTACAGGAGTAAACCCTGCCGAGGAGAGGAGGTAGTCCGGTGTCACTGGATGGCTTGCCACGATTCCGGCGCCTCAAAAGGCGGAGGGAAGGTGCCCGCCCCGCGCTGGGAGGGGGCTGCGGCGAGCGGCGTCGGAAGCCCTCTGAGGAAGCGGGCGCTTTTGTGTTTGATGCCGCTCGCGGGCCGCTCTGACGGGCTTACTTACTTATTCCCGACAGACAGTAAAAGGCCTGACCCCCGAGGACGCCCAGGCCCAGCCGGGCCCCCCGGACGGCGATCGAGGCGAGTCCTGTGGCGAGGGCGAGGGGGTCATCCAGGGGACCGCTTTGACAAGAGATAGATTTGTTTCGGTGGCGTGCTGCCGCCGATGCCCCCCCTCCCCCCCTCCCTCCCTAACTTGGCTCTCTTCACCCCCTCATTTACCCATTTGCCATCCCTGCTCTTTTTTTTTTAACCACGGCCCTTCCCTGCCAACGTTTGGCCAATTAAAAAGTTTTCCCTCTGCGAACGGCGTGAGCCTGTCGGCGTGGGGTGGGGTGGCATGGCGTGGCGTGGCGTGTCGTCGCGTGCCGTACATCACCGCGATGGCTGTCACAGTGACGGCGATCGGCATCGAGTGGCCACGAGTGGCGCGCGCGGCCACCGTCACGGCCGTCGCTGTGCTCCGGCTGTGCCCCGGCTGTGCCCATGCAAATGACGGCTAAAAGCGTGGTCGTGGCCGTGCGTCGGCTGTGTGCGCTTGCGGTTGTGTTGTGTCCAACCAAAAGTAAGCAAAAGGGGCGCCGGGTGACAGAAAGCGGGGACGGCGAGCGATACAGAGCATATGCGATATGAAAGGGTTGCGATTCCCGGAACCCTTCTCGGTGGCAGAGGGGAGGGGGAGGGGGAGAGGGAGGGATTCGATGGATGGCTGCGGTTCGGACGGCACGGCACGGCATAGAGCCCATCAAACCAGTGCGCGTCAATCGACATTGGGTGCCGTCGCCATTCGTCCGCTCGGCTGCAGTCACACGAGACCGCCGGGGACCGCCGCCGGGGACCGCCGGGGACCGGGGGACCGTTCTGGGGGACAAGAGCATTTGTCACCACTCCAAACGCACACGCTGTCGGCCGTGCACGCGGTGGGGGCGGCTCGGCGGCTCTCGCGGTGCTTCATCCCCGCTGGCGCGTGCCGAAAGGAAATAGTTGTTGCTTCGGACGCCGCAGAATGGGCGTGAAAACAGACGCCGAGAGCGGCACCGGCACCGGGGATCTGCGGATCACGGCAGGGAGGCCCGTCCGCGTCGGTGCGCTACGCCAGGTCCGCCAGGTCCGCCAGCCCCAAACGCCAGAAATAATTAATTTACGGCAAAAGGGTGGACTCGTTCTCGCCCAGGCTACACGCTGTTGTCTCCTGTCGCCGCCTGTCCCCATGCCTGTTGTGCCTATCTCTCTCTCCCCCTTTCTCTTTCTCTCTGCGTCTGTCCCTCACTGTCTCTCGCGCTCTCTCTCTCTCTCTCTCTCTCTCTCTCTCTCTCTCTCTCTCTCTCTCTCTCTCTCTCTCTCTCTCTCTCTCTCCCTCGCGAAGCATCGCGGAAGAAAAGTTTCCAGCAGCGGACAGGACAGTCCCACCGCAACACCCAGCCACACGTACACACCACACAGACTGAGAGGCGTCGCCCCTGCTGTGTGTCGTCTGCTAATCAAAGGGCCCGTCAAACTTGTGCCCGGCCATTGGCTGAGGACGTGCCTGGGGTGTGGAGGGCCACGACCACAGTGCCTCGCCCCCCCCCCTCTCCGCCGCCGCCCCTGTCCCCGCCCTGCCCCCGCGCCGCTCTCGCAGTCCGCAGTGGGAGCCACCCGAGCAGCAGCTTCAGTTGACTGAGTGCCCAATATCCTATCAGGCTGAGCAGCCCGGATAGGAGAGGCAGCAACCACCCGGGTGCCCATCGAGGTCAAGAGGAAGAAGGTGTGTTTTCTGTACCGTACGAGAGCCCCGACGCCCCCGGGGACCCACTGGGAGCTCCGCGGGGCTGCGCCGGGGCTGTACGGGCTGGGTGAGGCCGCGCTGGACGAGCTACACGCTGGAGTCCTCTTGGTTCGAGCAGCTCTCGCAGCGGCCATGTTTGCCCTAAAGGCATTCCATGCCATCGACTCGAGTGGGGACCGCGAGCCCGTTGTCTCATATTTCACAGGAAGGCCGTGTGCTTAGCCGCCCCCCGGGCTGCCCTCTCAGTCAGTGGGGCTGCGCTGGACGCGGTGGACATACCGTAGGCCTTGTATCCTGTGTGCGGGCTCCGGCGGGCTCCGGCGGGCTCCGGCGGGCTCCGGCGGGCTCCGGCGGGCTCCGGCGGGCTCCGGCGGGCTCCGGCGGGCTCCGGCGGGCTCCGGCGGGCTCCGGCGGGCTCCGGCGGGCTCCGGCGGGCTCCGGCGGGCTCCGGCGGGCTCCGGCGTCGCTGTGGTACGCGGTGACGGCGGTACGGTTGCCGCGGGAGCGGACCGGAGCGGACCGAGGGGTAGGACTGAGGATCCAGTCGACTGGGGGAGCATGCATAGTTGGCAGTGTCGCGGTCGAAGACGAGACGGAGACCGTGACAAGGCACCCACTTCAAAGGGATCCGGCACCGGAAGCGGATAATGAGCCCCGCCTATCCTTTTCACTTGGATTCCTTCCCGTGTCCCGCGGCCCGCTTCGGTCGGCTCCCTTCGTCCCGCTCCGACCCCTCCAGCCCGCTCACCGCGCGCAAGAGGCCGGACCCGGGCACCAATCAGCTCTGAGTTTCGTCGTTCGTTGCTCTTGCACTCGAGGAACATTGATAATCGCATGAAGCACACACTACCTGCCATATGGGCGAGTGAGGTAAAAGCGACAAAACAACGCACGCTCTGACAAGAACTCATTAACGTTACAAAGACTCCAAAATGAAGAGCCTTTGTGGAACCGTGGAAAGGCTGAATTTTGTGAGACTAGAAGGATGGTTATGTGGACGTGCGTAGGCGAAGAGTTGTCAGGAGTGGCGCTTTGTTGGCGTTTGTGTTCGCGACTGACTGATGAGGAAGAATCGGCTCGGCTCGCCACACTCAGAAACAGAAAACGAACATGTTATTGTGACTGAAGTATGATGAAAACGACGGAATCTTTTGTCTGATCTGAAGGCAATCTTAAATTAGTTTTATCGATTTTTGTGGTCGATTTGATTTGATTTTTCTGAGAAAGTGGCTGAGAAGCAGAGGGGAGCAACAGCAAAAGTTGCCGCGGAGGCAGGTGCTCCCCCAGCTGCGCCGCACCTCACCAGCAGTCTGCGGCCGCTTTAATCAAAACTTGGCATACAAGATCGGGGGCCGGTGACTGTGAGAGAGCGTGGCCGGAATGGGTACTGGCGGCGGCGGGCGGCGGGCGGCGCCAGGTGGGGCCCACAGGAGGCCAACAAAAACCACAATAACTCACCCAATTTTCGTAAGCCGAAATCCTTGTGGGAGCGATGTGTTAAGTTGTAGTAAAGTTGTTAAAATAAAGTCGTTTGCTCCAGTCGTTGTAGATATATAGTGGGCATCGAACCCGTTTTTGTGCGTGGAAGCGCGTGAGCTCATTGCATTTGCTGGGCTTCAGGCATTATTAATGTGGGGGATCGGACGCACAGGCCAGGGGCATAGCTGGGAACGGCACGGCAGCGGTGCGGCAGCTCCCTTGTGTCTGTCGCTTCAATTATCGAAAATCGAGTTTATGAATCTTTGCTCCCCGAAGGGGAGCGAGTGCGCGCACACCCGTGCTTTCGTTGTCAGGCTTCCTCCGCTGTGCCGTCCGTCCGTCTCTCTCTGTCTCTCTCTGTCTCTCTCTGTCTCTCTCTCTCTCTCTCTCTCTCTCTCTCTCTCTCTCTCTCTCTCTCTCTCTCTCACACTCTCTCTCTCACACACACACACACACACACACACACACGTAAACCGTCTCTGGCCCGGGCTTCCACTCACAGTGTTACGCAGCGGGGAGGGGGCTGCTGTGTCAACGCAGGGATTGGCAAACAGGCAGACGGCATACTCGATGACAGCCGCCCCAGCCCCAGCCGTACCGTGCCGTGCCCCTGTGCTTTACCTAACCATAGCACCCTCAGACCGCTTCAAACCACCTATCTGCCGCAACTTCCTGCGAGCTGCTCCTGGTCGTCTCTCATGACTTTTCGAAGTACTGTTTTACGTTTAGTCGCGATGCCAACTCTCCTGAATGGAGGCAATAAACTCGTCGGCACGGCGGACGTTTACGCGTCGTGAGGCTCGTTCAGAGAGTTCAGAGCTGGGTGCGTCACGTTCGGCCCGGCAGATGCGAAGGGGACACGGACTCAATCAGTGCTTGACGAGGAAAACGACAGACGCGACATCCGTTCTTTCGCTCGGTGATTTTTTTTTTTTACGTCCTTCCTGGTGCGCGGTGCGCTTGTGAATAAATGGTACCAGCGCTGTAGAGCTGGGTGGGCCGCAGAGGAGATGCGCTTTCATCCTTTCATTCCCGAAAGCCCTTCCGCGCGCCAGAGACTCAATTAACACCCACCCTCCGGCCTCTCGTTTCGGGGCGCGAGCGAGCGGTCAGCGTGATTGTTTCTCAGCGAATGAAATGAGAACCAGTGGAACAACAGCCCCACGCACCGTTGTTGTTGTTGCTATTATTGTTTTCGCTGTTGCTGTTAACTCTGGGATGTACAAATGCCGCAGTGCGCGGGTGCCAGGACACCCGTGGATCAGTGCCAGGTATAGAACTCCCGCTAAATCGTCCGCTGGCGTAAAATACACACTCTTTTCCTTCGGTTGTGTTTGTTCGTTTGCACACCAGCGCACACAGACACTCTCTCTCTCTCTCTCTCTCTCTCTCTCTCTCTCTCTCTCTCTCTCTCTCTCTCTCTCTCTCTCTCTCTCTCTCTCTCTCTCTCGGAGCAAGCACACACTCAACACCTCTCCCAAAAATAGTACAATAAAAAAACGACACAAGCGCTACAGGAGTTGCGCCTTAGTTGCGCGGTTATCCTGAAATCGAGGAGGCGGTGGTGCTGGCCGGGCTGCCGAGGCTGCCGCTCCCTCTGAACGGAACATTACTCTCACGTTTGACGCGCCGGCGAGCACGTGGCAACTGGGGCTCGGCTTTACGGCCAGGAACGCAACGCAGAGACGGAGAGAGTGCGCGCGGCGTGGCGCGAGGCAGAGAAGGGAACAGACGGGGCGCAACCATTACCTTGAGGCGCCGTGAGAAAAGAGGAGCACACGACGTTCTCAAGGGATGAGCTGCATAACCTGCGCAGCCTTGACAACTTGTTGTGCTGTTGTTTCAAAAGTCAGCTTGATTTTTTTTTAAATAATTTATGTAAAAGTTTGGTTTCTTCAAGAAGAGAAGACGGTTGTGTGAAACGCCTCTATTCGTTGATTTAATGATGTTTGTTAACATTCGAATCCATTGTGTGCACGCCAAGCTAGGCGAAAGCTTCATCGCGGTTCTTTCGTTTGCCTGCAGGTGATTATAGCAAACGAACACCCGACGGGCCGACAGCATCTCCACCCGGACTGCCACTGGCGCCACTGGTTGAAGGGCGACGCCGAGGAGGTGAGAAAAGAGAAGGAAAAAAACACAATGAAAGAGCAGGAAAAAAGGAACAGTTACGTTGGTTCCTTTGTGGAGTCAAGATGCTATCTGCATCGTGTTGGGCCCCCAATTAGTGCCCCGCCCGCTTCACAGCGTACAACTGTACCCCGTAATAAACCGCGCTGATTTAAAAATAAAAGCGTTTTAAACCTTTGTCCTTCATTTGGCACGATCTATGCGCACATGCACCCATGCCGTACTTGTCTCGAGTAAATTATCACGGAGAAAAAAGTTTAGTGATAGCAACTAATGTTTTAGTTGATTTCCAGACAAGCAGTAAATTTGGTCCTCAGAACTGAAATTTAGTTTGAGGAACTACTTGTTAGTTGCACCAACGAAAAGTTAGTTGCTGCAACAAACAGGTGCCTTGCCGGAGCAAAGCTACATGTTTGCTTCCGCAACTCAATTTTCGTTGGTTCAAGTAACAAATGAGTTCTAACAACATAATTAGTTCCTGTAACAAAAACTTACTGCTTATCTGGAAATCAACTGAAAAATTAGTTGCGACCACTAATGTTTTTTTCCGCGCTCCGCTGCGCATTTGTATTTACATCACAGGCTATGTGATGGAGAAGTAATTGAATCGAGCGTACTAGAGTGTGCAGAGGCGTTTCCTCGCAGCTCTGTCCGGCTGTGTGTGAGGGTTGTTCCGTACGAGCACAGAGAGGTCCGCTTTAATGAAATTACAGCGTTGCTTGGGAGGGAGCGGGGAGCGGCCACTACAGCCGATGGCAGCGCCAGCAGCTTCCAGACAGAAAAGTACGCAACGCGATGCGGAGACAGGCGGCTGTCCAGAGGCCTCTGAGCGAGCGTCGGATCGAAATATTGAAAAATAAAACGTGGGTCCTGTGCCTCGTTAAAATGACCGGCAGAAGATGGAGGCAAGGCCTGACAGCAGACATCGGGGCCCTCGGCGGGGGTAGAACGTTGCGGCGGCGGAGTCTACTTCCATCAGCGACTGACCCACATCGCGTGTTCGCCATCGTGCGTGCGCTAAATGCGCCCGAGCGCGCGCGCGCGCTCCCGTGTGTGCACGCGTGCATGACCGTGCACGAGTACTCACAAGCAGTGTGCACGACCTTTTCGCACGCAACGTAATTTACGTCACACACGCCAGGCAAACGCCATGTTCCGAACGTATCTGCAGGCCGTATCGTTGAGGGACCTCAATCGGTCATGTGTCCGCTTGTGCGAAGGAAGAGGGGTCGTTCACAAACTGCGTAATGCATCGGCACCGTCCGCGGAGAGCAGTCCGGTCCGCACCCAGCTTTCAAACCACGTTTGAGCACGGCGAGCAGCGAGCGGGGAGCGGGGAGCTGGGAGCTGAGAGCTACCTGAGCGTCATTGCAGTTTGTGGACTAACCCCCAACTCCTGGCAACGACGGCTCGGAGAGCGCCTGCAGAGCGCAGGGTAGGCCGCCACCTCAACACGGGTGCCGGAGCCTGGCCTACCCTCTCGTCCGCAGGCACCCGGCAGCCGCCGCGCCGCCCCACGGGCTCACTCACTTACATTTCATAAATTTCACGACTCAATTCATCGTGTTATTTTTCATTTCCATGGATAGTTTTCAACCGTTCTTTTGCATCCTTTCGCAGCTACAAGAAGTAGTGCCCCGATAAAATCGCAGTGAGACGGGAGGAAGGAGAGCGCCCCGCAGACTTGCAGCGCACCATTCGAGTGTCTCTAAATAATTTGACATTTGCTCGTGAAATCTGTATCTCTTTGGTGGTGTAATTGCCCGGACTCTAACGGCCGGAGTATCCGACACCCTTTGCAGTGGAAGATAAATTGGACGCGCGCCGGTGCCGCCGATGTGTGTTGTAGCGAGCGGCAGGCAGCGAATATATTAACGTGCTGGGGTGGGGCGAGGTCGGGGTGGGCCAGGTGGACAGGCCCCAGGGAACGCGGCTCCTCTGCTGCAAAAACAACATATAACATTATCAGCAGCACCACCATCAACGTCGCAATGACCCCACCACTGCGGAGGTCGCAATAAATGCTGTACGGTTAATTTGATCTGACCATTGCCGGAGGAAAGGAATATGTCGAGACGGCTTCACACTGTAATTAGGGGTGCGTTGTCAGTTATGACTGGCAGTATAAGTCGCGGTGCTCCGTGGGGATAGGCCATAGGATGCTGAGTTGTTCTCCTCGCCCCGCCTCGCCCCCTCCCAGGAGCAGCAGCTGTGGGCCTGTTTGCCTGTTTGTCCCCACCGGGCGAGTGCCTATGTGAGTCGGCAGACTGTACAGGCTGGCGGCAGCGGCAGCAGCAGACAAACGGTGGAGCAGTGGCCGCAGCGAAGGGGCCTGAGGAAGAACACTGTTTTTGAGTTTGCAACGTTCATCACAAAATTTTGCAACGGTGAGACGTTGCAAGTAACAGTATAATGGAGGTCACAAATTTTGCCTTTGCCAGTTTTTGTAACAATCATCACAAAGTCACAACGTTGTGCCGATCGTCATACAAAATTGTGATGGACGTCACAAAATTTGTGATGACCATCACTGTTTTTTTTTATCAACCTACGTTGCAATGTAACGTTGCAAATTTTTGTCACGTAACGTTGCAAACTCAAAAACAGTGAGGTCGGACGAGAAGTTGGACAGTGATTTACTGCTGTTGCACTTTGCGGTCTAGCTGTCTGGTCATTGTCAACTTCCTGACTTCATTTTTTTTGTTCGGAAAAAGGGCTGCAGGGCTTGCCACGGTCGGATCTACGTCGTACCTCGTGCGTGTAGCTGCAGTAGCTGTCGCCGGAGCAGCACGACACGGACAACATGGTGCACGGCGGAAGGGGGCACGTGGGGGCACGTTGGGAGCGGCGAGAAGGTGTCAGCGTTCCTGACAGAGCCGTGCCGAGTGGAGTGACAGGCCAGGCGGAGTCAGGGGCTCAGATAGGAAGCAGGATAGACAGAATAAGAATAGAGGATAGAGCGGGCCGCGCTCGATTGGATCAGTTAGAACGCAGGACACGCGATGACATCCTGCGCAGCTTCTCCCCCTATACATTTGCACTGCCTTTGGTATTTTTAAAAACTGCTCGGTCACTCGGAATGATTGCTAACGGGTCATGGCCGCCGGGCGGGGTGACCAGCAGCCGCGGCGCTCGGGATGGACTAGTGTTCGGAGGTCACGGCGCCGAGCGCCGAGCACGGGGCTGGCTGTGGCAGCAACCGACAGCTGCTCCTGGCTGCTCTCATTCCCCCTCTCTCCAACCGCCCTTCACTGTAGGAGCTCGGTTTATGCATTTTTCAACGCGAGTGCGTCTCGATTCTGCTCTCTCTCCCTCTCTCTCCCTCTCTCTCCCTCTCCTCTCTCTCCCTCTCTCTCCCCTATCTCTATCTCTCTCTCTCTCTCTCTCTCTCTCTCTCTCTCTCTCTCTCTCTCTCTCTCTCTCTCTCTCTCTCTCTCTCTCTCTCTCTCTCTCTCTCTCTCTCTCTCTCTCTCTCACACTACTAGGGGCGGGAAGAGATGTGAGCGCGTAGGCGGAGTCGGGATGTCCCTGAATGCATATGTAGCACGGCATGTTATTCTAGTCACACACACAAGTACATTGTTTCAATTGTTCGCTCATGAACTCGAATAGTTCTATGCATAGCACGTGCGCTCGTTCACCTTTGTGCGCGAATCTTTGCCGAGTATAATTCCCCAGTACTGGTGGAAACGCGGGCAGAGCTGGGTATCCACAGCACCCTGGCCGCACATGGCCGTTGGCTCACATGGCATCTCTCCTGGTCACGTCATCTGCCGCTGACGGCAGCCCTTCTATCCATTTCGAGGCTTTTTTCCCTCCAAAGCCTCTGTGGTAAAATAAAGCTGATCTTGGTGTGTGAGGCGGCGTGGGGTGGGCCGCTGGGGCTGCCCAGGGGCCGCAGGGGCTGACCAGGGCCTGACCAGGGGCTGCCCTGAGGCTGCCCAGGGGCCCCGCGCCGTTCGGTAGCCTTAGCACAATGCCCACGTGCTCTGCCCGCCTCTGACCGTCATCACCGTTAGCCCCGTCTCTCTCCCGCCCCCTTCTCCAGGCGCGCGTCTCGCCTTCTCACTCCCCCGCCATTTTGACGGACGTGACAGAAATGTTAGCGCTGGCAGCGCTGCCTGGACTGCCACAAACCCGCCCGGCGGCCAGGGTGGGGGCGTACTTGTTTGTTTTTTTGGTTGGGGTTTAAAAGTCAGTCGAAAGACGAGTTAGAAATTGCGTTGTATGTCTTGGAAACCCGGTAAGCGAGAACAAACAGAAGCCCCGAATAACCCGTTCTTTTTCCCCCTCTTTTCGTAGCCGTTCTCTGAGCCCGGCAGGGTCCAGGTAACGTTAGATCCAGCGGAGTGGATAGAGGAAGGACTAGCGGTGGCCATTTCGCTGATGAGTCCACGGACGGCCACCCTGCGTAACCCCCCCCCCCTCCTCCCCACCCTTTTCCCCCTTTCCCCCCGCCCCTTCCTTACGTTGGGCCACTCGACTTATAACAACGGGGACGATAAGGGGAGTCGGGTAATTGAGAAAGTGTTTAGAGAAAAAACCATGCCTGACGAAGAGAGAAAGGCGATAGCCGAGAAACACACATGTGCTGGCGGAGGGAGAACACAAAGTTCTGGTGTGAAAAACTGTGTGGACGACGCGGACTGGCGGTCCTTGGTAAATGTCAAGGCCGCACCCCACCACCTGTTCACATCTGCAGGCTCAGAACTCTGCGCAACAACCGGCACAGCAAACGCTCAAATCTGCTGTGTGGTGCGGTATCCCGGTGTCCTCACACCTGCAGGTGGGAGGGATAAACTTACAAAATATTGATTAATTGTTCACCTTCCCCAGGCGTGCCGCCCTGGTCGCCTTAATAATGTAGTGAACACGTCCGCGTGACCATTACACGCCGGAATGTCAAATCCGAAGGCTGCATGCTGTACTGTGGCCGCCTGGGCGCTGCCGGGCGCTGCCGGGCGCTGCCGGGGTTGTTGGTAAATTGGAGGGGCCTTTAAGGCGGCCTGCTGGAAGCGTGCTGCCCTTTGCATTAGCATACGGCCCCTCCTATCAGCGGTGTAGCGAGCGGGCCCCGGCGGCCCCGGCAGCTCTAGCGGCCCCTTACACACGGCTTGTCACGGCCTTGCCACATTGTCGGCCCAAAGTTTCTCCATAAGCTCGGAGAGACATTTTGAGGTGTCGTAAGCGATGTAGGTACTTTGCCAAGTGGCGCGCGCTCGGGCGGTCTCTTATATCACACATCAGACTGCTCTAGTTTTGGCCGGCGGACCTGCATTAGTAGAGCACTAAAAAAAATTTCCTAATATTTAAAATACCTTTCTTTCAATCTAGTTTACGTTTGTATTTCTGATTTTTAATGGGTCGATTACAGTGACCTACTACAAACTAATAGCTGTACTACCCTGTCCACAGATTCTCGGAAGTGAATCGCCCCTTGCCCTATTGAATGGTTTGCAGAGTACTTAACAGCTCGGACTCTACCGCGAGGCTCGCTTGACATTCTCTCCCGCACACGCCATCCGCTACTGACGGCGTACCGTGTAGGTGTAACCGTGGAACAGCGTACAGGGTGTGAACTCTTAGGGATTATGAAGTCGCCGACATGGATGTGGCCATGATCATGTAGTCTGTCACGGTGCGACGGCGTCCGCAGCTCGCCACGACCCCCCGGGCAACAAGGGAGTCCCGTGCGCCGGACAGGGATGAATTACCATTGCCACGTGCTAGAGGGAGAGAGGGAGGGGAATGGGGCCCGAGCAAACCGAGGTGAGAAAACATCTCCGGGCGTCGGCTACGATACCGCTGGCAAAATATTTGTCATCCTTCCGTGACGCCGGGCTTAGGGGGCGTCCTGCGTTCTCAATCCGAAAGCGCGTATCACGTTTATCCCGCAAAGGTATGTTCCCGATCACCCGCTTGCAATTGCTTTCTGCTCTCGTACAGTTGTCTGCATACGTGCTCCCCCTCCGGCCCCCTCCGGTGCCGCACTCCGGACAAGAGGTGAATTCGCTTATTCACTGTACTCCACTACATTCCTTTACCACTGCACAAAACATGTATGCACAATCCTCTACAAATTTAATCATTTACTTTATGTGCGCGGGTGGAAAGCGGCTGTTCCCGTCCCGGCCCTCAATAGTAGAGAAAGAACCGCTTACGCCCCTTTCACTCTGATCCGGCTATGCACGAGCTGTCCCTCTGGTTAGGTCCGTGGTCCCGATCACACTATTGCGCCCTAAGCGTTTCTTTGCCACTTTGTCACCCTCTGCCTGCCCCTGCCAGCACGCGAGGGGCCCAGGCTGGAGCTTGGGGCCCCGCCGTTCGCTTCCCTTTTGTCACCTGAGCCCCACCCCGCCCCGCAGCGGCGTCGAGCCGGAGCCGGCTGGGGCACAGGCTGTGCTGAAGCCCAGGCGGGGGCCCCTGTGCCGCACCCTGCCGCCCCGTGCCTTGCGTCACCCTCCCCGGACCCCGTTTACCCTCAGGCCGGCCGACTGGTGAGTGGAAAAAGATGACCACCTCGGGAAATACGTGGAAAGATTGAGGCGATATAACCTGTGCGAGCTGAGGGGAGGCGTGAGGGGAGGGCCACCGGTTCGGGAGACTTACAGCCGCAGCGGGTTGCGTTTACGTCCCGTATCTTTTTTTAGGTGTTTGGGTTTTCAGTCAACGCCACTCACACGCAGCAATTCTTTACCGACTGTTTGCGTTGAGGCTGCATGCCGCTTCCTTGTGGTATCCCCCATCCCGTTATTAACTCAGTAAAGAGCACAGTGCGAAAAAATATAAATTTCAACCAAAAAAAAGGCAAAGGAAAGAGGGCGGGTGAATAGAAACAGAACGAAGGAAGTAGAGGGTGCTGCTACTCTCAGGGAGAAAACGCTTGAAAGGCAGAGACGTGTGTGTGTGTGTGTGTGGCAGAGAGGGAGGGGAAGGCTAGGACAGCGAGCCAATGTCCCAGGAGGGCACGTCTGTTGACGGCGAAAGGCACAGCAAGGGACAACAACGGTAGTGGAACGTGACGCCCCACGATTCACAATGGGGGAGAGAGAGAGATAGAGAGGGTTGGGGGGCGACAGAGACAGATCAATCCTTATCGACATTGCGGAAGAGTGCCGTAAATAACGTGTTTGGTGTTTGGTACCACCCTTTGCGCTAGCCTATGCGCCGCCTGGCCCCGCTCCTCTGCCCTCCCCTCCCAGTTTGCTCCACACAAATGTGGGCCCTGAGGTGTGAGGAAGTAGCCGTCTCTAAATAAACCGTTTATGAGCACCTCAGTGTTTGTTTCTTGCGTGTGCGAGTGCGATGCGTTTCTGTGTGTCGGGGACGGGCTATGGTGCCGGATCCTCTTCTGGCCAACAAGCGGGCAACACACTCAACATCATCCATCACACGTCTCTCTCTCTCTCTTTCTCCTTCTTATTTTTGCTCCTAGACTGTACTTTCTCCGTTATGTATCGGTGCTATATTTTGGTACGCCATTAAGGGACTTCTAAGTCCTATGTATCAAATCTTGAATAAACGAATTCTAATTCTTATTCTGATTCTCTCTCGGGATATCCTCTCTCTCTCTCTCTCTCTCTCTCTCTCTCTCTCTCTCTCTCTCTCTCTCTCTCTCTCTCTCTCTCTCTCTCTCTCTCTCTCTCTCTCTCTCATTTTCTTGCAAGCACGCAGGGAGGGAGGGATTTATAGCTGGAGCTGGAAATAGAAATCAACAGAAAATCAAAGCCTGGACGGAGGTGTGGGTGGGAGGAGGTAACCTTAGCGTGTCATCCGCGCCTAGTTCGTTGTGCTGAGCCCCAAATAGCAAACTCAGAACAGGGGTGAAAGCAAAAGGCTGAGGGGTCACAGTGCTCATATGCCCTTCCCTTTCCTACCCCCGATACGACTTCAGGCGAGTGCAAAGTAGATTGGGACGTGCTGACAGCTTCCCAGATTCTGGAAACCGCAATGCCTGGCAGATCTGACAGTAAAAGAAGTATTTCTTGCGTGTAGATGGATAGGACATGGACAGTGCGCGTCTGTCCAAGGGGCAAGAAACAACAAGATTTATTTTTACGGTATTGGTTTCTGATGGCGCGGAACGGGGAGGCCCCTGCTGGGTAGGCAATTTAATCTCATGGATACACGCGTGCCGTGCGGGCTGGCCTACCCTGGTCCCTGCAGGCGTTGGTCTGGACCGCCTTTATCCGTAAGGCGCACGAGGCGATCGCGAAGTGAGAAGCGGCCGACGGTACAACTTGCCATCCCATCCGCGCCCCGCGCCCTTGAACTTCATGGGGAACGGAACGTGCTGAGGCGCCGCACTGGAACACGCGTTTGTGCGGCGGCGGGGCACGGCGGGGAGCAGCCGGGACGGGGGCAGGCAATGGGGGGCGGCGGGGAGGGGGGCAGGGCGGGGGCAGGGGGTCACAGCGTGAGTCCCAGCCACAGGAAGAACCCCATTAGGGTGCCACTCATAATCCTTCGCGTCCAGCGCGGTCGCTATCAAATGCAGGAGACCCCAGGCGTTCGGTCGCCACGCCCCGCCATGAGAGACCGCAAAAGTCCGACGCTTCACAATGCACGCTCTGGCCGTGAACTTTATCTGCACTGCTGTGCGAAAGAGTCCTTGCGCGCCAAATGAGGGGCCACGGCAGCACAAGGGGGGACCGCTGGGACCGTTGGCGGCCACTCGCCACGCGGCCGCGGCAGGACGGCGGAGCAGAGGGCGGAACAGAGCGGCCCACGTCCGCCCGGTGACTCCGGCGCTCTGCTCATGGCTCCTGGCAGCCGGTTCCCGAATCGGCCGACCGACGGGGAAAAAAAAACACGACCTTGTTTCGTGCGATGCTGATTGGAATTGAAAAGGCGAAAATTTGGGAGCAGGAAGTGGCGCAGTGGCGGCAGGAAGGGACGAAGGGGTTGTTATGGGTCCCGTTGGGTCGGACCGGCCTGCCGTGCTGTCGCTAGCATGGCGTGCCGCGGTCATGGCGTGCTGTGGCGAGCCGTGGCGTAGCGGCCCGCCCCACTCGGCGGTGCGGTGCGGCGCTGCCCTCGCGTGTTCGGCTCAGTTGTCTGCTTGCCGTCGGCCGGTCTGTGCTCGCAGTGACGTCTACCGCGTTGGCCGGCTCGTTGCTGCCGCGAGTCTCAGTAGTAGCGGTGCGCCGACGTCACCCTGCATGTGTAGAGCGGCCTCTGTCAGGACCTCACCCCTGTTTGAGGAGAGGCCCCAGGTCAGTGCCGACAGTTACCCCCTGAATCGACCAGCGTCGACTGAAGTTAACTCTGTGAGACGACGGGTCACACCGAAAACGGTCCAGCCTGTCTCTGCCCACCGTCTCCAGGCAACAGTCAATTTTGTGCCGCGCTAAATCTTGTCAAGAACGAAAAATAATATCGCTTTGCATAGCGAAGAATTGGGTTTTCGCTGTCACTAGAGCATTGCAGCTTTTTTGCCTTGTTTTCTTCGTAACGTTTTAGTGGCTCAATTGCTCGAAGTAGCATCAGTGTTTACGCAAGACAATGTCCCACTATCAACTTTTTTCATGTCCCTAGTGGTGTTCTTTGTTCAAATTTCGAAACAGATTACCTATTCAGGACAGCAAAGGTGACCTTGTCGTCACTGACCTACCATCACAAACTTGTTAACTCCTCTCGGTTCCTGAGTGTCATGTTTGATTCAAAAATTGGACCTTGAAAACTTAAGTGGTTGTCAGTGAAAAGTGTGTGGAAGTGGGAGATAACTAATCGTCTTCACTTCTCATTTTGCAGGACCATGGACTAGGCGGCCTTCCATGACGCGGACCAGGGTGCGGTGGGGCGGCGGCCCCAAGGGCGCTATGCTGTCCGGTGGGGGGCTCGCCCTGGCCCTGGCCCTGGTGTTGGCGGTGCTAGCTGAAATTGCCACGGCCCAGAGTGGACAGGCCAACCAGAACAACTGTCCCGCGGCGCAAGAGATCCAGCCATGCGGCTGCACTGTCAAGAAAAATGGCCTGGATATCCTGTGCGAGGCCACGGAGACGCAGCACATCAACAAGGCCATGGACGCCCTCAAGCGGCGTGGCAATGCGGTCATCTTCTACCTCAAGCTGCGCCACAACGCCCTGCCTAAGCTTCTGCAGTTTGTGTTCCTCGGCTTGGACATCCGCCACCTCACCATCCACAACAGTAGCCTCGCCGTTGTCGAGGAGTCTTCTCTCAGTTCTGTTGGTAAGTTAGTCTGCGGCTGGGCTACTGTGTATGTGGGCTGTGTAGTGGGACTCTCGGCGCAATGGCGCTGAAATGCGGCGCATACGTGCGGTTTCCTGCGCCCGAAAGTCGGTCCCATAATCAAGCAATTGGTTTTCGGCGCACCACCGGGTCCTATACTTAACGCAGTCGTTCAGAAGGGACTCAATTATTAATGGCCCTGTAGGCTCGATTGACTCGATGCTTTTTGCAGTTGGTCTGCCAGCCACTTTTTTTCAGACATCGAAACCCTGAATTAGTCGTGAAAGTATTAAGCAATGAGGTAATGATTTCTTGTGTTGCACTTGCAGGGAAGAAGCTGACACAGCTAGATCTGTCCCAGAACGTTCTGACCTTGGTGCCGTCGAAAGCTCTAAGCACGCTCCATCACTTGCTCATCCTCAACCTAAACCACAACAAGATCAACGCCATCCACAACAACGCCTTCCAGGGCCTGGACACGCTCGAGATACTGACTCTCTACGAGAATAAAATCGACGTGGTCGACGATGGAGCGTTCGAAGGTCTCGGAAAGTAAGTAGGATGTTTGCGTGAGAATAAATATGTACGGAAGAGTTCTGAAAAACGTCTCGTACGTTGAGGCCGTATTGGCCCGGTGGGCGTCACGCCCATTTAGCTGTGTAAATACGGGCTCCAATTTCACCGCGTCTTTCGTCTCTCCCACACGTTGAGCGTAGCTGGGTGCCTTCACATTGTCACCTGTAAATGGAGACAAATTGTTCACCCCTGGCACTAGGGCACTCAGGTAGCGAATGGCGTTGGTGGACCCACGCGGGATGTGCTGCCATGGCGCCTCTCATTCACTGTCCCTCTCCCAGCCCTGTGTTCTGCTGTCCATAACTATTTGGAAATTATTTTACAGGAAACTAAAGCGTTTGAACTTAGGTGGGAACGGACTCCGGCAAGTTCCACAAAGAGCACTAGCGACACTGGAAGTGCTCAGAAAGTTAGAAATGCAGGAGAACGAGCTCACGGAAATAAAAGAGGGTGATTTCGAAGGTATGACCGATAAACTAGCGAATCATGCGAGCTGAGAAAACTTCCTTACACGTGTTGTTAACATTTACTTTGATTTCAGGGTTAAGAAATTTGGACACACTCAACTTGCAGCACAATCGACTAAACACTGTTCCCGCAAAAGTATTTTCGCACTTGAAACTCCTGAATTCACTGGAACTTGAAAACAACCAGATCCGCTTCGTAGATCCAGAGGCTTTCTCTGGCCTGGAAGGTAAGAGATTGTAAATATACATCTGCTGACTGTAACCATCGAGAAAACCGTGCAGCTTTTCTGAACTCGAGGACGAGAAAACAATTTGAATAGTTTTATTTTAAGTACACGCTGTGACGTCCGCGACGAGGATGATCCGAGTGCCCTTGCAGGGCGATTCTGTTCTCAAGTGGCTCAATTGACCGTCTTCAATGGGCTCAGCCCTTCTCGGTTCGCATGGACTTTGACCGCGAATTGAATGCGAAAAAAAATAATCAAACCCTCCTTAAAACACAACGAAATCAAGGGTGATTGTCCCTAGTGATTTGGAAAATAATCTTGCCCTCCCGGGGAAACTTCGTCCACTACCATTTTATTGCGAATCGATCATGTAGCCCCTATTTCTGAGTTCGTCCGATCGAGAGATTTCTACAACGCACAGGACACTCGCAATAACTGTGGTGGACGGTTCTTCCCCATGAGGTAGTCTGTTTACCCCGCATCGAACCTAATGTTGGTTTCATTTTTCTGTCAGAAAACCTGCAGTATCTGCGCCTCGGCGACAACAAGCTCAACGATATCCCTAGTGACGCGCTCCGGCGACTTCACCGCCTGCGACATTTGGATCTTCGAGTCAATAACATAACTTTCATACCGGACGATGCTTTCTCTGGGTTTGGAGACTCCATAACATTCCTCAATCTTCAGAAGAACGCGTGAGTATATGTCCATAGGATAGAAGCTTTGCCTGGTGACAGCGGGTTTTCGCGTCCTTTGTTAGCTAAGCATGGCATGCGGTGTACTTATTACTAATCTTTTCGTCGAAAACGACTGCTTCTGTAACTATATTTTCACAACGCACTGTAAAATATAGTTCGTTATTTCCAATATTTCCTTTCGTGCTTCACAAATTAATATCAATCAAAATGAACGGCACAATGCACCACTGCACATTTCATTTAAATTGATCAAACATAGTAATTCTTAGTGATACACGCCAATATTAGTGTCACAAAAGCGGCGTAGATTTCCACAGTTAGCCTTTTTGTTGAGTGAATGCGTCTGCAATTGAGACAAGCATCAAACACTGTCTAAATTATTAGAATGAGCGAGGATTCTAGAGCATGGACTTATTTATTTTCTGTTAACTTTTAGTCCCCCCCCCTCCCAAAAAAAGGGGGGAAGCAGTTGCGGTCTTTAAAAAAAAAATCGTATTGCCGCAAAATAAAATAGCGCACATTGTACTACTGTAAATATTAGGCCAGACTCTCTCCTTCGTAGCCCTAGATTGTTTCACGTAGTTTTGGCGTTGCACGTTTGTAGTTAACATCATGCGGCCTAGTTGGTTTTGTTGATTCTCCTCTAGCGATAGTAAGCTTGCAGTTTGGAAGGCCTCTCTGGGTAATTAGTCCTTTGAGGGTGGCTGCGTTGTGACCCCTATGTTTGGCTTAGGAATCCTCGCATTTAAGCGACGCGTCATAACGTTGAGCTGAGCTGTAGGGCGATGTGGACAAGAAGAGTGAAGTTCTGATCATCAGAGAAGAAAAGCGGCCAAGAGAAGGTAAGTTAGCAAGGCAAACGATTCGTGACTTAAGAACTGCATGACTCCCCTCTTCAATGCTATACCGTCCCAAATTAATTACCTTTGTCTCAGATTGAATCTACTTTTGTCACAGCAATAGACAAAATAAGAGAATAGCCACGAGGAAATATCGGTGATGTATACCGATAGTTTGCGTGTACTGGGGAACTAACGCGAGTTACATTTTATTCATTGTCAAGTACAGGGTCTAGTACAGCAGACAACTGAGTGATTGATGTATATTTACATAAGATTAGGCAACAGTGGCCACTGCTCAGACGATTACTTACAATTGTCTTCCAATCGCATTACAATATCATTATGTATCATCCAGGCTTTTGGCATGCATTTATTAATACAATCACTTTGGCTTTACTCCACAATCTCCAAAACGTATGACTAACATATTTAACTGCGCCTCTGTCAGATCATGTTACCAGCAATGGAGGAGTTTTGAGCGTTTGGTTTGGTTGGAATCACCTTTCGCATAACATTCCAAATCAACAATATTAATCAACTGTGGCTAAGTTTTACTCGGGTGCAGATGTCCCATAGCAAGAGGGTCTTAGCAACCAAAAAGAACAGTTCGAGGCTAAATATGGAAGTAAAGATATGCATTGGCACAGGTTCATGTGAGAAATACACACACAAAACAGAAACTGAGGGACGAAAGAATGATAATTTCTAGCTCGTAGTTTTTCATATTTATCCAAAATGAACTTATTCACACCCACTGACTTTTGTACAGTCTCGACGCTCCAGTTTCACAACATCTCTGTCGCCATGTGAAGTTGGTGCGTCCCTCTGTGTCTGCATAGGGCATGCTCGGGGATGATAAGAGCTCTGGGCAACGACAAGCTGGGCTGAGCGCGGAATGCCGACTCAGTTCTGTGGTGGGGCCGTCTTGTTTCAGCATCCTCGTGCTTCCGGGACTTGCGTTCGAGAACCTCAATTCACTCGAGACCCTGAACCTGCAGAACAACAAGCTGGAATACGTCTCGGAGGAAGTAATGGAGCCTATCATCGACACCGTCACACACTTCGATCTCTCCGGTAAGCAAGCCCCTCCCTATCTGAAGAACATCACAACATTAACCCACGCTGCCATAGGTGCATACAATGGTGACGGTCCAATGCGTTGTATTAGCCAGAATATTTGGCGAGAGAACCGACCACGAAATGAAGAACTGATTGAATCGCAGTCTGCTCTTAATAGGCCCGACATCCTAATTTTTACTACCTGTTAGGTTTTGTCTTATGTGCCAGCGCTCACAATTCTTCTAATGTTGCAGACAACCCTCTCATATGCACCTGTGACCTTTCGTGGTACCATACGTGGTACAGAAAGGCCGTCGGAATGGTAGACGAACCCGCTGCCCATAAAAGGAAAACTATGTGCTATCTGAACAGCGAGCGTCGGGAGTACAATCTCCTTGCTCTCCCACTGCAAAAAATGCACTGCGTTGGCAAGAACTTGGGACAAGTCGCAGCAGCACACCGCATCTCCATTGCATCCGAAATCGTTATGGCGATGGTTGCATTTTCGACTGTGCTTCAAAGGTTACATTCAATGTGAAGATTTCGGAAAGAAGAAAAATTGAAACACAATCAAGTGAACTTGGCGACCACCTCTGAATTTGGAAAAGACGATTGTGGTTGTCAATCTGGGACAGAATTCTGAAGTGCCATTTTAAGAAGTAGGTTCAGAAGTCACCTACCTAAAGAACCACACAAGTTGTTTATAAATTAAATTATAAATTTAATGATAACGGTATTGGTCCTTCCTCCAGGGAGTGGAAAACACGTACTGCAGAGAATTTTTGATGCCTTATTTGATGAAACTTTAGTACTGTGTAATATAGTTGTTGGTTTTTCTCTTACTTTAATGTTCTTTTGGGTGATAACACAGTTACTTACTTCATTTGTTTTGACGCACCTTTGCGCAAAAAAATGTTTTCGAATAACGGAAGGGACTTACGATTTTTTGTAAATGATGTTACTTAACTACTTTAGGACTTTCCTTCCCAATGGGATATCTTTTTGAGAATAGGGAAATATATCGTTAAGAAATGTTTTATATTTTTGGCAAGATTTAATTATTCTGGCTGATTTGTCACGCACTGTATGCGTATACAATTTATGACACATCGTGGGTATTTTGTGTATCTGCAATGGCTAGAAAGATCGCTCTGTTATAGCATAGTCCTACAATTTATTCATGATGAGTCCGTACTAAAACGCAGATTCCAACTTAAGAGCATCTATGCTTGCTTCCCGGTTTGGGTTGTCTTGAGTTTATCTTATGTAATACCATGATCTTAATGGTAGTATCATTTTCTTTGTGGTAATTTTAATATATTGCTCTTTGTAATTCGTCTTTAATTATTTGGATAGCACGCATTGCTTGATAATTGTGATCAAGTAATGTTTTCGTCAAGATATCCTTTTAAAAAATAACTGGCAGCCGACTGCAACTCGTGGTAAAAATGTGATAAATTTCACACGTGTAGCGTTTACTGTTCAATACCTTACGTGCTCAGTGCGTGTTACCACTGTATTCTAGGAACGGTCAAGAAAAAGGACGGAGCCGCAAGGGAGTTTCTGGAGCTCTACCACGACCACTCAAGCGTTTCTTATTTGGTCGAACTTTACATCGCACCCGCCTGTTTCCAAACAAAATCTGTGGTTACCTGGTAACAACTGAGCTCTTCCGTTCCAACTTTTGAAAAATGTAATTTCTCCTTTAGACTCATCGTGGTGACGTTTTTAATCATCTTTCCTTACTGCACTGTTCTATATATCTCTTTTTGATTGTGTATTCTATGTACCTTAAACATATCATATTTCTTTTGTATTCATATGTAAGATTTTCAGCTGACGTTTGTGAATTAACTTTATGTATATTGTGATATATTGTTGAAGTGGATTCAGTGTATTTGTGCCTCGAACTAAGGTTAACTTACATATCAATCATGTAACATATCAAATGTATTAAGGAATTCTTGCATGGCATTGTCCATACCTACATATCAAAGTTGCACGCTCCATATCTTGATAAAATTCTAACACGTCCATGTTTATTTCCTTACATTGACGCATGCCGTGTTCAGTTTAAATCGTTTTGATCACACCACTACCTGAAAAGTGTATTTATCCTCAAAATTACGTTGTGTGTTCAAAGTGTGTATATGCAGAAATCTTTTGTTTTATTCAGTAGTTATTGCTCGTGGTAAAATTTATTTAGGGTAGATAATTTTGATGTTAGCACCGTGACCAGTCCTTCAGGGCGGCACAAGAACCATTCGATACATATCGGTTTTATTCGAATATTGCCATACTTGCACTGGCACTTGCTCATCGTGCAATATTTTTCTACGATCTTTTTCTCGTGTCAGGCCATCGTTTTTGAGTGTCCAGGGGCAGTTGGCAATATCGAAGAGAAACACCCACCCTCCTGCGGTTGAATTTTTATCTTGTATCATATTAACAGCCGCAGAAGGTTACATTAGATTGTTTTGAGTACATATCATAAATTTAAAAAGCTGTGTAATGTAAATTTCATATTTAGAGGCCCCTACTCGTATTTTCATGTGTCATTTCACTACTTGCCATCTTTTAATCATTCCATACCCCTCGGAATATTTTTATGGTTGGACATATCATCAATTCCACTTGTAAAAAGTATATTTCACATTTGGATAAACTTGTGTTCATAATTTTGATGTGATCTTTTAAGATCAATAAAATAAGAAAGTTGAAAATTTTATTGGTGATTTCACTCACTCTTTTTCTGAGCAGCTACCGAACGAAAGATTGTGTGTACCGCCACTCGCGATGTATCTAGGATGCAACACGTAGTCACCTACACCCATACAATTCCTATAAAAATATTAAGCAATTCTGCCTGTAGAAAACGGGCCCTATTTTTCCTCTGATTTTTGTCTGACTACGGTTTTTATGAAAATGGGCTTCCTTGGCATTTGTGCAGTGACCAACTGCTAAACTGCTTTCGATGTTCGTGACAAGAAACTCAGTGCCTCGATGTTGCCATAATAGGTGACATAAACGTGCCATTGATGGCCTATCGTTAGCTTTAGTTGTACATTTTGCTTTGGTATTGGTGGAAAGCCATAATACTAAATATTTTATTTAAACGCGTCATTAGCTAAATTAAATGCATCATCAATGGGAAAGTAGGTGCTGCGAAGAAATTAGCTCCAGCATTCGTCTCCTTGCGAAAGATGGCTAAAGCTAGTAGGCAAGTGAATTCGGTCAGGGAGGCGATACGGTTTATGTTCGGTCTCGTATTAGCCCCGTGATTGATAATGCTGCCGATGTTTCAGGCTCAAGCACCTGCCCATTGCGGCTTTTGAGAAATTCCACTACCTCGAGAGGATCTACGTGCAAAACAACCAGCTCATAACACTTCCAGAAGAAGTTGTGGCGCCCTTCATGGAATCCCTTGTTTTGATTGAAATGTCAGGTGAGTTGAAGTCGTTTGTGTACGAAGCGAACTATACTGTGTAAATGATATTTTAACATCAATGTTTATCTTTTCCAGGGAACCCCCTCAAATGTGACTGTGATCTTGCTTGGTACACTGACTGGTACAAAAACAAGCGCCCTCCTGGAGAAGACCCAAGAAACGTCATCTGCCATATGCAGTCGGAACACCGCGAATATTCAGTGCAAGAACTTCCACTGGCTAAGATGGGTTGCGGAGGGAAGATGTATCAACCAACAAGATCGAAAGCTGCCCTGAAGATCCCCAGTATAGTTGTCATTTTGCCATGTATTGGATTCCATATGCACGAAATCATACTGTCCCGATCGTTTTCTTAAAACGCTGCGGATCAGAACGAGCACCTTTTGTTTTGCTAAATTTTGTCACCCGTTGAGAGGGGAAAAGACGTACCTGAAAACTGTCTCGCTGTTTTGTTTCATCAATGAAGGAGTCCCTCCTCTGTCTGTATCATCTACTTTTGTCAGTAAGCTTTTGTTGCATACTGTATTGCCCAATGGCCTATTGCCCGGGTAAGCAACGAATATTTTGAACGATCGGCATGTATCACGCTGTAATTATTAATGTCTGAACATATCACCCTGTACCTTTTAACGACCGTAGAGCATTACTTAGTGTGCATATTGTGTGTGAGTTCTAATCTGTAGTATGTGTGGTACATAAATTGATTCCTAAATGTAAATTTCGTATTAGATCTCCAAAATGAGGTGGCCTAGTTACCGATGGCGAAACCTTTGTGTAGTTTACTAAGTCAATAGTATTATGTAAGGAATTCATATTCAACAGTAAATCGATCTTTTGATAGTCTTACATTCTTTTACTTGTCACAAATATCGCATCGGCCTCGAACGTCAAGCAAAGATATACATACAGAGAGGTGCATGTTAAACTTGTCAGCCTCGTTCTCGATAGATTAAGATGCGTAATAACATTTTCTGTTAACTCAACTAAATTAGACTATGGAGAGGTAATTTTAAATTGTTTGTATCTTTTGATAATTACTTTGAATATATTAATTTTCTTTCGTAAGTATAGAAGAAAGTGTGTTGGTCCATATGCCAGCGATGAGGATGGGTGTTAATAAAAAAACATATCATTTGAGTGTGATTTTTCTCAGTGCAATACGGGTGCGGGTTTTCAGATTTTGAACCTGAGACCGCGTCCTTAGAAGACTCAGACAATAAAACTTTGCCTCTATACAGGATGTCGCATGGAAATGCAAAACTATGATCATGATATTCTCTCGCTCTCCGTGTTTTTCTGTGAAATTCTTGTCCCAATTGTTGTCTTTTGTGACAAGCTTAAGCCCGGTAAAATGTGAAAAATTCTTGTTTTATGTATAATTCTTTATTTTGCTCCAACTACAAGTCTCCTAAAGTTTCAAAAGTTTGCTACATGCATTTATCACCAGTTCATGCTCACTAAACTGTTGTAATTCACTGCATTTAACGTAAGAAAATAAATGCCTTTCTAAATCTACTTTGTATTGCATTAAACACATCTCAGTTATCAGTGTTTTCCCACTGTACGAAAAGATGGGGCACCGCTCACTTTACAACCCTTCAAAAGGAGAAACCAAATTCTCTATTCAAAGCAAATTTTAAACAGGGTACAATGTGTTTTTTCTTTTGTATTTTAGGAAGCAACTGACTACTCAACCGCATTAAAAAGTACATAAATATAATAAATTAAAAGGTACATGTTTAAAAAGGCAATAGTATACAAAGAAATGGCAGTGCTCTGAGAGACACACATGATATTTTGCATAGTGTAGAGTGCAAGCAATTTTTATGCAGTCTGCTTTTATTACTTCTATAATCTGAGTTTGAATTTGCTTGTTCGACTAATCATAGGTCACGCTCGTTCAACGTGTTTATATCAGATGGCATTGAGGCACTATTTGGACAGAACAATTAAAGTTCTATAGCCACAAATTGTTTACAGCGCTTAGTAATTGTCTGCTACCTGCTTTTCTACGGTCAAGTTCTGATTTGTTGCTCGTGAAATGAAAAGCTCTGACCGCAAAATTATATACGATGATCACAACATCGTCCATGATCCATTATGTTACTGTGTGAGACAACCATAAATTAAATACATTCACGCACTTAAAACTAGTAGTGAGTTAATGATCCAATGTGACTTGATTCTAACGAAATGTCGTAAACAGATGACAAATGAAACAAATATGTATTATGAAATGAAATCGAAACACGCCAAGCTGGACCTATCATCGCAAGATTTACACATTTATAAAGATTCCATATGAAGATTCATGAAAGACAATCAGAAGAAGAGTTTGCTTACTAGCGCAAACGCAACATGCGCATAATTGGAATGCGGACAGCGCAATGAATTTCACAAATAATATTGTTAACAAGTCAATGCGGACGCACTTCCTCTTTGACTGTGACTTGGTATTCCAATCTTGGTAGTCTTTTTCTTCATGTGTTCTAATATTTACTTCCCTTTGTAGCTGCGGTAGGAAAGGCCTGTGCTGAGCAAGTACAGGATGGTATTGATGAGCCCAAGAATCTGCATCGAACGGAAAGACATTTATAAATCTTTACACTAACGTTAAAAAAGAAATTCTCAGGTAGATTGATATTAGTGGAAAGCGACCTAATTGAACAGCTAGCAGAAGCAGTGGCATAGTAAAGTCTGCGGTCGTAAAGTTTGCTTGCTAGTTGGAAGTCATATTCGGATGTGAGTGCTTACTGACTTTAGTTTCATTTGAAGTTTAAATATTAGATTTTCTAAGTAAGTTCTAAAGAAAAATGAAAATGGAGAAAGGAAAGCTTTACTGGTACTTGCGAAGTCTCAGTGAGACTCACCGATGCGAATATCTTGGAATTGTACCCTTTCTCCACAACCTCGTACCCAGCGTTTCGAGCCCTGGTTTGCTGAAGGAGGTTCAGCGCCGCAGACAGCAACAAAATCGTGGCGAGCGATCCGAATACCATCTCCTGGCAGCAAAAGTTGCGACAACAGCCCAGCGTCAATACTCCTGTCTAGGAGCAAGGGATACAAGCGGGCGTACTCCGCGCTGAGCGGGGAAGGCCCAGCCCGAGGAGTATTCTCCCGAAGAGTATCGACGACGGAAGGCAGACTGGTGTTGTGTAAAGCAGCTACCGGCCACAGCAGATGATATAAAGTGTCATCTGAGCAGAACACGTTTTGGGGAAATAGGTTGCCACCACCATCCCTGAAGCAGTGCAGTAAACGTGCTCGTGCATTCAGGCATACTCACGGAGGCTGCAAGGAAAGGTTCGTAGGCATAGTTTCTTTTCTGTTGGGTGACCACAACAAGGAAATTTATACTAGCTGCCAGGTATAGCACGAATGCTAGGGTGTGATAGATGACTTCCTGTAAAACCAATTTCAGTGAAAAGCTGAAATAACACAATGGACCGTACCAAATAATTTGTGAAAACAAATGTCTTGCCATCTCTATGCATACAGCGCAAAAATCGGTCCGAATGAAAACGTCCAATATTTTCTTTCAGAAATAGAGAAAACAACACTGTCAATATTTATTTAAATGACTTAAGCCGTTTACTTACGAATATAGTCTTCGGCAGTATCGATGCCGTTGAAATGGATAGAATGCAGGACAGCAGAAGGCAGCCGGTCCCCACGAGAAACGTTACCGCGACGATGCACATGAAGATCTCCGGCGAATGCAGAGTAAAGTTGTGGTAGTAGTTAGAGCCATAGTGTGCTGTAATGCCAACCACGGCTGCACCAATCAGCTGCAACAAACCAAACAGCGTCGGTAAGCCGTCCCTGCCAGCAGTGTCAACCGGATCGTACAGATTAGACATTTGCCCTTTGATTCCGCCCTCAATGCTGGGCTGTGCGCACGCAACGGAGGCTAGGGAGTGGCTCGAGCAGCTCAGCTGCGTAGCTCTGGCGCTTAAAAATAACCTTCAGGCGTTACGTCCACTCCACCCACCGGACGCGTAGGAACAAGCTGCCCTCTAAACTACGCAGATGAAGAACAAGTGTCAGGAATTGTCACCTGACTAAACTGCCATGCGCTTGACCTCACGCGGCCTGCGAGACCGCGGGCGCGACACCCTTGCTTGTCCTCGCGCTGCTGCGCCCAGTTGCGCTGCCAAGTATGCTCGCGGTGTGTTTACCTACACCTGGCCGCGCACTTTCACTCGCTGCACCACTGAGAATGAAATGGTTATCGCCTAACTTTGGGCGACCAGGAACTCCGAGAGGCTATTTTAAACATTTGACTTCTTAAAATCTTCAAATGTTAAATGCAATGGCAAGTTCTCGAAACAGCTTCGTCAAGCTCTCCTTGTCGCCCTAAATCGGTCGATAATCATAGCTCGTTGATTCTGAGTGGCCTCGCCTCGCCCCTTCGGCAGCCCATTTACCCATTTGCCCACGACCACTGTCGCTGAGCGCGTCTCATGCAGGTGCCCTGCAACGCTCGGCAACGCTCGGCTGTCCTCCGTGACCGGCACACAGGAGCGGCCTGGTAGCGGCCCAGCAGCGGCACGGTGGGAAACGGGCCACGCCCTGTCCCTGCAGGGCTGCGTCCGCAAGGACGTCTCGGACACAGCCCGCAGCAGGTAGGGGCCACTCCAATTACATCAGTGTCCATCCTCAACGGAATATTTTTTTTTTATCGAATGAAACCAACCCGGAGCGAATCAGATCATTAGTTTTGAAGGTACTTTGAATATATTAGAGCGCTACCGCATGGAACGTGGTTGCTTCCCCCTGAACTAATGTAATTAAATTGGTATACATAATGAAAGTCAATTTTGTCGTTTGTTGGAGATCGTTTGGGGTACTGACCAACTCAAATAATTTTAGTAGACCCGGGTACGTCTTGAAGTAGCCCGTGTTGAGCAGGATCGCTGACGTTGTGGTGGTGGTGGTGGTGCGGGTGACGGTCACGGAGTGGGACATGTCGGCCCTAGACAGAAACATTTCATTATTAATTTATTAAATACCAGTACGTGATGTAACTTCGACATGAAATAACTGGTGCTTTTTGTAACGCAATTGTACGGATATCCGAAGCATTAAACAGCGAACAATGTGGAGGAAGGCATTAGCTACAGCTTGTTCTTTTTTTTAAAGGCGAGAAATTTTAGTTTGGATTGAGTCCTGACGCTGTGGCCTCCGGAGCGCCTGCGTTCTCTAGTGTAGGCAAACCCGCCGAGCAGCGATGCTTGACAGCACAGCCTACCGTCTGGGCGTTCATCCCGCAGCGCCATAGCGCTCGCTAGGGCGCCGCGTAGCTGCAGCGGAGTGCGCGCCAGAGACATGCTTCTTCAAGTCTAACAACTGGGTCGCGCGCGCATGGTGTGACGCACTATGAGGCCACCACCGCCAAAACGAAACGACCGACTAGCAAAGCTCAACAGATCCTCAGCTCAAAGCGCGAACGGGAGCAGGCCACGCCCTAAAAATGCCATGCCACTTCCCTCATGTAGACCAGAATAAAACGGAAGAAATGCACTTCTCGAAAAAGATAAAAACAAAGGGGGGAGGGGGGATATCGTGCGCTCGCGCTTTTCTTTTTTTTTTAAAGCACATTTTCTTTATGCTCTAATGCATTTTTTTCTCTTTGTGTGTGTGTTGGGAGGAGGGTGGCAAGGGGAGGGTAGAGGGGGGCAAGGCTTTGCAGCGGTGACGGCAGCTTTGATGTGTCATTCCTTGCATGCATTTAGTGTACGCCCTCTTGAAATGTGTTCGTGGGTTGTGGAATGGCATCGGGACACGAAAGTCCCACGCCACCTTGGGGACTTCCCTGCGCCCTGCGCACACTTACACACTCACACACACCTAATTTGATTTAATGCAGTGCAAGTTGAATAACGCACGCATAAGAAGTGCACGTGAATGCTGATAACTCGTGACTGCTGGCTGCCGGGCGCACCACCGCATTATTTGTGCAGCTGACACCCCACCGCCCCCTGCCCAGGACGGTGGCCTCGCCCAGGGAGCATGGCTGCGCCCTCGGCTGCGCCCAGTTCTCCCTCGTCACTGGTCTTGTGTACTCACTATATGCACTGTGTGTGAATAGCAGCCGATACGTCACGAGCACGCCCCCAGCCTTAGGAGAGGCCCAGGCCGTGGAGGGGGTTGAGAAGGGCGTCGCCTTCCCTCGGCCCGAATCAGGGCGACCTTCGTGCTCCGGTGCGATGAGAGGGAACAATAAATCACCCTTCTGCCCTCCCCACCCTTACGATGACCAGAACGCACCCCTACTCCCGCTCCGGGGTCCTGGCCGGGTGCCGCGAGGGACTTCCCCGTGCTGCCCAGTGCTGCCCCCGCCCCGGCCTGTGGCCTGTGGCCTGTGGCCCGCGTAATCTTACTCCTGTCCCGCAGAGTAATAGCAACCCATTTGTACGGTCCTCAACGAGGAAGGGGGGGGGGGGGGAGCGTGGCGGCCCAGTACCTCACTGGGCGACGACGCTACCGGTCGTCGGTGCGGCCGCTTGCCAAGGGAAGTAAATGAGTCGACCTCGACCTGCGGCAGGACATCGATGCCATACGGTGTCCTCCCTGCTGTTTGGTACAGTCGCCTCGTTTCAAGTTCTCGGCCTCGGCCCGACCCCTTCGGCCCCTGGGGACCAGCAGGCCGGCCGGTGTGGTCATGGTGGCGGCCGTGACGCCGTGACTTAGGCAGGGCTCGCGACGGCCCATACATGGACTAGGTGCTCGGGACCGCTTCGCCCCGACGGCCCCGTCTCGCTCGACATCCCAATGCTCTCCCACTTCCGCCTGCCTCTCGCATCTCTCTCGCTCCCGACGCGGAGACTGTCGTGCTCCTGCTCCCTCCGCCGGAGCACCAGCTGCGTGGCTCCGCCGGCTCCGCACGCTCAGAATCTGCGCCCCGGAGAGTGAACTGTGACTCCATGATCCGCTTGGGCCCGATGCGGCGCGGACACCGAGTGCAGTAATCGGGGTCTAGGTACGAAGCCGAAGTAATCCTGCGAGTGATTTTGTAAAGCAAACATACTTTTTTCACGTGGTAGTGGAGCGGAAGCTCCTCCGATGCTGACCTCGACAACTGATTATCACACTTTGTTGCTGAAAAAGTACTGTGGTATTTTTATTTTATTATTTTTATTTTTGCGGGTGGCCTTGAAGACCGTGGTGAGGGTGTGGATCCTGCACTGGGTCAGGCCCGGCGCGGGTCCGAGGCAGACGCGGTCTGCGGCCCGACACGCCCGCACGCCACACGCCGCACGACGCACGCACGCTACAGCGGCCGACAGCGGCCCACGGCCTGCGCGCCGCTGTGTGCGACGATCCTGGTGGCGTAGGAAGCAGTCGCGGGGGGGCGTAAGTCACGGCGCGTCCTCAGACGGCCCCGTCACTGACCGGCAGGGGCGTAGCCCGGCGGGAGGGGGGGCACCCGGCACCTGGCACCCGGCGTAGGCAACCCGCACAACACACGCCTGAGTGTAGGCAATAAGCGCGGCATATCCGGCACCTAAACCCAAGTCTGGCTACGCCCCGGCCGGGCCGGCTGTGCAGGGCAGGGCAGGGCACTCATAGCGCATGACGGGTACGCAACCGCGACTTGTGCGTGCATATGTGGCGCGCGGGCTGGCCTACCCGAGCAATCGCAGGAGCTCGGCGCGCCGCCGTTTTTGCGATTGAAGGTTGTGGGACGACACCCTGCGCGCGCGCGCACACACACACACACACGTAGCTGGCAGCATAATGACGATAGTGCCGTCGGTCCGTGACATCACAAGGCGTATGCCGGATGGGAGGCGCTGCTGGCGCCACTGCTCTGCCTGGCCGCTTCCTGTCAGGGCGCCCCCACCAGGGTCATCGCCAAGGCCCGGACTCGGACACGTAATTCAGGTGAGAATTTACACTTTACAGGGCAATCTGCGGGCAGTGCAGTCGTAGGGGGAGGTGGGGAATTATTCCTATACAACAAGCCCCCCGGCCCCGCCGGCCCGCGCCGTGCCCCGCCCCTGCCGCCGCCGAGGTCGTCGCACCCTCGGCACCAGCGGCTCGCCTATCGCGTTATGCTGATTAGCCGCCCCTGGAGACTCCGCGACGCTTTACAACTTTTGTGGTCACTTCGGGCACTGAGCCGGCAGCAGTGCCCTGAGCAATGATTATGGCTATGATTATGCCGCAGGTCGCCGTCCAGTACCGGAGAAAGCGCGCTGCCCCGCCAGACGTCAGACGCGTGTGGCGTCAGGCTGTGTCAGCCTGCGACCTGCAACACCCTCAATTCGGAATGCTCGGCTCAGTCATGTTTTGATGCTTAGCGGGTATTCTTGGCAACACCTCTTCTTGTATACATTCTAGCCCTCCCCCATGGATACCCCCACATCTTGCTCTAAGCATGGATTACTTGGATGAGGCATTCAAGGCTCGCAGTAAAGATAATGTGCTTGCCAGAGAAATAAGAATAACCTATACTTCCCGCGAGTATTTGAGCCTTTGAGAAGCATTGAAGCATTCAGAATTGAGTGTGCAGACGGTGCATGCGGCCTGAAGAAAACGACGATGAAAAGTCGTGTACAGCAGTTCACATTTCGTGGCAGTCGTGGACTGAGTCAGAACCCGATTGCGGACCTCCGAACGTCCGCTGCCTGTGCCTCTGCAGGACTGCGGGCGTTGGGGGGGCGGCCGCTGCATGCATCAGCCCGCCGCAGACGTACTGACGAGCCGACTGACTCAGCGGCCACACCCGGCACACCGCTCCTCACGCTTATCTACTCCCGGGCCGTGTTTGAAGCTCGGAACGCACGCACACCCTCAGTTGGAATGACATGAAAAGAACCTAATGAATTTTTATCAATATTTAAAATACTGTTTGTTGTTTTCTGACGGTTGTTATCAATTGTAAAACTCATTCAACTCGAACTGATGGTGCGCGGTGCGGCAGCAGCCTCTGCAGCGGCAGTCGGTGTCAGCCGGCATGCAGCCAGTTGGACGGGGTCCACGTCACTGATGCGGTCATCACCAAAAGCTCGGACCAACACACTGAGCCGACGCCATGTGTGTTGTGGAGCGGCTGCAGCAGGCCGCATAGCAGGCGGCGACAGCAGTGTCGCACAAGGCAAGCCAATGAGGTCAGGACCTCGGCCGGAAGAAGGCGGAAGCGGCGGAAGAGCCGGTCGTGTGTGTGTGTGTGTGTGTGTGTCCAGTGCAAAAAGCTAAAGCAAGCGCAAGCGACATACCAGCGACGGCGGCGTGTTCTGCTGCAGTAAAAGCAGACAAACGGTAACGGCTGCCCTATAGCTCGCCGCTGTGGAGAAAAAGCAGGGTGAGGCGGTTTCAGTGAAGGCAGCAGCGATGCCAAAAACTGTGGACACGATTCCTGACGCCCACCGGAGAGCAGCGGAGAGCGGGTGCACTACAACATCTGCCTGCATTCGGTCACTCACATCGCTCACAGGTTGGCCAAACTATAAACCAGGAGAGGAGGACGGCCAGCAGCCGCGCGCAACAGATAGAGACAGGGGGCTGGAAATAAACTCGGTCAATGGACTTACGGGAAGCACTGCGCTTAGGGGGTAACAAGTTGTTGTTGTTGTTGTGTTGGTACCACACGCGCGCACTGTCGCCACCTCCGGTCTCCACTGAATCCAGACGCCTACTGTATTGCCGCCAGGCGGCCAGGCCTCGGCCCACCGCTGGGCCGCCGCGCCCGCGCCCTCCCACTCCTCCTCGGATACGAGGCGGGAGAGAGAGGGGGAAGGGTGTAGTATCGTCTGTTCCCACCCGAGCTGCGTCCGGACGAGCGTGCTGCCTCCGTCTTGCGCTGGACGAACAACAGTGCGACGTGTGAGTTCTTTCGGACGCGACGGTCTGCCCTCACTGCCACCCTTATTTCACACTCCCCTCCACACCAACCGTCTTAGTTGCTCTCTCTCTCTCTCTTCCTCCCCCCCCCCCTCCCTCCTCTTTCCTTCCCTCCCCCCTCCCATTCCACGGCAGTTTTTATGGCAACCCCCTCACTCCCTCCTCCCCCCCTCTCTCTCTCTCCCTCTGTTTATCTGCTCACTTCTGTTTTTGACTCGTGCTGCCCTCACCGATACCCGCTCAAATCACGTTGTGACGTTTTTTCAAAGTTGAAGTTTTTAAGGGAGAAATCGGTGTATTTCCAGAAAATTTATGGAGCATCAGCCCACGCTGAACAAAATTGGCGTCCAACGCGACGCACGAGCGCAGCTCCGGGTGTGTTGGAGGCAGCTGCACAGCTGCAGTTGTTTGGTGCACCGGCAGTGACCCCGGCCGACAGACTATTCGGCCCTCCCGCAGCTGCCCCTCCCTCCCGCCGCAGCTATTTTGAATCTTGACCCGCTTCTCGGGATTTTGACAACGCATACCCAGCGAGCTCCCCTCCCCTCTCCCCGCTGCCACATTCCCGCTCCCGCGCCGCCGTTCTCTTTCGCTGTTTTTGCATCACTAACCCTCTCGAAGCACAGAACCGCTTCCCCGGCCGGCAGAGTGTAGTGTAGGCGGCGAGCGAGGGGTGTTCGGAAGCACGTGCGGCTAGACAGGGGCAAAAAAATGCGAAGTAAAAAATGTCAATGAGCGAGATCGAATTCGGATGCTATAACAAAATACAAGATCTTTGCGAATTTCGATTTTTTTTTCGATCACCGCAAGGGGTCGCGCAGGGCACCCAAATAGAGCATAGCTGCATGCTTACAACAGCAAAAATCAATGTTGCAGAAAATTTTTAAAAATATTTTCTAAGGTTAATTTGACTCAAGTAGGGCCCCTATAAACTCAAATTTCAAGGAAAACGCTGTAACTTTTACGGTTTTTGAGATATCAGCGTTTTAAGTGCGAAAATAAATCAGAATTATATTTCTGCGAATTTAGGACTAAAAACGCCCATATCTCAAAAACCGTAAAAGTTACAGCGTTTTCCTTGAAATTTAAGTTCTTTGGGGCCCTTAAATTAACCTTAGGAAATATTTTCAAAAAATTTCTGCAACATTGAATTTTACTGCTGTAAGGGTGCCCTGCGCGACCCCTTCCGGTGATCGAAAAATAAAATTCGAAATTCGCAAAGATCTTGAATTTTGTTATAGCATCCGAATTCGATCTCGCTCATTGACATTTTTTACTTCGCATTTTTTTTGCCCCTGTCTAACGTGCGGCACAAGTAGAGACAAGTGCCTCGTAGCGCGTCGTCTAAAAATTTGATTCCCCCCCCCCCCCCCTCCCCCCTACTTGTAGTGGTGTAGGAACGGGGAAGCCCTCCTTCTAAACAACGTTCTTCGTTCGTTCTCAAGATTCCATCCGTTTCTAGACAGTCCATTTCTGGAAGTGTGCGCACATGTAGGTCCTTACCGACACCGACAGTACAGGCCCACTCCACTCGAACTGCTCCCCCCCCCCCCTCTCTCTCTCTCTCTCTCTCTCTCTCTCTCTCTCTCTCTCTCTCTCTCTCTCTCTCTCTCTCTCTCTCTCTCTCTCTCTCTCTCTCTCTCTCTCTCTCTCTCTCTCTCTCTCTCTCTCTCTCTCCACCACCACCCCCAATCCGTCGCAGTGACTCAGCCGAGAACGTAGGCAATCCTCCTGGCGGGGCTGTGGGGTGGGTGGCCCGGCCCCTGGCCTGGCCCGCCGGGCGGCGTCTGGCCGGCGCCAGCGGAATGATTCCAGCCCCGCGCTGGGCGCCACTGGCAGGACGCGTCTCGCGTCTCTGGTCTCCGCACTCGTACAGCTGTGCAGTTCTTCTGCGATAGCTCGCAAGATTCTAAAGATTTTATTATCACTTTCATGAGGGCGTCGACTGCTTAAAATCATTCTTAAATATTCAGTAATTTGTAAAACAAAAATAAAATGCATCAGACTTTTCGCGATTGAAAATTTTGAAAAACGATACCTTCAGCAGTGTTCTGCATTTTCGAATCAGCGAACTGGAAGGGCAATCTGTTCCAATCAATGTTGTTGGTTCGCGGCGCCGACCCGTAATTCCGCCTTGGCGTGCTGATGTGCGCGCACCAACAAAACCATCCAACCCCGGCGGCCCGGCGGCGCGGGGTTGCGGCCGAGGCCGTGGTCTGAGGCCGTGGCCTGAGGCCGTGGCCTGAGGCCGTGGCCTGAGGCCGTGGCCTAAAGCCGTGGCCTGAGGAGGCCGTGGCCTGAGGCCACAGCCTGGGGCAGCCGCGAGCCTGGCCAACCTGGCCCTGGCTAGACTCGTCGATGTCACAACTGCGCTTTCTTAGAAGGTCGCGGCCTCGGTTTCGCCTACCTGATTCAGATGGCGACTCGGGTCGTAACGGCTTTCATTTCCTGAATTCCCGATCGCAAACCGCAGCCCTCGGCCCAGCTAATCTGATAGCGCGCAGGCAGGCCTTGCCGGCGTACTGCAGGGAGCCCGCAGGCACGCAGTCCTACTACATGCTGAGAGGCTGTTGCCTGTTATTTCACGACGATTCGGTCTTGGAGGTGATAACCACGGGGTACAGTTGTGCAGGGAAGGAACCAGGAGTGTGTGAGGCTGGCAGGGTTTTCAAGAACGAGTCCGAAAACACCTACGGTGTTAATTGTGCTTTGGGTGTTTTTTGGTGTTTTTGAAGAGAGCACACGGATCCCAGTTCTTAACAAGTCTACTTCATCACACAACTCACAAATCAAAGAAGCCATAAAATGTGCAGAAAGGTGGGAGAAAAGAAGCACTGGTGTGTATTATTTAGTCTTTTTTATTTATATGAGTTTGTGATGATAACACTTTCTATGGCGAACAAATAAACTTTGAAATTACAGAACAAAACAAAGTCCAACGTTACTTGGAAAACAATGTAAACTTAATTCAAATACTGTTTCAATAATATAAATATGACTTTTAAAGAGGTTGTCAGTTAATTGTCCTGCTTCCCGCCAGAAGTTAACCATGCTGGCAGTGAAACTCAAAGACACTTGATAAACGCACTAAGTACTTGTGAATCTTACAAATGTTTACGTTACACACCGTAGGTATATCGTTTATCGTAACAAAAATTAAATACTTACAGACTAATGTTTACATTCTCTACTAAAAAGTTTGTATGATATACAACCTTACTTTTGCACCACACATACAGACACACGCACACACTCACACATGCACACAGCCACGCGCACACATTCTACTACTGGCACTCATCCATTCAGACACCACTAAAAATACCTCTAATTCCTCGAGAGCACGTTTGCTAATAATTTTGTTTGGAAAAGAAATCGCTGCTTATTGTAATCTACACGTTAGAAACGAGCCATGGTGTAGTAAACGATACAAAAATTCGTTTTTTTTTTCACTGACTAGCGTTCCAAAACTTACTTTTCGTTCTCTGTAGCAGGTTGCAAATAATTCGATTCTGTTTTTGGAATGATACTAGGTACAACGTGCATTCGATCTACAGCAGTCTGTGTCTGATTCGCACAAAACAAATTTGCAGGAGCAGTGCGATAATGTTCCGAGTTTAAACCTCAAATTTTAATTGGTACGTACATCGATTCGTCCTAAGGACAAAGTGCGATCTCCTTGCGCGACGCTCAACAAAGCGCGAAGTGTTTTAGGGTCGCGTCAACAAGGTCCGATGTCTCATCGGGCTCCTCCTCGCCCCTCGCCTGTGTTCGGATGGTGAGGGGCGAGGAGGAGCCCGATGAGACATCGGACCTTGTTGACGCGACCCTAAAACACTTCGCGCTTTGTTGAGCGTCGCGCAAGGAGATCGCGCTTTGTTCTTAGGACGCATCGACATATTGTTTTGACTCGTTCACTCATTCACTCCACGAATTTAAATACCAAGCGTTCAAACTGTAGTGACAATAGGATACAGTGAATAAAGAAGTAAAGTAAAGCAATTTAAATGCCATGCTCAGAGAAAGGTCCGTGAAGAGAGGAGAGCGGGACTTCTACGACTTGTCCCGCACGACGACACACTCTCATGCGTAGCGTCTTAACTAATTCCAAACTCACAGAGTCAAAAGTGACTACAGAACAACACAAGAAGAAAAGTTGCACATACAGTCACCGTAGGCAGTTGGATCGCAACATGCAGCCCACGTCTCCATCATCTCGCAACAAATTAATAAGTGAGACGATGGGATTTGACTCTTTGTTCGTTTCGTATCATCACTTCGTAGATTGCAACATCCCCAAAACTGTCTGCAGTGATCAGTATTTGTACCGTTTTCTTCCAGTGTACCTACATCATTCGCTCAGCGCACCCATGTTGCTCGTACTACTTGTACCAAGACAAATGGAAAATGCTGCAGAATCATCGTAAAGAAAAAAATGAAAACAGTCGTGAGTTGCTGGTGAAGCAGCCCTTTGCGTGGAGATGGTCCTCACTGGTTGACGGTTACGGGCGCGCTCTTGTGCTCCAGGTACAGCGAGTAGAGCCCCGCGGCGTACGCGATGAAGTTGAAGAGGCCGAACACCTGCAACACACCCACACAACTGTTACAGCCTTGCTAGGGTTTGGATGGACTGTGTTATGTCAGTTTTTTCCTGGGTTCATGCAAAATGTCGTTTTCATTTTAGACTTACTCCCGCTGCGATGTTCGATCCGTAGAACCAGTAGTTGGTCCGCGGTGCCCACGTGGCCAGCTGCACGATGAAGGCGATGAAGTACAGCACCGTGATAATGAAGGTGTTGACGAGCTCCTGGACACAGGAACAAAATTCAGGAACTCTGGCACGCTTTCATTCTGTAGAGCACTGTTAGACTCGCGTCAGTTACAGCGAGGCCCTTACGGTGAGGATCCAGTTGATGGGTAGCCTGAGGGCCTCCCGGATGCCCAGTAGGTACACGAAGATCCAGATGAGCGTGGCGATGAAGGCGGATACGACCACGAAGAGGAACCAGTGCGTGCCGCCGAACTGGGCTGGGGAGGCCAGCGCCATGCAGAGGATGCCCAGGAACTGCAACAGAAAAGGCTCTGAAGGTCAGAAAAGAACTTCTCTTTACCTGGAAAAGGCTTCGGTGGCATTCAACAACCGTGCTTGCCGAACCGAGCGGCCGGTCGTCTCGTCTCGGGAAGTTCACTTAGTTCGCGCAACAAGCGGGGAGCGGGGAGCGGGGTAGGCGCCGCGCCCGAGGGCGTGGCAGCGCGTGTCCGCACGTGCCAGAGGGCGTGCCGTTGCCACGGCCGTCCCGTCGTCATGTGACTGAACCAACAAACCCTGTCCAGACAGCTTCACACGGACTCGCATTCCTGGCCAAAATACCATGACGTCCCAAGTGTGAGCGCCGAAGTGCTGACGCAGCGGAGCGGCCGCCTCGTTGTTTGAACAGTGTCTACTTCACTCGTGGGGTTGCAGAGTACGTCGAGCGGGCAACATCGCATTCCTTGGTTGTGGCGGTACTTTGTTGTGACCTATGGCGGCGCTGCCCTCTCCATGGGCCTCTGGCCTCTGGCGTTGCACTCCAGTAATGGTCGCGTGCACCGTGTACCGCGCTCAGGCGCTCCCTCCTGACTGTGTGTGTGTTTGTGTCCTCAGCTCATGTTTATGCAAACCTGCCTGCGGGACTGACGACCGTCACCCTTCCGCCCCTGGCGTTGAGATAAAAGGGCAGCATTGATAGGAAGCGCCTATCGGGACCGAGATCTCACCCCGCCGCACCCCGCGCCATGGGCGCGGTAGTCTCTGGCCACCAGAGACCACCACAGAAAAGCTACTGCCCAATATCAGTCAGGCAAGCTTGAACTTTTCTTCTCGTGTCACCGGGCAGCGTCCCAGGGAGTCGGGGCTGCTTTGGGGGTGGCGCTGGCCGGGAAGCCGGGTCCCTTGGGGCCAGAGGGAGCTATGCCCCCGCTGTTATCAGTGGTGTGGTGGGGGAGGGGGCACAACACCTGCTGCCTGCTTCCGGGGGTGCGATGGTCGCCAGCGCGCCGGGCGAAGCCGAGCGGCCGGGCTGGGCTGGGCATTCCCCTCCCCGCCGGCACGCGGCGGCGCTACCCCCGGCCGCGACCCGACGGCGGAGTAGCGGCGGCCGGCACTACTCCACGATCACTGCGGTAACACGACCTGTTGCAGAGCGAGAAGCGCCGGGCCGGGACTAGC